>SOPF01027641.1:41649-179149 GCA_012979155.1 Hypericum perforatum | reverse complement strand
GGGTCCATAAGCAGTGACAATTGCCCTATGAAGACTCGCTTTCGCTATGGCTCCGGTGGGTTCCCTTAACCAAGCCACTGCCTATGAGTCGCCAGGCAAGGCTAGCAAGGCCCCTATCCAAACGCTCATGTGTGCCACCTCGAACCCAAGTAAAGTGGATACCAACGAACCCGATGTCAATGAGTCTGCACCGATCGATCCAATCTTTGAATTAGGAATGTTTGGTTCTACGGATGGCCGCCCCTCCTAGTTTTCCATCAGAGGGAAGGAAAATATTGAAGTCACCTCTGAGGAGCCAAGGGTCGGTCATTGTGTTGGTAATGTTTTCAAAATGGTTCTAAAGTTCCTCCCTTAGGGTAGGTCTTGGATGTCCATAAATGGCCGTGAAATACCATTGTTGGTTGTTGCTAATCTTGATCTTCAGGTGAATAAATTGTCGATGGAGGACTTCAACTAATAAGGGGGTAGTCCCACTATTCCATAAGATCCAAATACCTCCTGAGTGGCCTTCCATCAGTGCATGCACCAAAGAATCAAATTTCAGTAATTTAGCCAACCTACTAGCCCTACTATCATTGATCCAAGTCTCAATAAGGACTAAGATAGTGGGCTTATGTCTAGCACATAGCTCTTCAATCGAGGTTGTAAACTTAGTACTAGCAGCACCCTGGCAATTCCAGATAAGTATATCAAAGCCAGCAAAATGAGGTGTGTTTTGGGTCGCCCCTGTGTAGCGAGTAGTCATTGGGTTTAATCAGTGGTAGGGAGTACTCCCTGGTTTGGGTGTTGTCCCATTTCCTCATTCATTGAGACAGTAAAGTTGGGGGTCTTCAATGTCTTCTTCTATCCTACCCTATAGGTCTTCTTGCATGGTTGTCTCTCCTTCCTCCATTGTTTCCGGTGGTGTTTCGGGCACCTCTTCTGGGCTCCCATTGGGCATATCCTCCTTCCCCATTTCTTAACAGGATCACACGAGGGTCCCACAGGAAGTTCCCCCGGGTCATGTTGCATTCCAGGTACGGGTGTATGTCTCTGGTGGGGTGATTCCGCTAGTGTTTGGTCAAGTGCCATGGGATCGATGGGTTGGAAAGTATTTTGCTCAGTAGGTGTTTTGTAGTTAGTTCCCTCACCAATCTGGGTCGGTTATTGGGCTGCATTCTTTTGGGTATTGTTGTCTGGGTGATTGGTGGTTTTACAGGCCTGGGGGGGTTTCTTGGTTGAATTCTTGGCCCTAGGCGTGATGGGCTTATTATCGAGAGGAAGGCTTTGGGCCTTAGTAGCCCGGGTTATAGGTGACTTAGTAGAGTTAGCTTTAGATGTTGCAGGGGTGAGCTGGGCCGTGGTGGGCTTTGACTTGCCAACAGTGGTGTTGTCAGTTTGTTGAGAATTCTCCTTCTCTTCGATCACGTGGGACTGGCTTGGGGAAATGTTGCTGACATTTCCCTAATCCTCTTCTGGCACCTGCGATAACACAGTAAAATTGTTAGCTTGGTTTGGCATAGGTGCAGGACCACCTTTACCTGTTCCCTTCCCAGAGGCCCCTTTTCCGCGTTCAGGCTTGTCAGCGTGCTATTGCTTCACAGGGATTTTCTTGGGTCGTGAGCGACGTTGAAAGGTCATCCATTCCCCAAATCTCTCTCCCTGTTCTGATGTCTGAGGGTTCGCCAGAGGGGGGTTTGGATCTTCTAGTAGCCGTTCCTCATGACTCGTTTGACCCTCCGATTGCGACCGAGCACAACCCGAAGTGTAGTGTCCATACATTCCACATTTGAAGCATATGCGGTGGAGGCCCTCATACTGGAGCTGATGGACCAAACCACAAGCGCGGACCTTCGCAAGGAGGGGTTTCCCCAGATCAACCTCAACACACAAGCGAGCAAAACTTCCTCGTTAACAGTCGGCAGTTGTGAAATCAATGCGGATCGGCCTTCCGATTCTCGCAGCCAGCTTCTCTAGAAATTTAGGTTGATAGAACTCTATCGCTAGGAAAGGGACCCGAACCCAAGCCACAACTTTCGCAATATTGTCAGCCAGCGCATTGAACTTGGGGATCCATCGCTGGACCGTGACGTAGTGGTCCATGATCATCCATGGTCCGCCCGTAAGTATGCGATTGTAGTCCTCCTCTGAAGGGGGTTTCACCAGATAATAGTCGTTGCCTAGGTCAATCATATGGTAATCCGCGGGCAAGCCCCACATCTGGCGAGTCTTCTCTTCAGGTAGGGATAGGCCAGGCGGTGGTCAAGGATTTTGATTATGAGGGTTTTCCACCATGGTCGCCTCATCTCTATCTTTTCCTCCCTGGTCAATCGAATGTTAGGACAAAAGGGGTCTTCCTCCTCTTCCCCTTCGGAGTCACTCGAAACGAGGTCTTCGGGGTCGAAATGGATGTGCTGAGTTCTGCTCCCCATCAGGTGGTCAGTGTCGTGGTTCATCGTGGCCTCCTTGAAGGATAGCTTCCTTCTCCTTCCATCCTCGTTGTTAGCGATGGTCGGTTGGGCAGTCGGGGTTGGAACAAAGTCCCCTTCCTCCCGGAGTTTAACCTTCTTGCCTCCTCTTGGTGGGGTTGGAGCAGGTGCCGGAGGGCCTCCCGGAGGGACGGCCTCCATGGCTATGCCGGTGAAGCGGTCCGTAGGCAGGGTGCACTTTTAACTTTCTCGCTCTAGAGACTAGAGAGAGAGAAAAAAAGTGATTGTGTTTTTTTTTGTCTAGCAACTGGTGAGACCTTAACACCGAAGAAACGAGGAAATGTAAGAATCTTCGAAAGTTGCAAATAAGCATAGTTGAAAACATCTGTGCATTTTCTTTCATTATTTAATTGAATTTTTGCGAATCGCCAACGTAAAAAAGATTGACCGATTTAAATTTTATGTTTAGGATTGGATAGGGGCCTCGAAAACGTAGGTCCCACTACCAGACGTAAGCTCATTGACCCCGTTGGAAGTCAAAAGCCTCGGCCATGAGCCTTATGGATAGCCCATTGACCCCACCCTAGCAAGTATGTTGTACAGTTGTGATGCCATTGCCTTATATACCTTCTCACCAAGTGTTTCATGTTGCACAATCCGTGATTTTGGAAATGTCGAGTGAGATTTGATATTCCAATCGGAAACTAGTTGAGATTTCTTTTGAACATTTGGAAACCAATCACCAATCTCACAACATGGACGTGAACGCAAAGACACATAAATTTGTAAAGACTAAAACACGACGGCATGTCGAGTTTAATGACAAAACACACTTCGAAACCGAAGCCAAATAATACACAAGGTACCTTCAAAAGAAGCACACCACCGTCGTTCTGCTACGTGTGGAGCTTCGAGAGAGTCTCAAATGAAGGATGTTGAACGTACGAGCTTGTTCAAGCTGAATCGCCATCGTTCTGAAGTTGAGATGGTTGGGCCCCGTTCAAGAAATCTTTTCCAGCTCCACGGCGAGGGCAGGCTGGGACAACGCAACGGAGGCAATGCCGGCGACAATGACAACGATGGAAGAGTTTGGGTCTCCGTCGGGCGGCGGTTGGGATGGAAAGCCGAGAGGATTCGAGAAGACAACACACGCGCGCACACACGCACGCATAGACACTCACGAGAGAGATATGTACCAAGTATTTTAATCAGAAAAATGTTGAAGAGCCTTGATTTTCTGATGAACCTACGATTATCGAAATGCTTTTCAGAAAAATTTCGGAGTACTTTTTTTCTGAAAGACTTGTTTTAGAAATTAGTAAGAAAATCTAATTTATTGAGTGCTTGAAGTCTCATCAATCCTTAAGGATAATGATTATCTGTTCATTGACTTTTTCAGTCAGAAACTGATTGATATTCTTTCGATACTTAGAGCTGTATCTTTAGGAATAATATTTTTATTTGTAAGAATTGTATCTCAAATTATCCATAAAAATTAAATATCCCATATTGCTGGTAGAAACTAGTCAAATCTTGTAACATCGACAATAGAGCAAATCCTACTCAAATTAACAGCAGCAAACCAGTATCATCAATGACCATGCCATTTAATCCGTTTCGATATTATGGACGTGATATTAGTCAATTCTAAAGACAATAGAAGACCTCTCAAAATCATAAGAAAGTCGAGACAATTCCTAAATATCTAAAAGATTAAAAGACAATTAAAAAATGAAAAAAAATACACCTGAGCAAAGTTATATAACTAAATATGAACCATAATAGTATCCGCCGACTACCAATTCTCGGTCAGCTCGTAAGATGACGATGAGAATAAAATTTTATAGTGATTATTCTATAACGAATGGTAATAATTCCATAACAATTGGTAATATCGGACGTTCACAATCATCGGCGGACAATCGAGAGCGGCAAATTGGACAAGATCGACTAATTTGAAACCACTTAACGATGCAATCGTCATGGTAAACATGTCGGCATGGTGTTCGAGCCACTCGATTTCCGGACACCATATCGTCCAAGCACACCACGCAAGTATCCCGGGCCGCTCCTTCTTCAACCACGAACCTCTCCAACTTCTTTATGGACTCCTCGATCACCCGGACCGGCCTACTAGAAGGCTCTTGTAAATATAGGGAAACAAACTCTTTGACACGTGCATTTATTTCCACGGTGAAAACAACTTTCTGCCAAATCCCTTGGTTTTGGACACTGAGACACTCCTCCGCGAGCTGGCGGATCGCTTCTCTTTGGACGATACTAGGGAGCCCGAGCTGGTCCATCGGCGAGCAGACGTATTGCGCCACCTTTGAAAGATACGACTCGTGCTGATCGGTGCTCGACAACGATAAGAGAGGGGCCTCGATTTGTTCCCTCCTAACCCTCGCCTCCCCCGACGCCCACACTGTGTCATTCCCGGACGTGTTGTGGGTGCATAGGAGGACGGACTCGCGCAGGATAAAGTCGACCTCGACGTTTTGCGCAGGAGGGGCTTGGGTCATATAAACCGGTACACCTTGGTATCGGATGTTGATCTCGTAACTAGTGTCGTGCACTAAGTTATCGAGCCTCATCATAGTGTAGTAAAGAAGAATTAGGTTAGGAAAATACTAACAATTTGTTTATGGTGACGAATCTATATATACATATATTTGGACCGTGTAAGTTGTTATTAGCAATTAGTTAAGGACAAGGAGACACGTTTCTTAAGGTGATGTTTTTTTGTTGAACTTCTACTAACGAAAGAGTCCTAATTTATTTATGAGTGTATCTTGGCAATATATTTTAGTTCTGAGGACTCAACTATGTAATTTTTTAAGTGAATACAAATATTTATCGAGAGAAGTTATATAAGACACATGTCGGTCTCTTTTACTGAATTTGTTTTTTTAAGGGTAAAAAACACACAGATTATATTATAAACGAGATTACATGGCGATACAAAAAGATCGCAAACACAAGACAAGAAAGTTGATCAGAAATTGAAACCGATCCAACAAGTGCAAGGAGGCACAGGACAGGGACGAAGGGCGATCGAAAAGGTCCTAAGACCATTGATCGAGGCGAAATCTGCCGAAACAAAGTTCGGAAAGAAAACCTCAAGACAAAGTCGAGAGGACAACTGAATGTATACAAGATACACTCAGCAGAGAGTCAAGGTCGACGTAAATCGACCAAGGCAAGATTCTCCTCCCACACCCATTGGACAAGCAACAACATCCGAAAGGAAAATAGAGCTGAAACCAACCGAAGCAAGCAAAAGCAAAGGCAACAAAGTGAAAGTCCGATAAAGCCAACAAACATACAAGGCCCAAAAAAAGAAATCGCACAAGATATCAAAGCAACAATTATAAGGGCCCAACAACCCAAAACCGAAGCCCAACAAGGGAACCTAACAAGCCAAATCCACCGCCCAGCTAGCCCAAACCAAATAAGTCCAAAATGCAAAAAGACCCAGCAAGCAAGCTGGCCCATCAAGCAGCCTACCAATGACAGAGGCTGACGCTGGACAGGGGAGGACGGAGAGGAGGATGGTTTCGACGGCAGAGACGGCAACAACATCAAGGACGACCGCCACTGAGCAACGGAGGTGGAAGCTACAACTGAGACAAAGGCTTGGAGGACGGTCACTGAGCGATGGGAAGGACCAGAAGCCGATGATGGCAACAACGGCGAGGACGGCAACCCACCAACTAGGAAGACTAACATGCCAACGGCGAGGGAGTGGATGGGGCTAGCGAAATGTTGCACTATGATTGCGATATATAACTAAATATGAACCATAGTAGTATGCTCTTACTAATTCTAGATCCATAGTAGTTTTACGATGTAATTACATGAAAATCGGTGATACAAGTCTATGATGATTTACCATTATTTGGCAACCGAGAGCGACAAAGTCGACAAGATTGACTCACTCGAAACCACTTACCAATGCAATTTTCATGGTAAACATGTTCGCACGGTGTTCGAGCCACTCGATTCCCCGATCCCATATCGTCCAAGCACACCATGCACGTGTCGATAAAAGGACTCCTAGAACGACTTATCGGGACACGCATTGAGATGGGTGATGAATTCTTTAGTACATGCGTTTATACCGAGGACAACTGGCTGTAAGATCATCCCTTTGTTTCTTGCACGGAGATACTCATTCGCGAGTTTGTGGATCACTTCTCTTTGGACGTACGTAGGGAGCTCCAGATGGTCTATCGGGGCCGGTTGACGTACTGCAGCAGCTCGCTCATCGGAGCCGGACTGCTGAAGAACAATAAGAGGGGCCTGAATCTGTGCCCTCCTGACGGTATGTCATCACTCCCTAAGGGATCCTCGATCGAACTTGGGGAGGAGGGACTTGGGTCCCAAAAACTGGTACTCGGCTGCTGGCGTGGTTGATGTCGTACCTAGTGTTGTCGTGTATCAATTCATCATTACTCATCATGGCGTAACTGGGAAGCGAGGAAGGATTAGGTTTGAAACGAACAATTTACATATGCAGTTATATATAGATATATAAATTCAGATATGTACCATGCAATTTATATCGGAATTATTAAGCACAAGAAACATTTTACTTAAAACATGTTACTTGAACTAATTTTTGTAGTGAACATCTACTGCTGGAAGAGTTGAAGTTACTATGAATGACCCTCTTGTAATATATCTTCATGTTAACGTTGTTATATATTGTAATGCTTCGTGATTTGACCGACTAGCTCTACTGTACTAACACGGATCTTTTTAGCGTGCTTTGTCCTCACTCGCACGCATCCTGGAAAAACTTCCCAGGAGGTCACCCATCTTTATCCTACCCTCGGCCAAATGCGTTTAACCTTGAAGTTCTTTCATGATGTGTGTCCGAAAAGAAGGTGCACCTTGTTGGTATGGATAGTAACAATCAAATCACTTAAGCCTTTCACACAGAACATATACGGAGTATCACATTCACCCCTCCTTAAATACACAACATCCTCATCGCGCCAGATTCATACAGTCCCAGAATCCCTCGCTTGTAAGTGCATTCGATCCCTAAATCATACTATACAAGCCGAGGTCACTTTTATACCAAATGTAATGCCCCGGAATTTAATTGACTGACTCCACTGTACCAACACAAGTCTTTTTAGCATGCTTTGTCCTTACTCGTATGCACCCTGGAAAACTTCCCAGGAGGTCACCTATCCTGATCCTACCCTCGGCGAAACATGTTTAACCTTGAAGTTCTTTCAGTATGTATGTCCGAAAAGAAGGTGCACCTTATTGGTATGGATAGTAACAGTCAAATCACTTAAACCTTTCACACAGTGCATATACAGGATATCACATATATTGTCTTCTTACAACCACAGTGGAGATGGATTGAGTACGGAGAAAAATTATTTTAATCCGTACGAAAAAATTGCGTTGGCATTTTTTTTAATATTGACATTTTGAGTATATTTATATTATCATAATTTGTATGTCAATATTGACATGTATAATTTTTTGCTAAATATTTAGGATTGATCACTGGATCCAAATCTCAACGTAGTGGAACAAATTTGTGTTCGCCGTGCTGATGCCCTGTCGTGTTGTTGATGCTCTTGGCAAAGAGGAGGATGTCATCCTTCTTGAAAGGGGAACAGCGGCACATGCTGAGGAACTCGCACGTGAACATTGTTTGGTTGGTAGAGGGGAAACGTCGCTAATTGCCTCATAGGGGAACTGGCACGAGAAGGAGCACAATTTTTTTTACCTAAAGAATAAAACATGTCAATATTGACATACAAAATTATATGTCAATATGATAAGTACAACATGTTAATGTTAAAGAATAAAACATGTCAACACATTATATTGTTTATTTTGTACCATTTGGAATCAGACCATCACTTTGGACTTAACTCACCCCGACTTAAATATATATTTTTTAAGACTCAAATGAAAAAAAAATTGTTGGAGATTTTTGAAAAAAATAAAAACCACAGGATGAAATAAAAAAATCTACAATGGTATCACATAAATAATATCATTCTAAAAAAATACAAAAAATATACATATCAAATTTATTTTTTTTACAAAAATCCAACAATTATAAGAATAAAGTAAAAAAACTTCACACGGGCAGTATTACATGAAAAAAGTATTATTCTGAGAATAATATAAAATACAAAAATAAACATCACACTATTACATAAGAAAATGTAGATATCATGTAGAAAAAATATTGATATCTCATAAAAATGTCGACAATGATCCAACTCAGATTTCAAACAGTACAAAATAATTTGTATAGTTCATACCAAATCTATCGTCCATCATAAGAATAGAAAATTGTTGATCGTCGGAGGGTGTGTACTTATGAGACGAAATAAAGCAAAGTAAATAGTAACATAATTGATATATTATGGTTATAATATCTCAATATCAATTGATATATAAAGCATTTATGATTTAATACATATCAAGTTTTACGTTGTTCATTTGATTTCTTTAATTTTGTTAGATTTTTGTTAGTATATACTTCTATTTTCTACTTGATCTCTCATTATGATTGAAATATTATGAAGATGGTGAAGATGAGCAATTTGCTAGATATCACTTCAAAACAGTGAAGAAGCAAACAATAATTGTTGCCACGATCATTACTATCACGAGTGTGTCACGGTTCTAAGATTAACATGCGTTGGTGGGTCCTAGCGATATGGCTCAAATATCAGGCACTGCCAACGCCAAGGCCAATAAAATGGTGATCATCGTGTTGATGGTCACGGCAACGACCATGTACTTGGATCAAATCCAACCAACGACTCAAAGGGAAGCAAAAATGGTGTCTCAACATTGATGTTATTGCTTTTCACTATGAGGCACAAATTAACCACGAGAAAACAAAATTTCATTATTATTATTATTATTATTATTATTATTATTATTATTATTATTATTATCATTATTATCATCATTATTATTATCATTATCATTATTATTGTTATTATTATTATTATAGAGCTAAAAAGACTGATTAAGATGTCTCTTTATAGGTCATTGATCTGAACTGATGAATTTCACTAGTCTACATTTCTTTGTTCTATTTAATTTGATATATTATCAATTGTTATATTATGGTTATAATATATAAATTAAACGGTTATGGAAGATCATAACCACCCCTCCTCCCCCATCACGATTGTTAACTTAACTTTAAACAGCCATATAAAGTAGTTTACCCATGTATACATACACTAATCCTTCTATTGACGAACTCTACTTTCGTTGTTGATATAAGACGAAATATTTGGCTCGTAATTAACACATAATTATGAATTAATTATTTTTTAATTAACAAACTAAATTTATCAGAATCAACAAGATTCATTTGTTATAGCATACTTTACTCAAGATTGGGTAACAAGATATTATTATCGACAGTTTACGAACATAAACAGTTCGAATACGTAAATGATTTCTACGAATTTTCTTATTTTTGTAAAATCTAAGAACTTCTGGAATTAATACAAAAGTTTTCCTCTGTTGTGTGTGAATATCTATCTCAATTCACATACTGGTCACCAAGATTTCCGAGCCCACGGCATGCAAACTCACCCAAAAGGGTGAATAAGCTATCACATGCCAAGGGTACTCTTATAACCTTGTTTGGTGTTTTTTCAAGTGTCAATATACTTAGAAAGTTACTTGACCATAGACTTTGGACCATCTTTAATGGGATCGAACCATTTTTGCACAATAATAAATGTTTAAAAGAATTTTAGCCCAACATTAGAAATTTTTTTCATCGACTAGTCACCGTCTTTTAGTAGTGTTCTCGTGAATCGAGATAAATTCTCTAAAGGGGGAGGTTAGTTTTTCAAAAAAAATTCTCCCGACCAAACATTCATCGAAGCTCGGATGATTTTCAACCAAGTACTCCTTTTATCGGGACTAAACCTTGAAGATATTAATCATGATAATAGCATAGTACATATCATACAGTTAATCTTCTCATGCATGAAGTCAAAATGTCATCAAATCTTAAATGCTCAATCTCGTAAAAAATAGCAATGAAGCAAAGTTATTTTTTTATAAGTTGAGAGTTAATGAAAAAAGTTGTTTCAATTAGTAATAGACTTAAATTTAATAAGATAATTTATTGATCCTTGGAATTGTTTGGAAGAGACATATTTATTCCTACTAATGGTACAATAGTGCTAGATTTTATAAATTAAAAAGCATCTACTCAAAAATGTTTTTTTTATTTCCAACTTGCACAATCAGAACTCCAATGAATTTTCGAGGCTCGTAATGGAGGGACAAAAGAAGAAAATAAAAAAAATCATACTGATTTAGAGCTAATGAGATATACTAAGGTAGTTAACAATTAATGCTGGTTTACATATGATAAATATAATTATTGCTGGCAAAAGAATATTCACTCGCAGCCACCGAATGCAATATTGGATGCCTGCAACTGACAACTCGTGCCAATCTCACCCATATATAATAGAATGGATTTGGTACCAAATCAAAATTTCTCAAAATTATACAGAATGAGTTTTTTTTTAGCAAAAATCCTAAAATCACATAACTAAAGTAATTTTTTTACACGAGCCAGTATCACATAAAGAAAATATCGGTATTGGAAAAATAAAAAAAAGAAAATATAAATGTATGGGGTTTTTTTGCAAAATTCCAAAAATAATGGGATCAAAGCGAAAAAAAACTATAGGGTCGGTATCACATAAAAAAATGTCATACAATCTATCCAAAAAATAAAAAAAATACAAAAATGAAAACATATATGTCGATATCGCATGAAGAAAATATCGATATCGCATAAAAATGATATCACATGAAAAAAATTTAAGCACTATCCGCTAAAATTTAGAATCATACAGAAACATTTGTTCAGTTTGAATTCAATCCGTTCTACATAAGTGCCATTGATTTCATATCCATGGAAATCAGGATTTCTTCTTCTTAAATATAGTCATTCGAATAATTGGTGCAACTAATTCAGTCTTACTCTTAAATCAAACGATAAGATTTCAGTTCACGTACCAAAGTTCAGCGATGTTTAAATTCGAGTATTTTAATTAAGTATTTGGTATTACCTTTGTTGCAGGTCAGTCGATGATGCTTTTTCTTATATCCTAGTTACCGTGTTATTTAGTTCCTGAAGAATTTAATGTTCTCCTAATTACTAATTAGAGTTGATTCGGAAAAATCATCTCCAAATAATATTTCACAATCCTTGATTAGAGTAAATATTAAAAGGACGCCGAGGTCATTGATGTTTTTTGCATCTTGGATCGAATTGTTCGTTGTCCTTAGTATCCAGCAACAAATCATATCCCCCTTATTTTTTGCCGTTAGGATTTTGATTCGGGATTTACACCAGGGCCATCTGTTTCGTATTTATCTTCGCACAATAATTAATTCAAATCTTGCTGTTGATATAATCGTGGGCCAAATTACTCACTCTTCGAGATTTATGATCATTAAATTAAACATTCCGTTCTTAATTACTCACGTGTTTTTAGACACTCCTATCAATAGAAGACATGTACTTTGGTCATACTACGTAAATAGCAATTCAAAAAGAGTATGCCTCCTCGGCAAGGGTTAAATAATTGTTCGAGAACTCTGTCATGAATCTGAAGTTGTCTGAGTTGTCTTGATACTAGAGGTAAATTTATATTATTCTCTGTTCATCTTTTT
Organism: Hypericum perforatum; assembly: GCA_012979155.1. Classification (NCBI taxonomy): domain Eukaryota; kingdom Viridiplantae; phylum Streptophyta; class Magnoliopsida; order Malpighiales; family Hypericaceae; genus Hypericum; species Hypericum perforatum. The sequence goes on along the minus strand of SOPF01027641.1, from coordinate 167,027 downwards.
TTTTTTTTCTATTTCTTGACTTCTTTTAATTGAGATCCTTTATTATAGACAACTTCAGCATCTATATTTAATCCCGAGTGTACATGTGTTACATAATTCCAACTGAATATAGTTGTCCAAGTATTTTTTTTTTCCAATTATAGCGCAATTGTCTTTGAGTATTTATTGAATAATTGGCTGCTTTTAAGGTAAATATTGATCAGAATGGCGACCGGAACAGACGGCATGAAGAAGAGGAGTTGGAGGCTGAGCAAACAGGATTTCCTCCCAGAGGAGTCATTCCAGAACTGGGGCAACTATGTCAAGGCATTGGCCGATACCAGGGCGCGGCTCAAGGACCGTGTCCTGGCTCGGTCCAATGACAGCATGGAACTCCACGACATGGCGGCTCGCAGCGGCCACGAGATGAAGAAATCGCTCAACTGGTGGGATCTAATTTGGTTCGGTATAGGAGCCGTAATGGGGGCCGGGATATTTGTCCTCACGGGTGAAGCTTCAAGGAATGATGCTGGCTCTGGAGTGGTGATCTCATACCTTATATCAGGTGTGTCTGCAATGCTTTCTGTCATGTGCTACAGCGAGTTCGCGGTGGAGTTGCCGGTGGCTGGAGGCTCATTCGCGTATCTTCGGGTGGAGCTTGGCGATTTTGTGGCATACATTGCCGCTGGCAACATTTTGTTTGAGTATGTAATTGGTGGTGCTAGTGTGGCTAGGTCGTGGACTTCGTATTTTGCAACCTTGTGCAACACGCATCCCAACAGCTTTCGGATATACGCTTCGGCCCTCGCAAATGACTTCAACTACTTGGATCCCATCGCTGTGGTGGTATCCATCCTTGTCTGCATCGCCGCATGCTGGAGCATCAAAGGATCGTCGAGGTTCAACTCCGTAGCTACGATCCTCCACCTTATTGTATGCATTTTCATTCTCGTTGCAGGCCTTACAAAGGCAAACACTGCTAATTTTGCACCCTTTGCTCCATTCGGCATCCGGGGAATCCTGAAAGCATCAGCAGTGTTGTTTTTTGCTTATGTTGGGTTTGATGGAGTGGCAACTCTAGGTGAGGAGACCAAGAACCCAGCAAGAGATATCCCAATTGGTCTGATCGGATCTATGTCCATCATCGTGATTGTCTACTGCGCTCTCGCTGCAACACTCAGCCTTATGCAGCCTTACAACATGATTGATCCGGACGCGCCGTTCACGGTGGCATTTCAGGCTGTTGGTATGAATTGGGCCAAATACATAGTTGCCTTGGGAGCATTAAAGGGCATGTCAACAGTTTTGCTGGCCAACATTCTAGCTCAGGCTCGATACTTCACGCACATTGGAAGAACGCACATGGCTCCACCATTCCTCGCCGCCATCAACGAACAAACCGGATTGCCGTTGAATGCCACGATCGTGATGACCCTTCTAAACGCCATTGTTGCATTCTTCACCAGCCTTGATGTTTTGGCCAACCTTCTCTCCATAGCCACTCTGTTTCTTTTCTCTCTTGTGGCTCTTGCACTGTTGGTAAGACGGTACTACGTTGCTGGCGAGACATCTGATGCCGATCGGAACAAGCTCATTGCCTTCCTGGTGGTGATTGTGGGATCATCAATTGGCTGCGGTGCATGCTGGGCGGCTAACAATAGCAGGTGGATCGGGTATGCACTCGCTGCTTCAATCTGGTTTTTATCCACACTTGGACTACAGCTCTTTGTAAAACAGGCTAAGAAGCCTAAAGTGTGGGGTGCACCATTCCTGCCTTGGTTACCATCACTAAGCATAGCTATCAATGTCTTCATCATGGGATCGATCGACGGCGCGTCATTTATCAGGTTCATCTGCTGGACAGCCATTCTGATGGTGTACTATATCCTAGTCGCCTTGCACGCTTCATATGACTCAGCCAAGGAGGCACAGAAGACCAATGCAACCATCAACATCGAAACTGGTACTAACATACCAGAATCAACCTGAAGCCTAATGAGTTCAACCGATGTTCGACTTTGAAAGGATATGCCTTGATTTCGTTTCTTTGATTAAGCTAGCAAATCTGTAGATAGTTTTAGCCTTGAACTATATGCCTTTATGTTCAATGCTCATTACAATTGATTATTACCGACTTGAATGATTCTGATATACTTATCCAAAAAATGATTCTGATCTAGCTCATGGCTTAGCAAAAGTACAAGGCACAATGATCACATACATCCTCGCGGATAGAACAAGATCCAAGTCAGTTTGATAACGATCAGTTGCTATACGAAATTTCACTTCAAGTATCACCTTACAACACACACACACACACACACACACCCACCCACCAGAGGTTGAAAGCAGCAGCACTGCAAAACTTGAAAACCCAAACTAACTCGACAAACTTGCTGCATCTAGACATTTTTCGTGTTTTAGCACATAATACGACCGATGTTCTCGACTTCTAACATGAATCTATGCCTCTATTTTGAGGAGTGAATTGAGTGACGTGCTGTTGAACCTTTGAGCAAGGCCTCGGATGACAAGGACAATGACATCTCGTGAGTGTCGGGAGTGGACCATCAAATCAACTTCATTTTCACCGTCCACTACGATCCTAAACCGGTGTTGGTCACTTCTGAAAAGCTCCACCTGGAGATATGACAAACTGTCTGAAACTACGCCATTCTATATTAAAATGAAGCAGTGTTCTAAACAGCAGACAAGCTTACATGGAATGGAGGAGCGTAACTTCCTCGAATCTCTGTTGTTGGAAACGACGTTTTGGAACCTGGCTTTACAACCTTGACTCTCTTGCGATTCACTTCCAAAACCCGTCTCTCGAGACTTCCCTCCCCAGCGACCTGCAAAGTAAACGATAAACAGTAAGATCCGCATTAATCTGTCACCGTCATGAATAGCCATGTCAATATATAATACAAATGAAGTTGCAGAATAGAGGAATTCACCTTCTTTGAAGAACGGTCTTTTTCACATAATGCCTGTTCAGAAAGGAAAACAAAATCTTCACGAAAAAATTCACATCGATAACAAGCCCCGATAGTCGAACAACTATGGTCTAAAATTGCAATTTTTGCCAGAATTGTGTGCAGGAATCCAAATGAGTAATTGAACAATCTATCTAGCATACCTCAAACTTCACCAAACCGAGTTCAAGCTTTTGCTTCACTTCCTTTTGTACATCAGGCTCTGCAAACAAATTTCGTTAGAAACATCAATATTTCTAGAGCTTTTACATTGAATACTTCTAGTAGAGCCTTGGAAGACACTCATTGTCCTCGGACTTTGCTGTCTTTGTTTCGTCAAGCAACAGCCATGATGATTCTATATATCGAACAGCTGACAAGATAAAATCATGCAAATTAGGAAGCCATCTTACCGACTGCAATTGGCTCAGTTGACACAGACACGGGCTGACCCTCGACATCATCCTCTCTCACTGGAGTGTATATAGCCACTAACCTATACCCCACATCGTCAACATTGGCTTCATACATCCGTCCTACCTCTCCTGTATAGTGATTCTTTCAGGAAACCAAATGCATGAAATGACAACAAGCGGAAGGTGATTTTAAAAGCCTACCAGGAATGGAGATCAGATCAGGACTTCCAACCATTGATCGAAGCCACTGGATTCTGCTTTTCCCTTCTTTTCCTCCGCTGTAAATGCCTCGTACAGCATATAAATTGGTGTGGTAACCTCGTCCTTCAATCTCCAGCTTATTTATTTTTGGAACACCTGACAATGAAGAGATAGTACAGAGTGGGATACAACATGCTTGCAGAGACGTGATTCTACCAATTCTCATCTCGGACTTCTTAGAAGCGGCTTTGGGGCAACATCAAAACATGCAACTCGAGCAAGAAAGAGCCAAAGTAGTAGCCATTTGAATACCTGGCAATATAAGAGCAGACACGGCATATGCTGGCTCGCTCGACCTTCCAAAAACATCTGCCACGACACATTCACATCTCAAGCAACGACCAACGTCCTCTAACCTCACCTTGTAAGAGCAAGAAATTTGTGTAACCAATGGTTCAAAGGAATATCCATCGCCTCTCACAGATGAGCAAAACCTGCAGTAACTTCATGTCAATTCCAAGAGAGAATTGAACTTGCTGGAAAAAAGCATTTGGCAGTTCTTAGCAACACATCACCATTGGTATTTGACATCTTTCTTGTAATTGCTCCAGACATGTTGCTGTGTTTCACTCTCTGGTATCACTGCTACTGCAGTGAGTGTGTGTCCCTCGACAGCCTTTCCACTCAAAGTGAGCATTTCTATTTGTGGAAGCTCTGTAAACAATCAACAATTGATGATATATTCATTCAAACTAGATCAAACTAAATTAGAGTATGATAAGGAAACCCAAGCGAACAATGGAACAAAAAATAGATAAAGAAAGTTGTAATGGAGATCTCGCCAAATGAAGTATGTTATAATACATTTTCTTCCTGCAAATTGTCATTTTTTAAAGTTCTCGCAGACGTAGTTGTTAAGTGTACAACTTAAATATCAGATGAGCAAAGATAAATGTGGACTCCATCAGTAGACATAAGAGCTACACCATACTTCCAGTTATTGTAGAAGACACTCACCTGGAAAAATAATCTCAGAGGGTCTGGACAATTTTAGTTCTCCTACAACTGAATCTGAACGAACTGGCGTATAACTGTTAAACAAGTCCGGTACAATTAGAACCGAGCAGTTAAGTCTATGTCGAGAGTGTTTTGAATGATTACTTTATGCTACTGAGTTCTCATCAATTCCAATGTGCAAAAGAATAGACGACCAAGAATATTCACCCGAACAACAAACGGCAATTGTAATCAGTATCGGTGACTTCATAAGTTCTGGAATCTGCCCCATCAATAAGAACAGCCCCCTCCATTGTTTCTCTATACCAGCTGAAGAGGCTCAATCCTTCATGCCCACCAAAGTACTTTCCTTCTCCATAGAAAGTACTCGAAGATAACTCCTTCACATGAACATTGGAAACGACTGGTAGAGCTGCATCACAATTCAAGTTTCATGCAACATTTCAGAGAACAGTATCTATGTTCACATCTAGTTTATTTAGCTGAATCAATTACCCTTGAGAGGTTTGAGGGCAGCAGATCACTATTAAAACAAAATTATGCCACAAAAGATAAACAATGACGGGGTTTAACCTGGCTTAACGGGAGATCCAGAAATCGTGACCAAGGGCTTTCCGCATTTCCCGTCTGCACGCATGGGTACCCAACATAAAGCCAAATAAGCTCCAACATCTTCAAGAGATGGAGTGAAAGCCCTGCAGATTTTAGCATGTCATCCAACATAGTATGTTTCGGTGAGAAGAAACCTCGAAGCAGAAGTTTTAGAGGAGCTCACATTCTTTTACCACGCACAACAACATTATCATGATCATCAGATATATTCATCAACGCAACACCTTGAAGCTTAGTCTGTGTTCTGTACCAAACATACTCTCCAGAACCTTCTACTCCACCGAAGTATCTTTTATGTGGAACCAACTCTTCTTCCTCGCAGCCATCAGGAATAACAAGCTCCAAACCTACTGGATCCGCTGCTCAATGCGGGGAAAGGTAAGAAACAAGGAACCAATATTGTTTTCATGGGTTCCATCATAACACTGTCAGCCAATTTCCGGTGGCGTCGGTATACTACAAAGAAAACTTACCAGGGACAATCACATCTGACAGGATTGTCTTCGAACTTCCTTTCATGCCATCTTCCCGCACTGGAGTGTAAACAAGTTCCACGCAGTTTCCAACATCCTCTAAACTCACATCTATGAATTCTGTCGAGAAATTTTGATGATCTGGATATTCAATAACAGGCACGGACAAAAGAGACTGCATTGTAAATGAAAGGTCCTTTACCCTCAGCGCTCAGCTTCTCCCTGGTGCCATTACGCTTTACTCGGAACCATTCGTTCAAACAATTGCCTCTCTCTCTATGTACACAAAAGAAGTTCTATAAGTAGGATTCACAAAGAAAAGGTCGAAAATTGGTTGAGAAAGAGATATAGGTTTGATAAATTCAAGGTCTCACCCTCCTGCATATGATGCCAAAAAGCTCAAACGTTGTCCTTCCACCAGTGATCCGAGGAACTCCAGTGAATGACAAGTGGGAAGGCCTGCAATTCCATCGGGGACTTAGAAGAGAAAATTGGGAGACTGAAAATCTCTATCAGAAAGACAGAAGACACGTTCGGGGATTCTGAGAATACACGAGTCCATACCAGGTATGACAGGTCCAATTTGTTCAGACAGAACAATAGGACCACGAGCCCAATCACTTCTAACTGGCTCACATGAAACCGAAACAAAAAAGCCAATATCCTCAACACAGAGGTTGTAGGTTGCAGTGGTAGCACCACGGATTTCGCTTTGAGTCCCGTGTGGACTAGTCTGCATTAGAGCAAAAACTTGTTTCAATTTGTTTCAGAAGGCAATCCTAGCAGCAATATGTTGAATTTCTTAACCATGACAGATATTAAAATACCCGGAACCAACGGAAAACTGAAGTCCCTTCGTCTCCTCCCCAGTACATTTTGTCGATGCTTAGGCTAGTTCCTTCAACGACATCTCCAACTATCTGCAAAGCAAGCAATCTTGGGCTTCCTGACAATCGAAAACCAATTTTCAGAAGAAATAACTGCTGAATACATTCAAAATCATAAATGCAAAACAAATCACTGAAGAATACGTTCTTCAAAAATGCCTGACTATTTTATACAGCAGACACAAACATTTGAACTTGTGCATGGTTTACTATGCACCCACATGTGGTTGGCAATGGCATCAAAAGTCTTAAGAATAGATAATACCAGGACGAAGTCGTTCTTGCCCGATACAAATTCTTGGCTCGCCAATAATGCCATCATCGCGTACTGGGATACACTGGAAGGATATGAATTTGCCAATTGCTTCCTTACTAACACAATACTGAAGAAGCCCAGAAGCCTCGGGAATAAGAGTGCCGGAGTCTGTTTCAGCCTAAGCATACAGAAACAAGTATCACTAGCATTTAGCAAGTACAAAAGGAGGCATAGACATGAATCTAATGTCTCAACGCACCAAGAGAAAAATTCTTCTCCAGACTACAAATCTGATGCAAAAACACAACTCAAGTGGTTAACAGCTCGAATTACTTTTAAGCAGTAGTTGAAGAATGACCCTACATCTAAATTGGCTAGCTGCTCTACTGTTTCCATAGCTGCTCTTATCGTGTTTATTATGATCTTCATTATTTGTCAGCAAACAGATTTTCATAACAGTTGGTTTTTTATAGCAGTTGGTTTATGTTTTTAATCCTACTTTATGTTGCAAATGTTGATTAAGCAAACAAAAACAAGATGAAAGACATGTCTACTATTGGAAAGACGGCAACATACAAGGCAAAACAGCTCTCTTAAGTGCTCCATAAACTCTTACTTTTGAAGAAATTCACCACTGCCCTAAAAGCACATCCACTTAAACAACTAATCTTTGCCTTTTGTAGGAAAAAAGTGAGAAAAACCGAGCAGTAGGAAACTGAAATATTAAACAGAACAAAAATAATTTTATCGGCAATAATATAAGTTCCACACAACAGCTAAATGGCAATTAAACCAAGACGAGAACAGAAATTGTACGGCATGGACAAAATAAATCTGGTTAAAGAGCACACCTCATGAAGATACCAATTGTATAAACTTTTTCCTTCGTGGCCCCCTATATAGCCATACGATGCTGTCAGTGTGCCTCCTTCAGTATAGTCACCGGTAATAGCCAAGAAATTGAGGCTAGGTGGGAGAGCTGACAGTATAAACATAATCCATGAGTTCAATAAGCTAGTTTAAAGTAACTGCAAAACACCAATTGTAAATCTTTGGCTGACTGAATGTTAACATATTTAACCAGAATACATAAGTACGTACTCTCAACTTCTCTTTCTGATATAGCATAAACCGGATCCCCGGATTCCCCTTGAGGATTTATAGGCGTATATTTGGCAACAATGAAATAGCCAACCGCTCCCAACGGTATACGAAATGCCTGATGTAAAACTCGAAAGTTAGAATTCCATCAAAATATTTAACAAACAATAATATCTGAGAGTTTTTGCCAAAAAGCAACCTTGGCTGTCTTAGCTGTGCTCATGGCTTCAAGTCCATTCTCACTGTCCAATGAAGAAGAATTAGTCTTGAACCACTGGACTTTGCTACAACCTTCGGTTCCACCGGTCACAATTCCACTCACTGTAACTTTACTGTTTTCCCTCATGTCGCCAAAGATCTTGACATTGGTTACTTTTGGAGGAGCTAAATGTGTGGGAAAAAATCATGAGAGAGACCAAAATAAGAATCTGGCTAGATAACCAAAAAATATATAAATCACAGGAAAAGGTCAAGTTATAAGAGAATAGTGTAAATTCTATTGTGTAGAAAAGATATAATGACAGATCCCCAGCCTTGGGCAAGATCTGTATTACCTTGTTTCACTGTGTTAGATACAATTGATGCAGTTTCGCCCTCTTGTCCTAAAAATACATGGCAGACACCACGTTACTGTTTTGTGCAAACAAGATGTAGAAGAATTTGTTGCCATGCAAAGAGAACCATGCTAGCCCAGAAAACTTGCAAACATGTGCATTTTGACACAAAGGATGCAAAGGCAAACCTTCAAGGTTGATGGGCACATAGACAAAAGTCAATCGCCGCCCAACATCATCTTTGGTCAGGGTGTACTCGGATGTTCCGATCAAAACTGACACGAAGTCCCTGTAGAGAAGCACCAAAGATCATGATACAGAAATTATATACGAACTAGTCTAAAGGGCATGATCAAAAGTCAACAGAAACAAGAAATTAGTTGATGAAAGGAAAAAAAGGAAGATCTAGAACAAAAAACATGATGTCTAACTTATGACCTCCATGAAGCAGGTACTCATTGAGGGACCTTTACAACCACAAAATAGAAGTCAGAATCATAAGGGCTAACGAAACATATCCTTGAAAAATTGGCAATATAGAGCGGGGAATTCTTGACATCAAACACTATCGAAAAGAGAGATATTGAACTAACCCAGTGTCCTTGTTCTCGCGCAACCACTCAAACTTGCTAGGGCCCTCTCTTCCTCCAAAGTAATTACCCGTGCCTCTTATGGTATACCCTTCAATAGCATCTCCAACAATACCAACATTGCGAACACATGGAGGAGCTGTCGCATTATGGAAAGTTTAGTTACTTGAAGCATAGTATTATTGTCAAAGAAAATAATAGAAAAAATCAGTAAGAGCCAAGCATGTTCAACAAAGCATTCTTGTCAGAGTAGTCTTTGAAAAAGGTACATATATAGAGAAAGTTGAAGTGGGAAGAAGAGTAGAAGATACATTCTAAGCTCAAAAGCACATATACACCTGCTTTGACAAAATCAGTGTACTTATATTGTGGTTCTCCCCTGGCACCTTCCTCAGTAACGGGTGTGTACATAAAAACCAAACTAGAACCTATGTCATCAAGGGTCAGCTGATACTCTTCATCTTCTGCACCCTCTATAACCACCGGACTACCATTCCATCTTCTCCTCAGCCAACTGGAGAATGAAAAAGCAACAGTAAAAATGAATTTGTCTTCATTTGAAATCATGTTATTACGTGCACTTATAGAACAGTTTGAAATGGTATCTACAGCCAGAATTGTTCCAACTTACCTAGCAACACCTTTCCCTGGTGTCCCGCCGCACCACGCAACATGCGCAAGGCCTTTAATAACATTTCCTTCCACTAGCTCTCCACTAACTTCAAGACTTACCACTTTTGGAATTCCAGTTCCTTGCAAAGTAACAAAAAAAATTATGAGGAACTGAGAACTTAAGCAAGCATTTTGATTAGCCCCATTCATCAGAAAGATTCCAATGTTATGCACGCTGGTGCATTACAATCCGTTGTCAAACGTAGACCCAAGCTATTTTAGCCATGGTCTAAAATATATAATTTAGTAGCAAGAAACAGGTTCAACTTAAATGTGGACCACTAGTTTATTGCTCATCTCTAAATTAGAACCTACCTCGTGCAACTCTTCCTGTTACAGCAAAAACAGCAGGATACTCTGTATCCCCGAGTAATGGAGTACATTGTACTTTTAGGAACTTATTGATGTCTCCATGCTTTGGAAAGTACACCTATAACAGCTCAGCGCTATCAGTGATACAGGAAAAGGCAACACTGTCGGTTGTTTGCAGAACAAAGTTGCTAGTATGCTTCGTGAAGTAGGTACCTCTTCATTGGCATCAGGAATTGCAGCAAAGTTTGCAAGCAGCCTCTCCCCTATGAACCACTGATATCTTAAAACTATCTTCTGATCAACTGCGGAACTGCCACCTTGGGAAAATGTAAAATGGCAGCGGCAAGCATCTTCTTCGGATGGTTTATCAACAGATGCAACCTCCAGCAAATAGCCAGGCGGGAAGTTCTCTTTCCATTGCTCATAGAGAAAGTTAAAAGTTGAATCTGTTCAATGTACAAAATAACTTTTTAGTGCGCAGCTCTCATCTGAGACGAGATTATCTAGGCAATAGAATTGAAGCTTAATACAGTAATCAGTAATAAAAACCTGCTGCACTTTCAGGACGACAGAATTCCCAACCCTCTCGAAGACACAAGGCTGTGCATGGTGGATAACGTTTTGCAATTGAAAGTTCCTCTCTTGATAGATCTACAGACCCATTATTAGAGTCCATAAGTTAAACATGACAGAGAACTTTCTGTTTAACAAGAAAAAAGACCAGTACATGGGAAAAAAAATGGTACCTCTATCGTTAAACTTTTTCAATGTAGGACCAACAAGCAAAATAGTAGCTGCTTCCAAATGGGGCATCTTAAGAATAGGATTCTCCTCCACCCGCAAATGCTGCAGCAAGCAGCTCATCATACAGTAAAACTTTGTGCATGTTTCATCAAAGATCACGAACATGACATGTGGCAAAATCATATAATTAAATGTATTAACTGCAGCACTTGCATGATCCAGTGACCTAGGTTCTGATGATGCCCTTTCATGAGTATATCAGAGGTCCGGAAAATGTATCATTCTAATACTTCGAACTAACCTCTAGAGCTGGCAGATGCGGGAACCCTTTAAGCGTGGTTATTTTGTTTTTGCTCGCAGCTAGCACCTGCCAAGGAAACAATGAAAGAAGTTAGAAGATCCAAGGACCATAGTGAGAAGCAACAAGAACCATATCGTTTTGCAGCAACAAACCTGCAGTCGAGGTTGACTTGCCATGGAAAGTGTTTTCAATTTATTTTGAGCAACTGACAAAAACTAGAGAGGAAAAGGTGCAAACGAAACATGTCAGCTTTTCTGCATATATTTAGGACAAGAAGATCCACATATCAAGAAAGCTGATGACGAAGTCTATACAGTTTGCAATTGTTACCTCCAGGTTAGGTAGCTGAGGAAGGCTTGCAAGCGATGTGATTTGATTCCCAGCAAGATAAAGTTGCTGAAAGTTATGAGACAGTTAGCTAGATACTTGGGTTGGGTACAAACCATTTGATTCCATTAGCCACACAATCTAAGACAAAAAGTTCAGAGAACAAACCTGGAGGAAGTTGCAATTCTCAAGAGGTTCAAAACCTGGTCCCTTAAATTCATTAAAGCTCAAATCAAGGACCTGGTAATTGCCAGCAATATTAATGGATCCATTAGATTTTTTCCCCCTTTCATAATAAATATTAGAACATTTAAATAAAATCCATCAAGGGGTTGCACCCATGAACATCAAAATGATCTATTATATTCCTCTAAAAAATCAAAAAATGTAGAACAGTGCTAAAACATCTTCCTATCTACCCAAAAGACAAAAGTCTATATCTGCTCTGAAAGAGTTATTTCCTTTGTCTTAAACACCCTCCTACTTCTTTCTCCTCAAGTGGACCAAAAGATAGCAAAAGGATGGTCCATCTCCACATTTCCACTTTCTGTAACAAAAAAAATCCCACTACAGCTTCATAGCTTCTTCCTCACATCCTTACTTGTCACCTATTCGATGACTGATCTGTAGTATAGGTTTAGAGAAGAGATATTTTGCTTTTCGAGTTTGGCTCACAAAATGAAGATGCTGACTTAAAATGACTAATGAAATCACAAACCTTGACTTTCTTCAGTATCTCAATTCCTTCCAGCGCAGATAATAGGTTATCACGGAGGTAAACAAACTGTCAAAATGAGTATTGATTAAGCTTGTTGAAGATGCAACTTCGTTTCATAAGCATGAGCAGCATAATCCTCAGCCAACACACACTTACTTCCAAATTTGGTGACAAGCTCAAGCCTCCAGCATGGAGATTACGAACTCTGTGACCCCGAAGATCTAATCTCTGATCAAAAATGAAAAAAAAAAAAATAGGTTCATAAATGAACAAATGAAGGTTATTTCATACTTCGGGCCCTCAAAACACATTGGCATATGTTGCTCTAAATTGAACGTAGCATTTACTGGTACTTACCACATCATCACCACCCTTAGTCTCCACGTGAGGGAGAACAATGAACCGAGAATCCCGACTTTCAGGTGTTCCGACTCTCTTGCGTCCGGACAAATTGGAACTTCTGTCCATGGACGTTGACGTAGAACTGAATCTTAATCCACTTGAAAATGAAGGTGATCGAGCTGATGGAGAAGGAACCTTGGATATTGTCTTCCTACTCACACTACTGCCGGTGCTATCCACTGAAGTAGAAGAGACCCTTTTAATAGATGACGATGAAGATGTTGACAACGCTGGCTGAACTGAAAGCTTCCTGACAGCTGCTGTCTTACTATTATCAGACCTGGTTAATGTACTTGAACTCGTATCTGCAGATGAAGATGACACTGATTTCTTAGCATCTGGAACAACATTCAGAGACACACGCTTTGCAGGCAAGGAACTTCTCAATTCTGGAAGGGATCTTCTCACGGGGTCTGAACCAGCACCCTTCTTTACTACAGCTACATTGGTCGCACCAACTCGCGCTTTCACAGCAGTGGCTGATGATTTATCGGGCACACCTCCAGTGCTGTTTCTTCTAGCAGGAACCAAACCAGCAGTCCTTGTAGAAGCTACAGCTGAGCTTGAATCAGAAACATTGCGGGTTTCTGTTTTCTGTCTGATGGAAGCAGTAGGCATCAACAGCTTGGAGGTTGCTGGAATTGTAGGTTTTGTTGTTTTCTTGACCTTCCTGGAGATGTCATCTTGGCTGGCACCAGGAGAGGGCTGGTTCTCTAGAGCTTCGGGTTTTCTTCTAGGCTCGTCTTTCCCGGATGACACTGCTTCTTCTTCTTCCATGTCTAATCAGCACTAGTTCTTGAAGATGGCTGAGCACAGATACCTGATGCCAACTGTCCGGAAAAACACCAGAACCGTTACTCAATGTCGGATATTTGATGGGACATTGTTCTTCAACTAAGAAGAGTAGCAAATATAAAGTTTCGCCAAACTAAACGAACATCAAGTCTGTTGAAATCAGCAGCTCATAATTCTATAAAAGGGGAAAAGAAGCAACCACTCTTTTACTCTTAATTAAAAGAATAACAAAGCAAATGAAATGTTTCAGCTTGAAGAAGAAGCAATCGATGGACCCATTTTCTCCTCCATCTTTCCTTTTCCACAGTAATTGAGCAACTTCAGGAAGAACCCAATTTTTCCCTTTTCTTTATCCAATTCGGATAAAAGATTGTTGAGAAAATGCCTCAACAAGAAAGAATACACAGAGCAACTTTGGAATCCTAATAAACCAGCTAGTTTATTCCAAGCAATAATTAGAGAAAACACGTCAGATGAGGATGCCAAAATAACCAATAATTCAAGCAATGCAGCTAAGCTAACCACCAATTAACTACAGTTAAGACGTCATTATCGCCAGCTGAACATCACTACTCCCTCATAGCTAATACAGCCACCCACACACATTATAAACAAAATCCCAACCAACAAAAGATGGTAAAGACTAAAGGATTCTATGTCGAGTATAATTGTGGGCCCTATTTAGGACAGCTCTTTCAACTATATTTTTTTTTTTGGATTCGTAAGACTCTAACTCAGAGAATCGAAGTCCCGGAGCAACTCACATTGATAAAGACCAAGGATTTTAGCAACGAGAGCAAATTAAAAGATGGAACTTGCCTCTCAAAGAAGCAACATCTGAGCTCAGAGTAGAGGAAAAATGGCAACTTTTAAGTGGGTCTGGGTGGGGAGGAAAAATCCAGATGCTTTACGAGCGACCCATTTGTCCAAAGTTTGTCTCTTTCGGTCTAGAGAGAGAAAATAGGAAATGGGTTGGAATAAAGCTCGAAGCTTGAAGTGAGGAGAGAGAGGTAGGAAATGGGAAAGTGGAACCGACGACCGGAAAGGGAAGCGCTTCGGAGACAAAAAAAAATTGTAGGAAAAAAAAACCAGTTAGAGAGAGTGTGGTTAAAGGTCGGTGTGTGTCTTTTAGTTTGGTTAAATTTAGTGGGAAAAAGAAGTGAAGTGGGCGGAAATTGTTTGGAATTGAGGAGATTACGGAGGGATCTCTAATTTATTCGCTTCCCCTTCCCCGCCCATCATTTCAAATTCTTGGCGTCTTTTTTTTATTTGGTGCTACTGTTCATCCAAATTTACGAATCTAGTGCCCCATAATTTTTTTATGACTCTGGTGTCCACGTTGGACTGGCTCGCTAAAATCCCGTGTACCGAACCAATACACGGGATTTCAGTCCGTGTATCGCAGTACACGGGATTTTATACCGTGTTCAGTACACGGGCTAAAATCCCGTGTATTGGTAAACACGGGATAGAATCCCGTGTACCGAACCAATACACGGGATTTTAGCCCGTGTACCGGTTCGAGGGCTTCTTAAGCCGGACACGGGATGAAATCCCGGTCACTCGAAATCCAATTCCAACACCCGACCTTCCTCCACCCGAAACCCTACTCCGCGACTCCTCCACCGCGCACCGCCCGCCTCCACCGCCTCCACCGCGTTCCGCCTCCACCGCACACCTTGCCCAGCCTCCTCCTCCACCGTGAGCCTCCTCCTCCTCCTCTCCGGTACTATTCGAATTTTGCATTGAAATTTTGGGTTTAGGGTTGGGTTAGTTTTGTGAATTGGAATTGAATTGGAATTGAATTGGAATTTGAATTGGAATTTGAATTGAAATTGTGATTGATTATGAATTGTGAAGTGTGGAAATGTGATGTATTGAAATTTGATGTATTGAAATGTGATGTATTGAAATGTGAATTTGTTTTATTGAACATATAAATTTGAAATAATTATTGCGAATGTGAATTAGATTTAATTATTGAATGTGAATTTGATTTAATTATTGAATGTAAAAATGATTTATTGAGTGAATTTGAATTAAATTTAGAAAGTGAAATTAATTTAGTGAAAATGTGAATTTCAATTAATTATTTGATGTGAATTTGATTTATTAAAAATATGAATTAGATTTAATTATTGAATGTGAAATTAATTTATTGAAAATGTGAATTTGAATTAATTATTGGATGTGAATTTGATTTATTAAAAACGAATGTGGATTTGAATGTGGATTTGAGTTATTGAACATGAATTATAAAGTTGTATGCGAAATGATATTTTTTTTTTTTGGAATTTGCATGTAATTTTGTAATATGAATTATAGCATAGTTTAAATATGTATGGTTATTAGTTTGTTATTAGTTTTCAATATTAAATTTAGCTTTAGGTTATGTAATATATATATTGTGTATTTTTTAGTTTATTATGTTATATGTTTAAATTATGTTTATTTTTTGTATATATTATTCAGGTATGGCAGTACAGCAGCACGGAGACCCACTCGGTGATGGAGGCCCTCTTGATCGGAGCGTTTTGAAGCACCAAGAGGTGCATCGATCACAGGCCATCTGGAATGCGGAGATTCCAGGTAGCACAGAGGAGTTTGATAAGGATGCCTCACTGAAGGTCTATCGCCGTACATGGAAGCAGAAGCCGGTGGAGAACGCCGCATTTATTGAGTACATGAAGGCATTGGGATTTTGGGATGTCTGGTGCACCGGTCATGTCCCGATCGAGGCAGCTGTGGTTACAGCTCTGGTAGAGAGGTGGCGACCAGAGACACATACCTTCCACATGCCCGTAGGAGAGATGACGATTACACTCCAGGACGTGGCTGTGCTGTACGGACTGCCGATCAACGGCCTTCCATTGACAGGTGACCAGACACCCACTGATTGGCCTGAGATGTGTTTGACGTGCTTCGGTAGGAACCCGAAGTCTATACCTGGGGGTGCGATCGGCAACGCTATTCAGTTGAAGTGGTTGGAGGAGACGTATGATCCTGCCGAGTTAGCTGATGATGCTGACGACGAGACAGTTCGACACTATGTTAGGGCGAGCATCTTGCGGCTCATTGGATGCATCCTATTTCCAGAGACGACCGAGTCAAGGGTGAACTCTTGTTGGGTGCCGATGCTATTGGATTTTGATTCAATAGCATCATATAGCTGGGGTAGCGCATGTCTGGCACATCTCTTTCACCAGTTGTGCAGGGCCACCAACCGGGATGCATCTGTTATCTCTAGAGATCTTAGACTCCTCACTATGTGGGCTGCCGAGAGGATCGTGCCACTTCAGTTTGTCCTAAAGAACCCAGTCGGCCAAGAATATCATCAGGCTTTAGGCCGAAGGTATTAAAAATCTCAATCACATACATATACTTGTTTTTTATTTGTTTATTAATTATACTAAAATTAATACATGTTTTTTTACTAGGTGGTCCGGACAGATAAATCGGCGTATATCGAAGAAGTGCATTCTCGTAGAGGTTTATCGAAGCAAATTGGACCGGCTGAAAGATGAAGATGTAAGTAATAAGTCCTTACATGTAGCAAAGTACTTTAATTTAATGATGGTAATTTAAATTGTGTTTATTTTCGTAGGTGGTATGGGTTCCGTATACGGAGGGCATTATTGCCAATCTGCCTGGTATATGTCATCGAGATCAGCGGCTGTGGCTAGCGAGAGTGCCGCTGATCTCTTTTTATGCCGTAGAGTGGCATTACCCGGACCGGGTGTTCAGGCAATTTGGATACGTCCAAGGTATTCCAAATCCACCTGAACCTGATGATGGGACGCACACAGCAGCAAAAGGTGGTCGTGGTCAGCGCGGCACGAAGTGGGACGATCTGTTCCCTAGACATGTCAGCCTATGGAGGGACGACCGACATACTTTTGTGTGCCGCCCAGGAATGCCTACGGAGCGCAGGTCAGTCCACTACCATGATGGGTATATGGACTGGTACAGACGCATTACTCGACGTTTCATCAGCCATTTAGGCGCTAGTGTCCACAGAAGTGTAAGTACTCTTCAGTACCTTGTCAATTTATTTACGGTACATATTGTGTTTATTCTACTTTATTTTTTGTTAGAACCAATACCATATTATTTATTACTTGTCAACTGTAGGCTGATGCTGTTGAGCATATCCGGCATGAGACTCAGCCTGGTTCACAGTTGCGGTCTTTATCGGAGGTCGCGCTGCGGTTCGTTGGGGAGGACCGACGGTATATGGATATACCACAGTCACAGGCACATCTGCCACCACCGCCGGATATGGTATATAATGTACCTGAGGCAGAGAGAGTACCTATTACCAGGCGACGGACGAACTTGTTCACCCGGCGGCGGAAGATGGCGACAGGCTTTACGGTCGCGGAGAGCGATATTGCTCCGATGTAGTGGGGAGACTACATGACTCAGCCTACTCAGCCTGTTGCACAGACGCAGCTCCTGACACAGACATCACAGCCACCTTCCTCACCGACGCAGCGTCCATCTTCTCCTACGTTTATGCAGTCCTTGCTTAGGTATACCTCCCAACATCATTAATAGCTTTTTGTAAGTAATTCATTATGATTTATTAAACCAAATATTTTTTATCAGTGGCGGACTTGGTGGAGAATATTTTGGTGATCATATGGCAGACAATGCTTTCTTCACCTCCGATTTCACCATGTATGGTGGTCATGCATTCCAGACATCCCCAGCAGTGCGAGTCTCGGACATTGGGACAACCTCGTTGCAGCCTCTTTCGGGATCAGCATTTCAGCAGTTTTCTGGATTAGGATTTACGTCGCCAACTGGCACAGGACGTCCCCTGCAACAGCAGCAGCAACGGTAGGTGGAGACATCTGCTTCTGGCTCGCACAGGTGAACTTGGTAATTTGTAAATACAACATCTCATGGTTTTTTTGTATTGACTGTTTGTTTGTTCTTTCACAGGCTACATGTGTTATCCCACCAGGCGGATGCAGACCCTAGTGGGTCAGAGTTTGATGATAGTTACACCGAAACTGGAGAAGGTCCTTCTGACGGGCATCACGAAGAAGTACCACCAGTTCGTGTACAGCCAGGACGTCCAGCTAAGGATGCACCTATCGTATCTCGGACTGGGTCAGTTATCGCATCCCCTGGAGAAGGTAGATATGGAAAGATCTTCGAGTGGAAGAAGATTGATAGGGCGACGAAGAAATAATAGGGATCCAGCTTTGCATATTTTAGTTTGAACTTTGGTTGTTATTACTCCTGTTTATTACAAAACCATTCAGTTATAAAATATGCAAACTTTCATAATTTCATTGTCCAATTCTAACAAACAAATTGACGCGCATTAACATTAGTACAACCAATTATCAACCACGCTTGGTCGATCCTGAGCTTTCATCTCCTGTCATCGGAAATACCTTGAAAATATTGTCTGGCCCAATTTTAAGGTCATTGAATTCTCCCCAATGGTACTCCACCTTCACCTAAAAATTAAGATTTGTCAGTATAATATAAGCATCTGGGACGACTATATAAAGTGTTCAACATATTCATATACTTACATTGAGAAGGAGGAGAACACATCCTGGATGTATAGTCCCAGTTTTATCATCTATCTCACCGTGACATGAACCGGATTCGTCCTATACAATAACCAAACTGTTATTAAACAATTTAGTTAGTAACATTGAAATTTATTTGCACCAATAAAGATCATGGTAGGTACCTTAAAAGTTGCAAAGTAATGGCTGTCAAACATCCTTCGCATACTCTGACAGTCAGCCGATTCATCCTGTACAACAAGCACAATATGAGTACAATTTTGTTTGGGTTTCAAGTTTTTTTTTAATAATGAAGGTCATAGTTTATACCTTAGTCTCCGGACAATCGGCAAAGTAGTGCTGCATACTTTTGACAAGCACAACCATCATCTAATAAATTTGTAAAATAATTTGTTAGTAAGGCGGGTAACAACAAAATTAAATACTATATATATTTTGGACATTACATCTTGGATGATACAATCATATTGGGTGCGCTTGAATTTCTCAATCGAAGTCCCAAGAAATAATCCTGTCTTCTCGATCAAACCTGTATACGAAAATATATGCATATTAATTTGTATATAACTTATCGTGAATTAGCTAAGAATAAATACCTTCATTACGAAGATAGGTTTTGGCACGCGTCCATGCATCAGGCTCGCCAAATAATTCTTTGAGCGCTAATCTCTTCGCTTTTGCCTCTTTCTCAGCCTTAGCTTGCGCTTTCTCAGCCTTCGCCTTTTCTACTGGGTCAATATAACCAGGGGGTGGCCCTGTAAGACGTCTAAAGATACTACCATACTTTGAGTCATATAATTCTTGCACTTCTTTGCTTGGTAAGTGGATGATAGGTGGTGGTGAATGGTACTCGTAGTCGTCAGCATCCTCACCATCAGATCCTACGTGACCCTTTCCGTACCTGCTCATGTCTGAAAAATATAGAATAGGTGGGCAACATACACGACTTCAAATCAACTAAATTAGAGTTCACAAAAATCATAGATGTTCAGAACACTCACTAACCAATAAAAATTAAACAAAGATCAAGGGTTCAGAGCACAAGATCAATAAAAATACATTAGTACATCACAAACATGGCAAACTAGGTGCACTAGCCACGTTGTGTACTAGTACTAGGCCTGTCTGCTGCTCTAACCCTAGCTGCGGCCTTTGCTGCAGCCCTTGCAGCTGCTCTTGCTGCTTTGGCCGCTCTAAATTGTGCAACTGCAACAATGTCTGTACAATTGGCTTTGACATGATCTCTGCCACCACATACAGTACAGTTGATGCGCGAAGAAGCTACATCCATCTCATTCTGTATTCGGTGCTTCGGTCGACCTCTACCTCGGATAGTCCGTTCATCAGGAATAAGCTGCACAACTGTCATATCTACTGGTGGTGGCCAATATGCTGGATTTCCGAGAGGGATAAATAGATTCTGATAGCACAACTGTGTGTTCTCCAGGCGGTAGTAACGATCAACGTATATTCTATAGTCGTTGATGCCCATCTCGATACAACAAGCCATTGCATGTGAACACGGATAGTGAAATGCTTGGAATTTACCACATTGACATAAGCATCTATCCAAAAGCACTCGATGTACTTTCCCACCTTTTCCCCTACGACGTGATGGTCCAGTGGATACAGTAAAATCACCTACAAAATTTAAGTCAGCTTCGGTTGGTAAAAATGGATACTGGAATTTGCGATGGCTTGTGCTTGTCTAGTGGATTAAGTAAAATCACCTACAGTAAAATTACCTGCTTGACGATCAGATACCGCCACAGTATGTCTTTCAGCTTTCTTCTCCCATCTTTCTAACCTGGCACGGATTTTAGCTGACAATATTATCTCGCCAGGAACACACTCGTCAATACATTGTGTCACTCACTTCTGGAAGTACTCAGTGAGTTGTGCATAAATCTCAGCGACCACTGCGGTCACCGGAAGCCGCCGTGCTCTTTTGAACACTTTGTTGACACACTCGCCGATATTTGTCGTCATGTGACCCCATCGACGTCCGCCATCAAGAGCTAAACTCCATTTAACTGGATCATGCTCAATCATCCAGTCATATACCTCTCGATCAACCTGATAAACTTGACCTAAATACTCATGTAACTTCTTCGGTTGGGCTTGCATACCTACACACATTACAATAGATAAGAGGTCTATCAATGACTAATCAAATAACTTTAACCATAAAAGGTATTTTATAGTCAATTGTTAATACCTGCTATCTTCATCACATTTTTCATTGCAGGATTCTTAAACCTCTGGTTGAGATTACTAGCAATGTGTCTCAAACAATATCGATGAACAACATCCATACTTGGTCCCCATCCATGTGCATCTGTCATTGCTTTTACTATACCATCGTGTCGATCAGAGACAACACATATTCCTCGTCGATCTTTGGCAACGTGCAACCTTACTTGTTCCATAAACCATGGCTAGCTGTCAGAGTTCTCTCCTTCGACGAGAGCAAATGCTATTGGAACAATGGCAGTATTACCATCAATAGCAGTAGCGATCAACAATGTATGTCGGTACTTTCCAGTCAAGAATGTGCCATCAATCTCCATAACAGGTATGCAATGCTTGAAAGCCTCAATACAAGGCTTGAAAGCCCAAAAAACTCGACGGAACATCTTTACTCCAGGTGGAAATGGTTCAGTGTAATGGTCTACACCGGGCTGACCATGGTAAAATTCCCATTCAACCACAGTTCCAGGGTTACTTGCTTGACATGCTGCAAACCAATGTAGTAGTAGAGTGTAAGATTCTTCCCAACCTCCCCATAATAGCTTGAATGCCTTATCTCTTGCCCACCAAGTCTTAGCATACGAAGGCATATAACTTAATTGACCATGCAACTCATGCCTCAAGGACTTGATAGAAACATTTGGTTCGTCTGATACCCTGGTTGTAAGCATCTTTGCTATATACTCAGATGATAGTTGTCGATGATCTGGGTTATTCCGAATTCGACAACATGTATGGGGGTGGTTGTGTTTCACAATTTTCCAGTGACTGAACAGTTCATCTCTTCCATCCTTAGATACACGTATCTTCCACTGGCACTGATCCTTGACTTTTTTCTTACATTCCACGGCATAAGTATTCGGCCTAGATTCCTTGACAATGTACTCTCGGCCCTCTGCCATAGCATAAGCTTTTATATCCCGCATAGCTTCGTTTTTGGTTTTCCAAATACTGCCTTCCTTCAACAGCCCACAACAACTGCTAGCATACTCTTCGTAACCCCATTGATCAGCATATACTGTCAAGTCTGTGTTTGCATTACGCACAGGAACAGGAAGCTGTGCATACCAGGGTGATTCTTCTATCTGATCCAACTGAAATCCTCCTCCAACATTGTGCTGACATTCTCCTCCCACATCGTGCTGAAATCCTCCTCCCACATCGTGCTGAAATCCTCCTCCCACAACGTTCGCATTTTCTCCTCCCTCGTCATTCTCTTCTTCCTCGTCTGGTTCTTCTTCTAACTCCTCTTCTTCTTCGTCCCTTTCCGAGTCCAAGTTATTGGTTGCATATGGAGTACTTGGGTCAAAGCCAAAGTTAGCTTCCTCGTCTGGTTCATCTTCTGCCTCTTCTTCTTCTAGGACGGGAGTTGGGTCACATTCCTCACGTGTTCTCTTCTCCACAAATATGTCCATTGCTATTTCACTTTGATATACCCCATAGAAATTTACCATGGTCTGCACCATTCTAGCAACATGACTGTCATTCTCAATAATCACTGGCTGGAACTTCCCTCCACCTACGGGACATCTAAATAGCAAATCATCTAGTTCTTCATTCTCATCAAATAAATCTTTTCAATCACTTTCCTCCGTAATCGATCGTACGTCAACATATGTTCATGAAACTTCAATCTTGCTTGACCTCCTCCATCATACTCAAAACCGGTAAGTCTATTTTCCCTAACTTCTCCATCGTACAACACTCTAATTCGAACAACTCGCCAGACATTTTAGATATATCTACAGACAAAATTTTATAAATATGTTTAAATAGTCGAATTAAAAATCTATCATTAAATAATTTATCTAATTAACTTTAAAAATCAACTACCATTCTTAATCAATTTTCTAATTTCAAAGTTCAACATTTTCGATAAATAATCACTATTGTTCAACCAATTTAAAACTAACGACAACCATTATTCAACTAATAACAAGTTTCATCAATCACTATTAACGATAATTAATTATACTTATCTTACCTAATTCAAAAAATTACTCACTATATTCAACAAATTAAAAACTTACGACAACCATAATTCAACTAATATCAAGTTTCAATAATCACTATTAACGATAATAAATTATACTAAGCTTACCTAATTCATGAAATTAATCACTATATTCAACAAATTTAAAACTAACGACAACCATTATTAAACATATTTCAACAATCACCATTAACAATAATTAACTACAATAACACAAAATTAATAACCACGGTTCAAAAATTCATTAACAAACTATATCATCACAAGCTAAATGTAATTACTTACCTCTTTGATGCTTGAATCCGTGCACAAAACGCTCTTCAAGCCTCCTAAAAATACTCTTTTTGGGTGGAAATTTCGGAAAAATTGGTTACTGCCTCGTTCTGCCGAGGCAACATTCTTATAACCAAGTTTTGACCAATACACGGAATTTTATCCCGTGTATTGGTGGATAGAAAATCTCGGAATTGAATTCGACCGTGTATTCCAGATTTCTGGCGGAACCTGGATAACCGGTACACGGGCTAAAATCCCGTGTATTGGTTCGGTACACGGGATTCTATCCCGTGTTTACCAATACACGGGATTTTAGCCCGTGTACTGAACACGGTATAAAATCCCGTGTACTGCGATACACGGGCTAAAATCCCGTGTATTGGTTCGGTACACGGGATTTTAGCGAGCCAGTCCAACGTGGACACCAGATTCATAAAAAAAATTATGGGGCACTAGATTCGTAAATTTGGATGAACAGTAGCACCAAATAAAAAAAAAATCCCTTTTTATGTTATGTGCTCACCTCGATGTAATCTTATTTATATTCAACTAAAATCTCGAATTTTGATAATCATCAACACATTTTTATTAGACAGTTGTTAAATATTTAATTTATTTTATTTTGAGATTTATTATGTCGATAAATCTAAATTTTGGTTTGATGATATCAAATTTGACTCGTGTTCATTCGGAAAAAGTTAAAAAAATTATTTAACTTCCATAATTTAATGTCGGTTGATTTAACAATGGAATATATTTATTATAGTTGTTTTAACAACAGTAACTAAATCTTTGCAGACGGAGTTCATGTGTTGCTTTTACTTTATCTGTATTAGATTTCATTATACTTTTTGTGAGTAACTCAAATTTTAACACCTGATATTATTAATCCAACCACTTGGACACCTTTTTGATAAACTCGATAAGTTCATCTAAATATTTATGTTGTGTTACTTACGGGCAATTTGTCTACGTAACATGATCATATTTACATAATGACCCCAATAGTTATATCCTTGTACATACTATGTCTGCTTCTCCCATCAAAATTATGAAACCGTATATTTATTGCACACGTAGACATAAGATGTTAGCTACAACTGGTGCGCAATTATTGAAACTGTCGGTCCTATCAAGCTAACAATTACGAAATTGCATAAAAATTTGGATTCTTAAAAATGTCATTGTCATAAGACAATTTTCTTATCGTATAAAAATTATGTTGGGCACTACAATAAAACAGGGGGGTACGGTATTATAATCTTATTTGAAATAATGCGATTTTTACTTTTGAAAAAACTGAGGGACAAAAGATAAGAGAGGGGCCCGACCTTAGTCTGTTTAAGATTTACATTACTATTCGTTAATTGACTCGCGAGCAAACCAAGGAGCCCACCAAAATAATGCACATCCACTGAAGTTAGAGTGGTGACAGAATGAAACTAAGAATCTTGCACGAAGACTTTATAAAAATCAGAATCTAAGGCTAATACATGAGCATGGGCACATGTTCTGAAATATGGAATGCACGCACTAATTAGGAATGAGAGCATAACTAGGGCTAGACACATACATCATGCCCCTACATGTTAGAGAAGTGCTTAATGTCTCCGTGTCATGCGGTATCCTTGCCTGCATGACACAGAATCGGTTGTGGTGTCCTTGCCTGCATGGCACGCAGGAATCGGTTCATGGTGTAACTTTTTTCTATTTTTTGTAAAAAAGTATTTCCATCAATTTAAAAAAATATTTGTTTCTCTTTGCACAATTATATTTGAATAATTTTTTATGCAGCTACAACTTTTATAAATTATTTTGTAACTAATAATTTAATTTATGTGATTTAGAAATTTTGTAGTTAATTATAACTTATATTTTTATATTTGTAATTCAAATTATTTATAAGTAATTTTTATTCTGCAAACATTATTTTGTTACTTTGAAATTAATTTTAACATTTGTTAATCTATTCGCAGTCATATGTGAGTTTAATATAGTTAGTTGTATCAAAAAATAAAGTATAACTGACGCAAACACATTAACCAGAACTACAACATAGGCACGGGTATAGAGACAAAATATCATAGTTTTTAAATCAATGGTCTGACTAACAGTCTGACCGGTCGGACTGCGAATCGCCCACCCAATCGGCCAGAAATTTGTAATCCGACCAGTTACCTAATGAATCGGTGATTTTCTGAGATTTTTTTGTTCCACCAAAAAATTGGGCAGTTCGACCAGAAAATATTGACTGATTTATTTTTGGGATAATTGCCTTCGCCCCCTAGGGTTTGCAGAAATTAGTGATTCAGCCCCTCTATTTTTTATTATTATTTACCCCCTCTAGTTTATTAAAAAGGTATTATTTGGCCCCTATCACCGAAATCCGGCGATTTCTCCGGCAAAAATGGACCTGAGATGACGAAAATACCCTTTTCCTTTAAAAAGTAAAAAAATAAATTGAAACACAATCGTAATTCTTATTGAGTTGAAATTTTTCATGAAGCATCCTAAAAATATACATGATTTACGTAAAATATTTCAAAAATTTTGGAGCCACATAAGTATTTTTTTTATTTTCCAACGTGCCAAAATTTTGTAAAATCATATAAAATAGAAAATTTGTCTAATTGGGTTGAAACTTGTCCCATGTGTCTTTAAGCATCTTTAATGAATTTAAAAAAACTATAGACTCAATTCTCCTAATAGCAAATAAATATATCCAAATGTGAATATTCATATATTCACATCTCATGCCAAATTGGCATTAGCATAACCCATGATGTTAGGTCTTAACCTAAATGATTGTACTTCAATCATTTCCAAGTACTTTACAATTTTTTTGACCGAAAGTCAATGTGCTATATTTGGATTACCATAATCCAAACATCTTTTAGCTTATGAGGAATATCTGGATACACGTCTTTACTCAAGAAAATGACCTTTTTAACTACTAGGGAACATAGGACTAATATCATCACACTCAAATCGTTAACTCAAACAATTTCTCAAAATCTTAACTTTGAGTAGTAATGAACTTCAATAATATCTTTAAATTTCAAAGTTAGTCGTAAACTACACTTTGATCTTATAAAGATATTTCTAGTTAATTTCAACTACATATGTCATTCATATATGACGAACCTTTTTAGAGCATAGTGTTGTTTTCACAGTACTCATTAATCAATTCAAAAGATATACGACATATTCGTATTATGATCGAATCATAAAATGACGAGTTTAACACTAACTCGCATATAGATTGAGGCTAATTCACAAACTCTATGTTTGGTATCTTAATCTATGGATGCAACCCTCTGGTCAAACCATATGGGATTTTCCATCCGATTCTCCACTGAAAAATGCAGTCTTTACATCCATTTGATGCAGCTCTAAATCAGGTTAGTCATTATAGCCAAAATTAACTCAACAATCAGAAATCTCACAACAATAGAGAATGACTCCTCATAGCCAACTCTTTTATGTTATGTGATACTACTGAAAGTCAAACAAGACTATTCATGCTTAATCTTGAGAATTCATTAATTCTCAAAATGCGCCCCTATAGATAGGTCAACATCAAACTAGTACTTAAACATAGTTTGATCTTATCCATTCATCTATTGCATTAACTAATTCATTCTAACTGAGAACTGACATAGTATCCAGAATCATCTTATGTTCATTCTCATCTTATAGGATTTGCTAAAAGAAGTATCACTTGTATCTTTATATAAGAGAACATTTTTCACACTTTCAACCTTTAGTCGTTGGCATGAAAAAACTTATTCTTTTAGCTTTATGAATTTTCAGTTTTGATAAATATCTCATGTATCCATCGTAACTAAAATTCATATCCTACAGGAGTTTTATTCTAAACTTCCACTGAAGTTTAGAATCCTACTTCTACTAAGCCATAGATCTCACATACTCCCACTGAAATGAAGATCATTGGGATCATGAACTTTCGGATCAACTAGAGGTAGTTAAACATTATTTTCCTCCTCTACAAAATCCTCCCACTCGGAAGGAGTGATCCAGATGATCTTACCTTATCAGTTTCATACAAGGTGGGTCACAGCTCACCTATTTCAATTTTGAAAAAACTCATTTTTCAAAAAAAATATTATGTGGTACAAATGATTACTTTTCCATTTAACTGTTTACTTTCGAACATGTATCAACTTATTTGATACTTGTAAGCATTTTACAAAGATATTTTTTGTAATATACTCACACAAATGGATGCAAGATGATCTACTCTCACAGTCTTGACCACATATTTCAGAAAGAATTTAATACAATTAACGAATAAATCTAGCTATTTTGTGAACAGATCTCATAACTATTTTTCTATTCTAGAAGCGTTCACATGTAGGTAAATTCGATCTTTATCAAATTACCTTTTAGTCCTACCTTAGTTAGACAATCATGTGTTCTTGACAAACATAGTCCATTTTAGAATAACATAACATGACATCCTATTTAGACGTTAAGTTATGATCATAGAAAAAATAATTATAATGTAAATCACATAGATTAACATTCTAAATGAGAATCTATTTACTAATAACTATCATAAATAAAGACTTATCCAAAATTCTACTCACAATGTTGTACTCAATTATCTAATAGAAACTAAGAGCCTTTTAAACTTGAACAAACATGAAATTCTTTGAATTTCACGGAGTATATAGCACGTCATGTAGAAGCAAAATTTACTGACATAATTTATTTGTATCAATTTCTTCAACTTCTACTTGTGTATATTAACAAATATTGATGGAACTTACTCCAAAATCAATGTTTATTGGGATTCTACAAAGATTTCACATATCTTTATCACATGACCTATCTCAACTGAATCAATCACTTAATTGACATTCAGATTGAAGAATATATTTAGACAAATTTAATTCACTCACAAGTGAACTAAATGATTGTCTTGGCAATGCAACTTATCACAAAAGCCATATCTTCAGACAGTTAAAGTATTTCTTCTCAGAAATATCAAACCTTTAGATCCTCCAACCCTCAGAACTTTTCTTTTGGATTTAGTTCGTTTAGTTCTTACTCTTTTGTTTCTTAACTATTCTATTTGTCTCAAAGATTTAAGTCAACCTTGTTATTGCTCCTACTGGAACAAACTCAAGTCACATATAGCTCAAGATGGACTTTGACTGCTAAGAGACATTTCTCTTTAAACTCGAGGTGATAACTCATATGAAATGTCGTAATGTTATCAATATACATTTGGGCCATTCATATGATCAAAATTTGTAGGCATGGAATAATTATTATGCTTAACTTTTAAGCATATAGCCAGCCTTAGCTAGCTTGTTGATTGCATTAAACATCTTACATAAAGACATTATCATTAAGCAATTAACTCATAAATTGAGCACATTCTCATATTAGACCACAATCATTATCATAGTCTATAGAACCTAATGTTCTTTCAGCACATAACTATTCATATAGCTTAAAGAAAATTATGAAAGATATATTATAAGTAAAAATTTACATCAATAATATAAAATAATTTACTATGTGTTATAACTCTAAATGATTAAAGTCCTTGACTATCTCAGATTTGAAGTAGGTCACGGATATGTTTCCCCTCACAACTCTGAGAGTTAATCTCAAATCCTAATCATTCTAAGTTCTTTGATAGTAAATACAATTGGATCTTTATCATGGTAATAATCATGTTATTAAATAAATACTTTATTTAACCAAGATAACATATATCTGCATGATAAATAACCATGAAAAATACACAAAGTTCTAAACACACATGTTTAAGAACTTTCAACAAGACTTAACAAAAGTTTAAATAATTTACGCAAAATAAGGAGGATCTAAAGATTACATGACTTGAATTTGCATGGATCCTATGATCCAAAAACACAAGGATAAGGGAATTTATTCCCCAATTGAAAAGTGACGTACACATCATCAACTTTGCAACTTCATTTGAGCATTGAAAAGAAATTTTTACAAAAAATCACTTTATGCTCAATTATCTAAGTAGAGATTACAAAACGCCTTTAAACGTGCCATGTCCAAAAATAGAAAAATTTTATAATTTTCTCATCTTCGTCAACACTAAAAGATGCTTGAACATTTTTGCGCCAATACTCTTCTATAGTCATTACCTCTAGCTCAGACACACTTTTGTATCTTTTTATGAACATAAGTTAAATTTACTTTCATTAACTTCATGCAATTCTTATATTCCTATAACTAGATACGACACATCAATATCTAGCCACTTGTGTTGCGTATCATCATAACACGTTCTAACCAAAAAACACCCAGGAATTTTCTCAAAAAGATATCATCGTAAACTTGCAACACAATGCACAAGTCTTAGGATAAATACTCATATTTTTTCCAAGCTAAGATCAAAAACTTATTTTTCGATCAAAAACGATGATGTCTTATAGCAAGAATTTGCTCACAATTAAGCTATCATACGTAATCAATAAGTTATGTTATTTCTCCCTCGCCCTTGACTTCTCCCTTCTGACATCTCCAAATTTGAAATTGTCGAAAATGTATCTCCGACAATGAAACTTGACGAAAACACGATGACACATCATCGGGGAGTCATTGGAGAGTCGATTCTGACATGTTTCGGGTCAGGAAATGCTCGGAATAGGTCGAATTGAGTGAGTTTGAGGATTTGGGGCAAAATCGCAATTTTAGGGCTCTTTTGGATTCAGAAAAGTGGCAAATTATAGTTTAATCAATAAGGGTTTCACGCGTTCGCAGTACAAGGACGAGCCCATCAACTGCAAAAACAAAATTTCAATTCAGTACCAAAGCTTTCGTTCGTTCGCAGAAAAGGACAATTCCATTTACCCACGTGAAAACCAAACTTCAATTCAGTCCCTAGGTTATAAATCTGATTATAATTAAGGGCACACGATGCAATTTTCATTAAAATTGACATTAAACATGATTATTAGATCAAATAAGCACAATTAAATTTGATTCCAAACACCATACAACAACCAGAACAAAACCTAAGCTTGCTCTGATACCAATTGATGGAATTTCTTGAGTGATTAATGTATAATCGTATGTTAATCCCAAAACTAATTAACGAATAAATTCATTAATAAATACAAGGCTTACTTGTTGTAGCGTGCTTCCGCAGGACCGTCACAACGAGGTGTTGCTATTGGTCGGTTCACTATCACGAACGAATCAGATACGTGAACAGATTTCCATGAATGGCCTCGCTCTTCAAGTTCTGAGACCTACAGGGACTGAACGTAATTCGTCCCTCTGTGTGTGGATATGTCTGAAGTGGCAAACTTACAAAATGGTCGTAGGGGCTTCCCTATATATAGGCAAAAATCCCTCCAGCTGCTTTGCTATGCAAAGCCTAGAGGTGACATGGGCGGGGATGATGTCAGCGATGATGTAAGCACTAACGTCATTTCCACCACCTCCTCCCCATTTTTTGTTTGGGCCGGACCTGGCCCAGTAGGCCCAAGTCCAACAAACTACATTAATGACTATGGGCCAAAATTTGTAAAAGATATGGATGTATTTTACCCTATATATGTTTCATATGAGAGTGATAGTATTTAGGAATAAGGATGATATGGTAGAGTAGTGGTAAAATTTTACTATTATCATAGTTTAATCTTTAAATTAAATACAAGATATTTTTTGACATAAAATTTTAATTTTATATGTAAAATCTTAATAAAAACATGAAGATTAATCATGAAATTTACAAGATATCAAAAAAATTAAAAAGTAAATTTTATGAAGTATATTACGGAATATTTAAGATACTTTTTAAATAATAACAATAATAATAGAATCTAATTAAAATTTAGTCATAGTAGAATCTAAAGTATGGTAAAATTGTAAGATGTGTTGAAATTTTATAGAATTCATATTATACCTTAAAAGCTATTTTTAAATATGGAGTCATACTTACACTGGAGATCAGATTTGGTGCTGGAGTCCTATATCCAGCACAATTCTGGAAAAGGAGAGAAGGGGTAATATTGTAATCTAAAAAAACATCCTTGGACGCGCGTGAATCTTTAAACCCTTGAAGCCATTTTTATTCATGGGGGCGTGTGGAATCCTTGAAACCAAAATAAAATTGTCGTAGTTAAGAAAAATGGTTAATCTAGAATTTTTTGATATTTATAATATTATATACTATATTGAATTATGTTTTGATATTTATAATATTATATACTATATTGACTTATGTGTCATTTATTTTATATTTTTTGCTTATGCGTCATTTTTTTCATAAAAATTTCGTTATATTATTATCAAATATTTTTCTAATTTGAACATATCGGAGCGAACCACTCGAACATATCGGAGCCAACCACTTGAACATATCAGAGCGAACCACTCAAACAAATCAGAGTGAACCACTCAAACATATCAGAGCAAACCACTCGAACATACCGGAGCGAACTACTCGAACATATCGGAGTGAACCACTCGAACATATCGGAGTGAACCACTTGAACATATCGGAGAAAACCACTCGAACATATCAGAGCGAACCACTCGAACATATCGGAGCGAACCACTCAAACATACCAAAGTGAACCACTCGAACATATCGGAGCCAACTACTCGAACATACCGGAGTGAACCACTCAAACATATCGGAGCAAACTACTCAAACATATCAGAGCGAACCACTCAAACATATCAGAATGAACCACTCGAATATACTAGAGCGAACCACTCGAGCATATCGGAGCGAACCACTCAAATATATCAGAGCGAATCACTTGAACATATTAGAGCGAACTACTCGAACATATCGGAGAAACCACTAGAACATATCGAAGTGAACCACTCGAATATATCAGAGCAAACCACTCAAATATGTTGGAGCGAACCACTCGAACATACTGGAGCGAACCATTCGAACATATCAGAGCAAACTACTCGAATATATCAGAACATGTTCAAAAATTAGCTCGATGATGCTATTTCTTCTCAAAATTATCATAAACCATGTTCTTCATCCGTTGAAGGATTGTCGAACTATTGTTTGTATGTTGTTATTCAATGGTATGTATTCTGTTATTCGATAGTTTGTATGCTGTTATTCGATAGTCTGTATGTTGTTATTCGATGGTCTGTATATTGTTATTCGATGGTCTGTATGATGTTATTCGATGGTCTGTATTCTGTTATTCGATGGTCTGTATGTTATTATTAAAATGGTATGTATGCTGTTATTCGATGGTCTATATATTATTATTCGATGGTCTGTATGCTGTTATTCGATGGTTTGTATGTTGTTATCCGATGGTATCGAAATACTAGTTTATATTTCATGATTCAATTATTCGTATGTTCTTATTCAATTGTCTGTATGTTGTTATTCGATGGTCTAAATATTGTTATTCAATGGTCTGTATGTTATTATTCGATGGTCTGTATGTTGTTATTTGATAGTCTGTATACCGTTATTCGATAGTCTGTATACCATTATTTGATGGTCTGTATGATGTTATTCGATGGTCTGTATGTTATTATTCGATGATCTGTATGATGTTATTCGATAGTCTGTATGTTATTATTCGATGGTTTGTATGCTGATATTCGATGGTCGGTATATTGTTATTCATTGGTATGTATGTTGTTATCTGATGGTATCGAAAAACCGGTTTGTATTTCATGATTCAATTATTCGTATATTGTTATTCAATGGTCTGTATGTTATTATTTGATGGTTTATATGTCGTTATTCAATAGCCTGTATGTTGTTATTCGATGGTCTGTATGTTGTTATTCGATGGTCTATATGTCATTATTCGGTGGTCTGTAAACTGTTATTCGATAGTCTGTATGCCGTTATTCGATGGACTGTATGCTGTTATTCGATGGTCTGTATGCTGTTATTCGATGGTCTGTATGCTGTTATTCGATGGTATGTATGATGTTATTCGATTGTCTATATGCTATTATTCGATGGTCTGTATGCTGCTATTCGATGGTTTGTATGTTATTATTCAATAGTCTGTATGTTGTGACATCGAACCGTGAGGACTTATTATATATTTATATGTACAGATGCAACGTCTCCCTTGTTTATTCTATTTTATCCTCGAATTGTTGTCAACAGTTTCCGATGTTTAAATTTTTTTTTAGACTCAGCGAATTTCATACCCTATTTTACGACAATACATTAACATTTTTTTACATTAAAAAATTTTAAATCAAAATTTATTATATATTATTTTCCTTTATATCTCATGACTATTTTATACTTTTATTTAATTCAAAATCATATCATATGATTTGCAAATGATATGATATCAATTAATAACACAGAAAACATGTTAGTTCACTCCGAGCATGAGAACCACTTCATTGTATGCATTATTTATTTTGATCCCCAACACATTCCAAAAAATTTGAAGATGTCAAATTATGGTGTTTGTGCAGAATTTTACTTTTAGAATAATTAATAAAGAAAAATTCCCAATTCATATAGGAAATAAGATATTTCAAATAGTAAGCACATCTTTTGTAAGTAATGAAATAACAATTAAAATCCCTAAAAGTTAGCACTATCAGAAAGAGATATATATCTACACATAAAAGTCACACATAAAAATCTATATATTAAAAGAAATAAAAGAAAAATTGGAGAGAAATGGGAAAGAGAGAGAGCGCGCTCTTTTTACCACTTTGATAGGTCCTAATTTGATACAGCACGGTGCATGACTCAAGTACACGCCCTGCATCAAATCCAATACCCTTACACTGTACCCTAAATCTAGTTAAAATTAACAAAAGACAAAGTAGAACATTTGTAAATTAGTATTCTCTCTTTCTCCAAGTAGGTAAAATACCAAAAGTACTCCACATGTACTGGGAAACCCCACAGGCTCATAATTTATGGACAATTGAATTCCAGCCGTACTTAAATTGTCGAATTTCATGGTGACCGTGAAACATTGTTCCGACAATTATTACTGCGAGGCCGGAAAATCCTGAAATTGGTTGAGCGGAATAGAAATAGAACCTGGTAATTATTAGAAAAAGGGCACCTAGTAACTCTCTTTTTCGACGTTGGGATAAAATAATGTCGTCGAGGGTCCACCGGCCATTTCTCGACAAGAATCTTGCGAGTGGCATCCATCTTTTACGTGATCTAGCAAAAAGATTTTTTTCTTTCGAAGGATCATGAAAAGTTTGTCCATGATAAGAGCTTAAGCAAATATACCACTAAATATTTGATAATAATTGATGAGTGCGGTCCTACTTCAATTTAAAATTATAATTTTTGAAAACGATATAGGTCAAATAGTTGTCCAAAATGTGTAATTGACTCTCTGCATTTTAAATTCATCTATTTAGCACCCTATACAATTAAAAATAGGGCAACTAACCCAAAGGTGACACATCATTGTTCTTAGTAGTATATATGCCACATCATCTTCTTAGATTGCCACACCATCATTTTTAATCTATAAAATAACCATAACTTGAATTCTGAATAAAAAATTTACAATTAAAATCAATCAATGATCAAAATAATAACCAAGCTCGTTCTGATACCCACTGAATGTTTTGACATGTATGTAACAAATAATTATAACTAAAATAATTAGTAATTAATAAATAATAAGACTTACTTATCGTAGCGTGGTTCCACATGACCGTTGTAACGAAGTAATGTCACTGGTCAGTTTACAATCACGATCAAATCAAATATGTAAAAAAGTTTCATGAAGTTCCTTGCTTCGCAAAATCTGAGAATTTCTCGAGATCAATACAAAATTTGTCATTTTTGTGTAGATGGGAATGGATTACTTATCCTTTGGTCACCAACATATCATCATTTTTATAGGGAGGTTCGGCTTCCATGTGAGTGCCACGTGTCACTCGCGTGATGCCACGTGACATGCACATACCATGTGGCATACCATGTGTATGTCACATGGCATGCTACGTGTGTATCACTATCAGTATATTCGAACACATTTTTGTCCAATAATGAGTAAAAATTAGGTCTAAGGTTCAACAAGATGAATTATATTATTTGAATAACTAATTCGCATTATTTTAACTAATTTTTATTTTACAAAATTATTATTTTTGTTAGTTCAATATTAATTTTAAGGCTTTTTAATTTGTTTAAAAATATAATCAAATTAAATACAATTACTATATTATAAAAAAACAGAGCTAACAAGAATTAGGTGAGAGATATTATACCAGTGATAGAGAAGTTGAATATTATAAAAGTAGCGCAACTGGGGCACCATAATAGATAGTATTAAGACCATGACATTTTACCGAAGTGCTAATTGTTTCATTTTTTATTTATAGTGTGTTAAATGAAACTTTTTCAAGTATAAGAGATTAATTATATTTTTTGAACAACTACGAAGTTGTATGTGACCTTTTATGGCAAAAATTCAACATAATTCGATTAGACAAAAATTCTATTCGTTGGTTCCCAATTCAACTCGTCAAAAATTCGATTCGAATTCGTTAATAGACAAATTGAATATGATTTAAGATTTTTATAATTTATCAAATTGGAAAAATTAATTTGAATTCGTATCAAATTTGTATATACATGTTAACAAAATAAAAAAATTGGAGGGGAGGTGGAAATAAAAAAGGGGAACAGGGAACCCGAGGAGAGAATTAAAAAAATTAAGGAGGGATGGATGTTTCCGCAGAAAATATTTTTTTTGAGGGGGTAAAACACACACATTATATTATAAACGAGATTACAAGGCGATACAGAAAGATCGCAAGCACAAGAAAGGAAAGCCGATCAAAAATTAAAACCGATCCAACGAGTGCAAGGAGGCACAGGACGGGGGCGAAGGGCGATCGAAAAGGTCCGAAGACCATCGATCGAGGCGAAATCTGCCGAAACGAAGTTCGGTAAGAAAACCTCAAGACAAAGTCGAGAGGACAACTGAGTGTATATAAGATACACTCAGCAGAGAGCCAAGGTCGACGTGGATCGACCGAGACAAATTTCGCCTCCCACACCCATTGGACAAGTTGCAAAATCCGAAAGGAACACATAGTCGGCTGAAGCCGAAACAAGCAACAACAAAAGCAAAGCGAAATTGTGACAAGGCCATCAAACAGATGAGGCCCGGAAAAAGATACAACACAGAAAATTAAAGCAACAAGTGACAGGGCCCAACAAGCCAAAACCAAAGCACAACACATGGGCCTAACAAGCCTAAACCAAAGCCCAACAAGCCCAAAAAGTGAAGAGGCCCAGCAAGCAAGCTGGCCCAACAAGCAATCCACCAACGGCGAGTAGGATGGCTTCGACGGCAGAGACGGCATCAACGGCGAGGACGGCTGCCACTAAGCAGCAGAGGCGGAGGCTGCGACTTGGAGGGAAGGACCAGAGATCGGTGATTGCGAGGACGGAAACCACCAACATCGGAAGACGAAGATGACAGCCAGACAGAGGACGACGATGGCACCCACGGCACAGACCCAGACGCCACGAGACCCACAGCACGAACCAGACAGCACGGACCTACGGCACGAGAACCGACGGCACGGACCCAGGTGGCACGAACTCAGACATCAAGGACCAGACAGAGGACGATGACAGCACGGACCTAGACAGCAAGGACGAGAACCAACGACGGAGAGCGAAAAGGACGGCGGGTAATAGACAGAGGAAGCACCACCGATGATGGCCTGGACCGGACGAGCCCAACAAGCCCAAACGGCGAGCCCCAACGACGGTGAACAAAGCGGAAAGCGGGTAAAGGACAAAGGAACCTAAGATGTGCTCCGCAGAAAATATTGGGGGAGGGCAAAAAACGAGGGGTCCCTAACATCAGCAGATAAATTTTGAAGTAGTAGATAGAAGATTAGCAGAAGATTAGGAGACGGTTAGTGATCTTCTCGTTTGGTTAAAAAGTAGATTGCAATCTACGAGAAGATTAGATTTAGTTTTGGTTTGTTGCGTCTTTTTGCTAAAAAATTAATTAACTTTTTTAACCAAAAAGATTAGATTATGCCGTTAAGTAGTTTTTATTTGTTGAAAATTTTGATTAACAAACAAATACGAAAGATATCCTTTTAAACTACTATTTAAAATTATTCTTCCCTTCACTGTATACATACTAAAAGATTATAAACATATCTATTCTATTTGTTCATCCTTATCGTATTTGGCTCTCTCTCAAGTAAACTATGTCAATTTTTTGTTCTTACAATTTTTTGTTTAAAATTATTTTGTTTTGATAGTATCAAAATAGTTATTTGAATTGTTAAATATGTAGTGTAAAAGTTAGAAAAATTGCATGCACTCGTCAGTGTCCCTCACGAGTTGAAAATTTAATAATGGTGGTGTACAATTGTTCTATTTTAATTTTCATTCTACTCATCTATTATTAGTTCATATTTTATTTAAAAAAATCTTGCGTATAGTTTTTCCTAGTTTTCTTATCATGATATTTTCAGCAATTTGTACGTTTTAATTTATTATGTTTACTAATTACTATTACTACTTGATGGTGCATACAAGAATCTAAAAAGAGCAGAAGAAAAATACCGAATCTCCCAAGTAAGATTTTAATCTTGTTTACCGTTACACTATCAGATTTATTGATTTATTAAATTGTATTGTACAACTTTCTGTTCATAATATAGTTATAATTTACATGATTAATCATGAAGTAACAATTATATTTTTTTTATGTAAACATAGATGTCCCAGAAAAATAAGATAGATGGATATATGAATAATGGAAGAGCTAATTGGATGGATGAACAATTTAATCTGTTCATTGACATATGTGTTAGAGGAATCAATGATGGATTTAGGGCTGGTGGCACATGGGGAAATAAGGGTTGGTAGTACATTTTGAGAGAGTTAAAATGTGTCGGGTATGATTTTACACGAAGTCAATTGAAAAGCAAATGGAGTTGGATGAAAGAACAATTTAAGTTATGGAGGACGTAATAGGCTCGGACACAGGTTTAGGATGGGATCATGTCAAAGGGACTGTTGATGCTTCTGAAGAATGGTGGAAAGATAAAATCAAGGTAAATTATACATTTGAAAGTGTTGATTGTGTTTATGGTAAAATGATTAAGGGCCTAACCTAAATTCTTAATTTGCAGAACTTTCTCGAATGCGCCAAATTGCGTGGCAAAGGCATATGACAAGACTTGTATGACAAGTATTGTTTGATATTTATGGGTGGTATGGCAACCGGAGAATATGCACGAACACCATCATCAATGAATATTGACGACATCAAGATGCAAAAAGAGCACAAATTCAAAAATATCCATGAAGTTAGTGAAGATTCTGATTATCTAAATCATAGTTTGGACGTTTTAACTGAAAAATCCAAAAGTGAAGGTAGCAAAGAAGTCATCTCCCAG
The DNA here is from genome assembly GCA_012979155.1 of Hypericum perforatum. NCBI lineage: Eukaryota > Viridiplantae > Streptophyta > Magnoliopsida > Malpighiales > Hypericaceae > Hypericum > Hypericum perforatum. The sequence goes on along the minus strand of SOPF01027641.1, from coordinate 128,216 downwards.
ATAAATCAAAAGAAAAGACGAAGGAATGAAGGTTCAAGTTCTTCGCCAAAAAGAAAAAATATTCACAGGAAAGGAAAAAAGAAGCTGACCACCGTGGAAAAGTTCTCTGACAGTATAAAAATTTTGTGCAACAGTCTTGAGGCTAACGCCGAGTCTAGAATTCACGTCCTCAAGCATACTCTTGGTGACAAACCTGGTTGTGGAATTGGAGAAATTATGGCTGACATACTTTCTTTACCTGGTTTTATTATGAGATCCGAGAAGCATTCATTCGCAATGTCATTGATGGAGAGCAAGGAAAAGAGGGAGATGTATAATACATTGATAAGCATAGAAGATAAATTATGGTGGTTAGATGAACAATATAAGAATCGTTAGATTGATATGGATGTTGATGATTTTTTTATGACGTTAAATGCTGATTTTTTTCATCTATTTTTAATTCTAGATATGGATGTTGCTCTATGGCAAGAAATGGAAGAAGAGAATGAGAACAATAAAGCAGTGATCTTCGTTGTTGGAACTCCATTGTTACCCTAAAAATGACCCATTTTTATGCTCAATTTGTGGTTTATTCTAATTTTGTGAACTTTTAGTAGGTAGTTGTTTAATATACATATTTTTTTTTCATGGAGTTAATCATGTTATATTTTTAAATTTTAAATTATATATAACTAATATCAAAATTAAATTATTATTTATTTATCTTGATTAATAAGTTAACTATTTATTCTTTATTTAAAAGTGTATTTAAAATTTTAATAAGTCATATATTAGAAAATTATTAAAAAATTAAATAAATAATTTAGAATAAGTGTAGGATTTTTTAATTAATGAACTTATTGAAAATAATAATTTCTAAGGTAAATATATATTATTTATTTATATTTAAATGTAAAATATTAAAAATAAATTATTTTTTGGTCGGACCACCGTCGAGCCGGATTTCAGACCAATTTTTGCGTCGACGTCCGGAACGATTTTGAAAACAATATTCGTTGACAAATGCATTTCGCCATCTGCTATCTGCTAGTTATGTTTACCAAACGTATTTTACAATCTACTATCTGCTCGGAATCCGCTATCTACTATCTGCTCCGAAACTTTTTCGCCAAATAAGCCCAATGTCAGCGCAGATTTTTTTTTATAGTGTTACTGTTCACCATTTTTTTATCAAATTGGTACCCAACTATAAAAATTATCGTTTTGGTGTTTCTCTTTCCAAAAAACGGATTTAAATCCCGGTTGAACCAAATGACGGAAAAAAATTCTGATTAAACCGAAAGACCAATTTTTATTCTGGCATTTGGTAAACCAAAAACAAATCTGATTTAACCATATGCCGGTATTTATGTCCGTTTCCTGGTCCAAATGACCAATTAAAAACTTGGCTTTTGGTACGGTTAGAACAAATTAAAAACCCGGCTTCTGGTTATCCGGTCGGACCAAATCACTGGTGTAGAATGAAAGTTGGAGATTTTTATCCACCAAATGCCGGGTTCTGAACCCATTTTTTGGTAAAAAAATTTCTATAAAACGATTCTCAGCTTCAAAAGTGGACAGGGACCAAAAATTACAAAAATTCGGAGATAAAGGCTTTTTTGGGTTGTTTACGGATCGATATAGCGAGCAACAATATTAAGCAAGTAAGTAATCATTAATTTGTGTTATACTTCCATAATTGTTGATTTATACAAAATTATGAATTTTATAGAACCATTGATTTTGTGGATTAGGAATTATATAATTGTTGATTTTATGGAGTATGTTTCATTTGAATGCGTATTAAACCCCATTGATATTGTGGATTACGAATTATATGCGTAGATTATAAGTTGTATAATTGTTGATTTTATGAATTATGATTTATTTGAATGCGTATTATAGAACTGTTGATTTTATGAATTATGATTTATTTGAATGCGTATTATAGAACTGTTGATTTTATGAATTATGATTTGTAGGCATGTTGATTTTGTGGATTATACCCTGTTGATTTTGTGGATTACGAATTGTATAATTGTTGATTTAATGTATTATCGGATTGTTGAAGTGATGGTTGAATTAGGATGAAATTTCAGTTGAACACAAAATTTTGTTTTTTTATGTAGATCTAGTTAAGAATGTCTGGGAGAACTGTACGAATCGTAGTAAAATATGATGGAGCAATTTCAAAAAATAGGCTTACTAGTTTTGAGTACGAAGGAGGATATGAAGTACGGTTGAAATTTCATGAAGACATGTTAACATACGAGAGGTTACGACGAAGAGTGATCAAAAAAGTCTCATTTGCTGATAATGAAGAAATGAAATCATTGATATTTAGATACCCCCTAGCCTCAGGAAAGTTCTGACAGATTATTATCGAAGATGATGAAGATATTGTGAATATGGTACGGGCCATGGAAAACCTATACGAAGTAGAGAATTGTGGAGAAGAGCATATTGGAGGAATCAGACTCAAGCGAGGAAGAAGAAGGTAACTTGGGCTTTGACCCAAGTACTCCATATGCCACCAATAACCTCAACTAAGAAGAAGAAGAAGAGGTAGAAGGACTAGACGAGGAAGAAGAAGAGAACGATGAAGAAAGTGAAGAAGAGGGAGGAGGATTTCAGCTGGACCAGATAGAAGAATCACCTTGGTATGCACAGCTTTCTGTTTCTGTGCGTGATGAAAATGCAAACATGACAGTATATGCTGATCAATGAGGTTATGAAGATTATTCCAGCAGTTGTTGTGGGCTTTTGAAGGAGGGCAGCATGTGGAAAACCAAAAATGAAGCTATACGGGAGATAAAGGCTTACTCTATGGCAGAGGGGCGAGAGTACGTCGTTAAGGAATCTAGGCCGACTACTTTTGCTATGGAATGTAGGAAAAAAACCAAGAATCAGTGCCAGTGGAAGATACGTGTATCACAGGATGAAAGAGATGCATTATTCAATCATTGGAAAATTGTGAAACACAACCACCCCCATATATGTGGTCGCATTCGGAATACACCAGATCATCGACAACTATCATCAGACTACATAGCACAGATGATTACAGCAAGAGTAACAGATGAACCAAATGTTTCTATCAAGTCCTTACGACATGAGCTGCATGGTCGCTTGAATTATATGCCTTCGTATGCAAAGACTTGGAAGGCAAGAGACAAGGCGTTCAAGCTATTATGGGGAGGTTAGGAAGAATCTTACACTATGCTACTACAATGGTTTGCTACATATCAAGCAAGTAACCCTAGAACTGTGGTGCAATGGGAATTTTACCATGGACAACCTGGCGTAGACCATTACACTAAACCATTTCCACCTGGAGTAAAGATGTTCCGTCGAGTTTTCTGGGCTTTCAAGCCTTGCATTGAAGCTTTTAAGCATTGCATGCCTGTTATGGAAATTGATGACACGTTCTTGATTGGAAAAAACCAACATACCTTATTGATCGCTACTGCTATTGATGGTAATACTGCCATAGTGCCGATTGCATTTGCTATCGTCGAAGGAGAGAACAATGATAGTTGGTCATGGTTTATGAAATAAGTAAGGTTGCACGTTGTCAAAGATCGATGAGGAATATGTGTTGTTTCTGATCGACACCAGGGTATAATAAATGCAATGACAGATGCACATGGATGGGAACAATGTATGGATGTTCTCATCGATATTGTTTGAGACACATTGCTAGCAATCTCAACAAAAGGTTCACCAACCCTGCAATAAAGAATGTGATGAAGATAGCAGGTATTAACATTTTTTATTTGATGACCTTTGATGGTTAAGGTTAGTTGATTATCTAACTTAATGTCACATCAAATATAATATCTGCAGGAATGCAAGCCCAACCGAAAAAGTTGCATGGTTATTTACAACAGGTTTACCAGGTTGATAGAGAGGTCTATGATTGGATGATTGAGAATGAACCGGATAAATGGAGTTTAGCTCTTGATGGTGGACGTCGATGGGGTCATATGACGACAAATATTGGCGAGTGTGTCAACAAAGTTTTCAAAAGAGCACGACGACTTCCAGTCTCCGCAGTGGTTGCAGAGATTTATGCACAACTTACTGATTATTTCCAGAAGAGAGCGACACAATGTATACAAGAGTGTGTTTCTGGGTAGATAATATTGTCAAGTAAGCTCCGTACCAAGTTGAAAAAGTGGGAGAAGAAAGCTGAAGGGCATACCGTCTCAATATCCGATTATCAAATAGGTGATTTTTCTGTATTTACTGGACCATCACATCGTACATGAAAAGATGAGAAAATACATCGGGTGCATCTGGATAGAAAAATATGTCAATGCGGCAAATTCTAAGCATTTCACTATCCGTGTTCACATGCAATGGCTTGCTGTATCAAGATGGGTATCAATGATTACAGAATATATGTCGACTGGTACTATCGTCTGGAGAACACACAATTGTGTTATCAGCAATTATTTGTACCACTAGGAAATCCTGCATACTGGGTAACACCGGAAGACCAGACTGTTGTGAAGCTTATTCCAAATGAACGAACTATTCGGAATGTGGGTCGACCGAAGCACCAAATACGGAATGAGATGGACCTAGCACCTTCACGTGTCAAATGTTCTATATGTGGTGGTAGGGATCATTTAAAAGCCAATTGTACAGACATTGTTGCTATTGCACAATTTAGAGCGGTCAAAGCAGCAAGAGCAGCTGCAAGGACCACAGCAAAGGTCGTGGAAAGGGCAGCAAATAGACCTAGTACTGTACATGGCATGGCTAGTGAGTGTTCTTGTAGCAGTAAAAACTTGGTGTTATGACCCTAGTGTGCTTGTATTTGTTATGGTTGCTAGGTCCGACCCTCGAGCTTTGTTTGTTTTGTTTTGTTCAGTTTTAGAACTGTTTATCTTAATTTGTTGACTTTTGGAAGGTTTGACATAACCATATTTTTGTGTCAACTATGTTTACGCAATCGTTTGATGTTGCTTGTTTTTCTTTCAAATATTTAGACATGAGCAGGCATGGGAAGGGTCATATTGGATCTGATGGTGAGGGTATGGACGAATACGAGTACCATTCACCACCTTTCGTCATCCACCTACCAAGCAAAGACATGTAAGATTTATATGACTCAAAGTTTGGTAGTATCTTTAGACGTCTTATAAGGCCCATGCTAGGTTACGTTGACCCAGTAGAAAAGGCCAAGGCTGAGAAAGCAAAGGCTAAGGCTGAGAAAGAAGCAAAACCAAAGAAGAAGACGCTCAAAGAATTATTTGGCGAGCCTGATGCGTGGACGCATGCCAAAACCTATCTTCGTAATGAAGGTATTTATTCATAGCTATTTCGTGATTAGGAATATACAAATTAATATGCAAATATTTTTGTATACAGGTTTGGTCGAGAAGACAGGATTATTTCTCGGGACTATAATTGACAAATTCAAGCGCACCCAATATGATTGTATCATCAAAGATGTAATGTCAATAATATATATAGTAGTTAATTTTGTTCTTACATGCCTTGCTAACAAATTATTTTACAATTTTATCAGATGATGGTTGTGCTTGTTCTGAGTATGCGGCACTACTTAGCAGATTTTCCATATTCTAAGGTATATACTATGACCTTTATTGCTAAAAATAGACTTGAACACTCGGACAAAATTGTACTCATATTGTGCTTCTTGTACATGATGAGTCGGATGAGGCTCAGAGTATGCGAAGGATGTTTGACAGTCATTACTGTGCAACTTTTAAGGTAAATACTATGACCTTTCATGCTGAAAATAAACTTGAATGTTACTGGCTACATTACTAAATAATATTTTGGATCACCCTATAGGATGATTCGGGTGAGTGTCATGGTTATATAGATAATAAAACTGGGACTATACATCCGGGATGTGTTCTCCTCCTTCTGAATGTAAGTATATAAATATGTTGTGCACTTTAAATAGCCGTCCTAAATGCCTAAACTATACTAACAAAACTTAATTTTTAGGTGGATGTCAAGCACTATTGCGGACAATTCAATGACCTTAACGTTGGCCGAAACAATATTTTCAAGGTCTTTCCAATGACAGAAGAATAAAGCTCATGATCAACCAAGCATTATTGATAGTCAGTTGTACCAAAGTATCGAGCGATCAAAATAATTTCAAGGCCTTTTCGATAAAATTGTAGTAGGATGGTCTTTATGTTATGAACTTTCAAATATGTCTATGGTGTGTTACTTTGTCGAACTGCTAATTATTTTCGCTTAAAGTCGTTTATGAACAAAAGTTTTACTAATTATAATTCATAACAGTAGGTAAATCCAATATATTTCATAACATCACAAGTACACAAAACCCTGAAACTCCTATTTTTTCTTCGGAGCCTTATCCTTCTTTGGAGAGTCCTGCTGATTCTTCTGATCCTCCTTCTTCCTGAAGATCACGTACTTCCATTTGTCTTTACCCCCCTTCTGCCATGTGGATTCCTGTCACGCATTCTATCCCTTTTTCCTTCGTTGGGCGCGGTGGTTGGACGCGAAGTGGCTGTGCTGCTGCTTGCTGCCCATCAGACGGATCTTCTTCAGTTTTAGCGTTACTCTCGTCATACTCTTCACTGCTGACGTTATCCAGTCGAGGCGTTAAAAAAGTTTGCCTATTAACAAAATAACAAACACATTAATAACCAAATTCTACTTTATCCGTATATTAAAAATAAAAAAGTTTACCTATACGAGCCACTCGCGGGTGTGTTTCCTAGCAGTTGCGCCCGAACATGTATAGGCTGGAAAGATGGCAGGCCCTGCTACTAGAAAGACGACGGGCCCTGCTGCTAGTAAGATGATGGGCCCTGCTGCTGGTAAGATAATGGGGCCTGCTACTGGTAGGACGGAGTTCCCTACTGCTGAAAAGCTGGAAGAAACTATAGACCCGTAGACATTTGCACTCGTGGACTACTAAATCCAGGGTACTCAGGGTTAAAAAGAGTGTTCGAACTTATCTGCTCTCCGTAAAGCCCTCCGCTGAAACCACTACTAAACAAACAACATAATATTTAAACTAAATAACCTACAAAAAAAACGTAATCACATGTGTCATAAAAAACATATATACCTTTGGAAAGGCTGCAAAAGGGTCTGCTGAGGTATATATGAACTAGACCCCCCAATATCAAGAGGTGAGCACTGCATGAAAGGCGCTGATGCTGGATACGCCATCTGTTGACTCTGAGGCCTCAGCGTGGGGAGCGTCGGACTCATCGGTGGTTCCAGTGCTGGCATATAGGTCTGTGAACTTTGACCCAAGTAATCTGACCACTGCATGGGGACAACGTCAGTGTGAGGCACAGGTTTACCTACTTTCATCTTCTCCCTCTTGCTGAACATATTCTGCTTTTGCCTTGTAATAGGCATTCTCTCTGAATCAGGTACATTGTAGAAGAATGGGGGATATTGGGGTGGAACTCGCTGGGCCTCAGGTATGTTGGTATATCGGCGCTCCTCACCAACAAATTCGAGTGCAACCTCAGATAAAGAGCAAATTTGTGGATCACCCTGAGATGAGTACCGTATATGCTCAATAGCATCTGCCTGAAAAATGACAATCAACGTATAACCTTTAATATGTTCATACCAAACTAAAGCATAAGTTAAATAACAATAAAAGGGTACTTACATTCCGTTGAACCTGCGTGAAGCGCCGTGAACGTAATTTGTACCAGTCCATATAACCATCGTGGTAATGGATGCTGCTGTGGTCTGTCGCTATGCCTGGAGAGTAGACAAAGTTATGTCGAAAGTCCTTCCACAGGTTCACGTGGAATGCAAAGACTTCATCCCACTTCGTTCCACTCTGACCATGGCTACATAAAGATGTACTGTGTACCCTATCATCCGACTCTGGTGGATGCGGAATACCCTAGAGATAGCCAAATTATCGCATCACTCGATCAGGGTAATGCCATTTTACGCAGTAGAATGATATTAGAGGCACACGCGTCAACCATAACTGCCGATCTTGGTGAACCGTAAATGGCAAGGAATTAATAATAGCTTCAGAATACGGAACCCAGATAACCTACAAGAAAAAAATACATTCGTATGATTATGCAAAATATTTGGACACACAACAAATAAATTTAAAATCCAAAATAAACTTACATCTTCGTCCTTCAACTCATCCAATAGACGCCCGATATACTGTCACGAGCACACATTTCTTCGACTGGGCCCGATCTATCCTTCCAGCCCACCTAAAAAAACACCTTTATATGTAAACTATATTTTTCGTCAACCCTTAATAAACACCAAGTTCGTAAACCCTAAAAAGCAACTTTACCTGATGCCCAATGCTTGACCAAACTCTGGGATCATCAGATCTTTCATAACTGGTCGTAATGGGCTGATCCTCTCATAAACCCACATGCAAACAAGGACGAGATCTCCAGCGATGCAAACACTATTCTGATTAGTGGCCCGGTACAACTGGTTATTAAATGGGCAAGACAAGCGCTGCCCTAGCTATATGTGCCAATAGAATCACAATCCACCAATATCGGCAACCAACAAGTACTAACTCTTAACTCGATCGTCTCAGCAAATAAAATGCAGCCAATCAGATGCATAATGCTTGCCCGTACATACTGTCGTACAGTATGATCATCAGCATCCTTGAACAGGTCGGCAGGGTCGTAGAACTCCTCAAACTAGCGAATTGCAATGCTATTACTGGTAACACAGCCAGGTATATCCTTCGGGCTCCTACCGAAGCACTACATACATAAATCCTCCCAGTCTCTAGGTGTCCGCTGTCCTATCAGTGGGAGATCCTCGATGGGAAGTCTGTACAATACTGCTACGTCCTGAAGCATAATGGTCATCTCCCTAACTAGCATGTGAAACGTATGTGTTTCTGGCCGCCAATGCTCAACTAATGCCATAATCATAGCTGGTTCGATCATAACATGACCGATGCGCCAAACGTCAAAAAAACCAGCTGACTGCATATACGCGAGGAATGCCATGTTCTCCACTGGCTTCTGTTTCCATCGTCGCCGATATACCTTCAAAATGGCTTTCACATCAAACTTATCACCACCACCGGGTAAATCAGCATTACAAATGGCTTGTGACCGATGTACTTCTTGTCGCTTCAGTAACGTCCTATCTGAAGGACCTCCATCACCAAGTATCTCTCTGTGCATCTGTGACGACATGTCTAAACAAGTATATTTTTAAACAAATGTACTAATTATTCAACTTAATTATCAAGTAATTATTCAAAAATATCACAATAACCAAGATATTATTCAACTTAATTCAACACATTCTAAAAAATCATAATTCAACAAAATTCAACTTTTTCAAAAATAATTCAACATATACAAAAATAATTCAACATAGTAAATCAAATAAAATTAACACATTTTCAACCAAAAAATCAACACAATTCAACCAAAACATATTAACCAAAAATTCAACACAATTCAACCAAAACATATTAACCAAAAAATCAACATAATTCAACCAAAACATATTAACCAAAAAATCAACACAATTCATCCAAAACATATTCACCAAAAAATCAACACAATTCAACCAAAACATATTAACCAAAAAATCAACATAATTCAACCAAAATATATTAACCAAAAAATCAACATAATTCAACCAAAACATATTAACCAAAAATTCTACATAATTCAACTCAATTCCATTAATCCAAATCATCATATTTATTCAACAAACTCTTATCAACACTTTTTTTTTAATTAATCAACTAAGCACTAATTAACATCATTAACAACTAATTAATCAAAAATATAAGGGAAAAGTACAAAATAAGTCCTGTGATTTCGCATTTTTTGACATATGATCATGTACTTCAAAAACGACTAAAAAAGTCCCGACGTTAGCTTCGGAGTATCACTTTTAGTCCTCCGAACCTAAATTCGTCCCGAACCTATGGAAAATTACTTTTTCATCCCATTTTTTTACATTTTAGTCCCAAATCCTAAATTCTTTTTCAATTATATTTATTATATCAAAGTAGTATCAAGTTTGGGGTCCACTACTTCCAAATTTCACCAAACGCTCAACATCAAAGTCGTAGATCTAGGTCTCACGGATCCTCTCATTTTGGAATCGCTCAATTCGGAGTATGTATGCGAAAGTTATTATTTTTCTACCAAAATACGATGAACTAAGCCTATCAATCGCAACTCTCCCAAAATTCACCCAAAAACGTTCTCCCTTGCGCCGAGGCAACCCACGCGTTCCATGTTTCGCACGTCTCTCCATCGCCCTATCCCACGGTCCCACCCTCCACTCCCTCCTCGCCTGCTCGTCACCTAGCTTGTCCACGTGCTATCTGCCTTCGACGACAATCGCATTGAGCGACTAGCCTAAATTTACCGATTTCCCCTGTTATACCCCTCGTTAATTTTGTCATGGTCGTGACCGCTAGGTCCGACCATTGGTTGTGTTTGTGTCGATTGGTTTTAAAACTATTTGGTTGAATTCGTCGTCCTTTGGGGGAATAGGTGTAACTTTTTCGTGTGGACCCCAATTTGGATGATTCCAAATTATGTTTGTCCGCGACACGATTGCGTACGACTTTGTTATTATCTATTTTGTGGTTTGAGTTAGCATTTCTGGGTTTTTTGGTGAGTTTCGGGAGAGTTGCGATTGATAGGCTTAGTTCATTGCGTTTTGGTAGAAAAATCATAACTTTCGCATACGTACTCCAAATTAAGCGATTCTAAAACAAGAGGATCCGTGAGATCTAGATCTGCGATATGATGTTGAGCGTTTGGTGAAATTCGAAAGCAGTGGACCCCAAACTTAATACTACTTTGATATAATAAATATAATTGAAAAAGAATTTGGGATTTGGGACTAAAATGTAAAAAAAAATGGATAAAAAAGTAATTTTCCATTGGTTCAGGATGAATTTAGGTTCGGAGGACTAAAAGTGATACTCCGAAGCTAATGTCAGGACTTTTTTAGTCGTTTTTGAAGTACAGGATCATATGTCAAAAAAGCGCGAAACCACATGACTTATTTTGTACTTTTCCCAAAATATAATAATTAAGGTTAACAAACAATACCGTATGTCGAGTATCTTTAGACACGTGTGGGTCGAGCTCGAGAGGCACTCGAGACGAGCCAGGAAAGTCAGATTGGACAAAAAATCCGAGCTAACCAAATGGCCAACCAAATCCGAGCTAACCAAATCTCACCTAGGGGCGGCTAAGGGTGGTGGTCGGTCGGACAATGGTGGTGGTCGGCCGGGGCTGGGCTGGACGGCAGTGGGCTGGTCGGAGGTGGGTTGGGCGGGGTGGAAGTGGAGAGGAGGGGGAAGTTTGGATAAAAAATGAGAGGACTGAGCCGAGTTCTGGGTTTTAAACCCGGCTGACCAAGTGCCGGAATTTTTCTTGGTCATTTGACCGGGAACCGGAAAACAAATCTGGCATTTGGTTAAATCGGATTGTTTTTTGGTTTACCAAATGCCGGAATAAAAATTGGTCAAAAGGTTTAGTCGGGATTTGTTTCCGTCATTTGGTTCAACCGGGATTTAAATCCATTTTTTGGTAAGAGAAACACCAAAACGATAATTTTGAAGGTTGGGTACCAATTTGATCAAAATTGGTGAACAATAACACTATAAAAAAAATCCGTCAGCGCCTGTATCAATTTTTTCATTATGTTTTCTTATCATTTTAATACACAAGTTACCAATTTTTACTATTTGCACTTTATTTTTTTAATAAATTTAAAAAAACTTCAAGCCCTATAAATACCATTTTATTTTTTGAAGTTTACACATTTCAATATCAATTCTCTATTAATTTAATTAAAAATCTGAGATATATTAAGCATATCTCAAGTTTACTAATTACATATATTATTCATATTTATCATATAATTTTAGTTATATAAAACCCAAAATCCTACAACATTAAATTCTAAGATTTCAAACCTTAAACCGTAAAATCTCTTAAACTTTAAAATCCCAAACATAAAACCTTAAATCCTAAAATTACAAACTCTAAACCTTCCCCAAATCTCAATCCCTTACTTAAAACTCAAACTTTAAACTTTAAACCTTACACTCTACACTTTGAAAGAGACAACCTAATTTTGTACATTAAATGCAAACTCAAACTATAATTTTTTTATTTGTTCAAAAAATACTTATTTAAACTAATTCGAATTCGATCAAATTCGACAAATAGTCAATTCTAATCTTTCTCTATAACATGGCTTAATTCATTCCGAAAAGCCCGATCACTCGAACGTGCAAAGGCTGCACGACTTGGTGGACATAACAGTCCAATGCGTGGAACCTGAATTTAATTAACAATCTATTTTGATGCGCACCAATGAGAGGCCATTACCAGGTTGAGTCTCTCGCGCCCGACGCCAAGGGATAAGCGAACCTGAATTTAGTGTATTGTATGATATTTTGTTGTCAGGTTGTACTTGGACGTGAATGATGTGTGATTTATATTCATACAGTATGTGGGGTGTTAGGTAGGGGTTATATGTTATTTGGATCTGATTGAAATTCAATTTGAGTTTTTTAAAATTATATTCAAATTCGAATAGGCACATACTAATTACAGTTCATCCTTGTTTAAATTAAATATAAAATCTTGTTGTTTGTGGTTCCAATTCAACAAGTTATAATTCAAATTCAGTCAAATTAAAACGGTGACAAAAAGAAGGGAAGTTGTACACCTCGAATTCACTTGCCTACTTTCTTAAATGTCATTGGGAAGGTGAAGTTGGCTGGAATTGTTTGGATTAAAGATTATGAAAACGTAAGAAACAGCAAACTTAACATACGAAATAAAATAATAAATACATGAATACAATAACAATATTAGTAAGAATCGTAACATAAGACGTGGGTGAGAATATGCAACTTGACTTGGTAAATTGGAAACAAACACTAATCGCGCATCCCCTTTTCTTCGGTCAAATATAGGAGGAAGCGGGCTAGGAATGGGGCGGCGGACGAAAGACAGCGAGGGTGGGAGAAAATAATCAATCTACTTAACCGACTCTACCCCTTTTACGATGTACAGAAAGACTAGAACACCGTCACCTAGTCAAACCCGCGGTTCCGAATTTTCATCTTCTCGTCGCCGATCAGTGAAACGTGGTGTGTTATACCGAAATAAACCAGTGCTCCAGAATTTTAGTTAGTTTTCTGCTTCCTTGATCTTGGGGTCTTCGACTATGGAAGCTTCCGTAGCAGCCTCAGATGCTACAGCTGCCTCTTTGACATCGGAAGGCATAAGGTCCGGACTTGAATTCTCATTTCCAGATTCAGGTAACTTCAATTGCACAGGTTCGTCACCTTCGCTTGAGCTAGGTGACGTCTTGGCAGAGTCATCTTCATTCCCCGATGCAACTGGAGGTGGGGGCTGAGCGGAATCCAAACCACCACCATCATGACCTTCATCCTGTGATTGTACTTGAACCTCGCCACTTGGGGCTTCAGCGTCTTGACCTGATGGATCATCGGAGTTTGGTGTTTCCCTCCATTCAACCCATGTTGGGGGATTATCTGTTGCAGTTGACACTGTGTTGTTAAGCTCTCTCGTCCCAGTATCATCATGTGAGCTGGATTCAGGAACCAGAGAAGTTGCAGTGTCATCCAAGTCATCATTTGCATCAACTCTGGACTCGTCACTGCCACCACCGTCACCAGTTCCATCATTATCGGGAGAAGATGAAGCCAGTGCAGCAGATCGCTCATTGGCTACTTTTTCATCTTCAAAAGCAAACCAGTTGGAGTTGGTAAATAGAGAACCACTGCAAACAAAGATACGGCCAAGCCAGTCAGGACCAGACTGAAGTACTGGAACAAGTGCATAAAATATCGAGACTACAGTAATTTCCAAAATAAGAAAGTGATCTGGGCACGGCACTCTGGATGTCATAGCACTTGAGAGACTAAAGACGAACTGTAAAACCCAAAATTTGGGTTCTTAGCTGTCCATTGGTGCATTATAAAGGAAAAATACATTCCATTCCACAAACCCATAGATTGTTTCCGCACAATGGTTTTACAAAATGAAACCGGGACTGATAGAAAAAAGTGATTTGTGCATCTAAATCTGGGGTAGAATCTAGAGGGTAAGAACTCACCTATCCTGGTCATCCCCAAGACGCAGAGAAGATATAACAACTTCAGCAGACTCATCATCAAAGTACACATCCTACAAAAGATAGAATAGGTCTTCCTATCAGATGAATTATATTATTTTCCTGATGGCATATATAAATACAAATCATCGCCTTAGCCTTAAACCCATGAAGGGGGATCTTAGCAATTCAATGTCGCATACATGAAAATAGGCAACCAAGCAAATATTCTATGCTGCAAATAATAATCGGCAATATGAGAAAGTTGTTAGTTAATCAAGGCAAGCAAACAAGATTCAACTCATTAAATCCAGAAGGACCAACTGCTCACTTATCAATGATCTCGGGATGACTTAGCCATCAATATCTCAAAATATAAAGTTAGGAGTTGATATCCATGACCATGACCTGCTACTTAATACACCTTTTGCTAAATTACATATAAAAAAGGAGTTAAATCCCTTGAAACATGCAACTGCAACGATTGGTCAAAGGTAGCACGCATCGAGAAGCTGAACTAAGAAAACTTAGCAACTCAAGCAGTAAAGAACTTCACTAACATAGAAGCTACCAGATGAATTCAATACAGAAAAAGCAAAAAGATTTCCTGTCGTGCTGTCGTTTTACAGAAAAACAGTAAGAACTCTGCAGTGTTCTCTCATGCCTCAGTGTTCATATATTCTTTGATACAATTGCAAAGCCAATTGGACACAAAATCTCAACTGCAGTAGAATGCACAAGTACCTCATCATCTCTTTCAAGGGAGCCATGCACCTGTAAAGCATTTAACAAAAAAGTTCATCAAAACCACAGATGCTATACGTATATTTCCTACGCACCGACACACAAACCAAACTGCAAATACTCCTCGTGACACATTATAGGTAGGTAAACCTACATATAGTCTAGTAAGAAAATACTTAGTAGGGTAAGTCAAAAGAAGTGGTTGAATAAAATTAGATTTAATTATAGTTCCTTCAAAACTCTGAACTACCCATTAAAAAAACTTGCAATAAAGACTCAAGAGTATCAATAAAATTAGTACATGTGATTCAGAAAAGGAGAACAAACCTCATCAAGGCCATCCCTGCCGTAATACTGAAAAGCTTGGGTCAAGTTGTTAGCAAGGGCAGCAACATCATAGTCCCTATCTTGGTAATCATCATCATCACTGTCTCTCCTATCTTGTAAAGCAGTGGGTCTCCTGGAAAACAAATCACATCCATCATGGCTCAACCCAGCACCAAAAGTCAACAAAGTGAACATAAAAGTACAGTATAACCTTTTATAAGACATCACACAATGATACTGGAGCTAATAACATGCGTGCAGAATTCCAAGTAAAAGATACCCACCCGCAAGCCCACTGATAGACATTCTCCAATGCATTTCGCTTGGATAAAACATTGGCCTGCCATTCAGTCCATTCCTTATTCTCCTGCCAATAGTAATACCAGTAACTGGTAAGGAAATTGAAGTAGAATGCTACTTAATATGCTTGGCAGCATTTTCTCTATCAAACTAGTTGACCTTGATACCAGGTAACTATTGCAAGGCTAGGCATCAACCATGATGAAAAATAAAAAATGCCAATTGCATCCAAGAGCAGAGTAATAACATATCAAGTTTTGATCAAGATGATGGATGGAGAAGAGAGAATCAGCATAATTAGTTACATCTTGATTTACAATAGGGACACAATGAAGGTTTGGAGTCAGGATTGGAGACGGTAGTCAAGTTACACATTCATTCTACTTAATGTGCTGAATCGAATTAAAGAACAAAATCAACCTGCACGTGAGCCTGGATATTGGTGTTGATGTTCGCAAATTGGATAAGTTTGTTTGATAAACGGGTCAGATGTCCAATAATCCCAATCCTGGGAGGCAATCTACCTTCAGCAGGAATTGTGGGCTGCATCAGGGGAGACAGAATTTTTACGAGAAGCATAGTAAGAGAAAACAGCTGACAATATAATAGCCAGACCCATCAAATATCAAGCACCAAAACTAGATGAGCTGCAAGCAGAAAGCACCAATGCCAATAGCTAAAGACAGAACTGAATTGACATTACCCCACCACGAAAAATTACCTTGCCTGGTTCATCCTTCAATGTGGAATTCTTTTCTGCCTCCAGAATTCTTCCAATGAGTTGACAATCACGAAGAAGATATTCAATAAGAGGTGCATCCTTGCTCTCCAAGCAGGAATAGATTATTGTCTCTACGTGGTGATGCAAAAAGTTGTTGTACGGGTACCTGCAATATGAGAAAAGAGCATAAAAAGCTGGAAAATTAAAGAATAAAAACCAGGATTCATCCATACGAAGTGGAGTTCATAAACATACTCAAAAAACAAGTCTAGAATTTTTTGGACTGCTCCAAGTCGAACCAATTCCTTTTCAGCAGCTTCACTACCAACTGTGAGCAAAACTGAAATGAATTCTACAATCTGGAAAAATATAGAGAAAAAAAGATTAGCTTCTCCCAAAATAATGTAATCTACTTTACTCCTGTTTTCCATATAAGAATAAAGTCTTCACAAGACATAGTTCCCTGAGAAAGCTATAGAGGCATAAGTATCTAGTGAGGATAGTCAAGCGGTGGAAGCATACAAATCAGCTTTCGTGAGGGCCTGGTATACTGCTTCAATGTATAAGTTTCGAATTCTAGTGCTCTTACAAAATCAAGCTCTTTTCTGGTGTGAATATTAAAATATTATGACTCTTGCTCAAAAGCTACTGAATAAATGAACTGATAGCCGCTCTATGTTTCTGCTTTCAGGGTCCCTCAGCAGAATGCGGTGACATACTAACATGAGGGCCATATGATGTTCCTATTTATAAATAGACTCCTTATACATACATAATGTTAAAAAATTTTATGCTATGAAATTAAGATAATGACTTGGAATGAGAATCAAATCAATGTAGATCACCTTTAAGCGGTGTTTCCCAAGTGGTGGTTGCAATTTACCATACGTAGTGGCCAAGAAAGATTCACCATATGGAACATCCAAGAGCTTCAGGAGATCACCTGAAAACCAAGTAATATAGTAGCTTCAGCCAACCAATTATGAATTACGGCTTTCAATGAACAACAAGTGAATATGCGAGAATATCAGCTACATCACATGTGGCTGTAATAATTAGCTGTAAGAATTTAATTCATGTAAACAATAAAAATACAAGAACAAGATACACAGTGAACGATCAGGGGGGCAGATGGGATTCTCAAAGAAATGGATAATACATCATTGAGATAGAACTAATACAACAAAGGAAATCTAAGGTAGATTTTGTACTCTTCTCATAGACATTTCACCATCATACAGTATGTATAGTGAAATATGAATGAGTGGTTGTGCATAATTCAATTACTGTACACCTAAGAACCTTACCTAGACTATCCAACATCCCTTCAACTGTTTCGGGACTGGCAGTTACGATAGTTCCTTGATTCAACTGGCGACTATATGCATGATATACACCCATACTCAGCCGCTTTGGGTCCAACAATGATATGCATATAGACAGGGAGTTCACAAGAACAGACTTTGGACGTGATTGATCCAAAGCATGACGAAACAATCTTCCGATGAAACTGCAAAAAAGAAATAGAAAAGGATGGAAAATCAGTCAGATGATGATAAAGCTATGATGATAAGGGAATCCACAAAAGATTATAACAACCTTGGGCTGGAGATTTTAGCACCAAGACCTGGGGGGGCAAATCTTGTTATTGCACAAAGTGTTTCTGCTGCATTAGCATGGACCTCCGGAGAATCCTGAAAACAAAAAATAGAAAATAAGAAACCTATAACAGCATAGCAAAGTACAATCCTCCAAGCTAGATGGTATTGCTGCAACTCACTGATGAGCTGAACTTGTCCACAATCATCTCCAGGACATCTGTTTCTTCTATCCACTGCATTACATCCGTGTAATTTGAATACATATGCTCATCAGCACCTATGAGACGTATCAGCACCTGTATAGCAGAATCTCTATAGAATCACTGCTTGAGAATCATCAATGTTAAGATAAGCCTACAAACTAAAAACCAACATCTTTCTGTATCTTTCAAAGTTCAAACTGAAAAAATTTATAGAAGGTAAACAATGAATGACCTCAAGACACTAAAGGAAGCATACTAATGCAAGAATGGAATGAATAATTGTACTCTACAGCACATGACGAACTTTTCAAGAGTCGTGACTGGACAAATTTAGAAAAGATCAGTAGAGAAGCATCACATGAAAGAGAAAGCAATGCAGCAACCAACCTCCATTACAGACGTAATACCAATTAAATCAACCATCTTGTTCAAAATATCAGGACGCGCCTGTAATAGACAAGATTAAGATGTGTTAACTTGACTAGATAAGAAATCCTGCAATCACAAAAAAGTGCACAACTGCACACAGATATAGGGCCAAGGATGACAATCATGTAAGATTGCAAGAGATGTTTCCTACTTGATTTACCTCCCTTCTGCTTATACATAATCAATATCACAACTCTTTAATCTTTTAAGTGACAAAGCAACATAAATCTAGGGGAAATTAATTTGTTTGAAACGATCAAACAAATAATATCCACAATGAAAACGACCACGTTAAGCAAACAAACATATACGAGAAAAGGGGAAAGGCTATGATCACGTTTAGTTCAGATGCAAAAACTGCTAAGACCATATAACCAAAAATATGAGTTAGAAAAGTTGTGTTTACACTTTACAGATATGGGTTTAATGCATCAATCCAGAGTCGTCAATATTATGATGAAGTTGATGGAAACCCCGATATCATAAAGCGTAGCATAAAGGTAATATCCCCTACACTTACAAACAGTATGTTCAGCACATATTTGGAGGAATTGTGCTCAGCAGAACAAAAAGAAAAACAACGATGATCATCTTAGCTAAATATGCTAAGCCTGGAAAAGGCAGCAATTTAAAGTTCATTTAGGATGCTAATAAGTTATAGTACCATGAGTGATGCAAACACCAATTAAACCTGCAATTCTGTATACATTTTTAATGACAATGGAATGCTTTACCTTAATATACTGCATCAAGGAAACTGTCTTCCGCAGCAACAGACAAATGACGACCTAGCAGGAGAAGGTGAAGCGTTATAAGAAAGTAGCTAGCCTAGTTCAGTGCACCAGAGATAGAAGGAAAGTATCTGTAGACGCCATAACATAGAAATTCAGCACATACCTTACTAAAATAGCCGGCCAGCAACGTGCTATGAGAATGATGCGCATTGAGAAAAGAAAACAACAGGTTCATCAACTGCAAACAAATGATGCCACAGGCTTCAACACTGAAATTCCGGTGACAACATTAACAAACAGACAAGTACGAAATGCCGACTTTTTGCGTCTCACCTCTTCATCCTCAACCAAAGTCTTGAGTATGATATCCACCTCGCAGGTAAAGATTTCACAAGCAATGAAAGGGAACCTAACAAAAAAATTCAATTTATTCTACTGACAATCTATTTCTCCTTTCAAAACATGAATGACAGTACATAGCATGATTAGGCAGACACATCAACCAACAAACTTTTTTTGGAAAAGTCAACAACGAACACACACATCAACAAAAATTTAGACCAGATAAATTATCCCACAAAAGTCAGTTTTGAAAAAACGAGCGAAAAATAATAATCCAGAACAAACAGCAAAAATTGAGCCATACTTGAAAGATCGCCTCTTTTCGGCATCATCAGGAGCTTCTTCTACTATAAATCGGAGAAGTTGTTCCACCTGTGTTCTCTCCCGAAAGCTGCAACAGAAAGGAACAACCAACAAAAGAACGTAAGCATTCAGACAACAGTTAGTACTTGGCCAAAATTACTGGGTGATGGCAAAGAAACCACTCAAACAAATTCCAAAAGGTATTCTCGGACAACAAGAAACAGAGTATAATATCAGACAGGGGGACATAATAGTCTAAATGATCGAGTCCCAAAGGTTGCGTAGAAAATTGACTAGCTTACAACAGGCCGAAAATATTATGATCTTGGGAACTACAAAAACCCAGAAAAAATATTAAAAAAATGAAAAAAGCTCGAGCATTCAGAATAAACTTTTAGAGGAATGCAAACTCAGAATGAATGTGACAAGACTATGAGAATGCAGAAGATGAAAGAGCAAGAAGAACCAATACTAGTTTATAAGGCGTCCATTAAGAGCTTTGCATTCTTGAATAATTTCATCCTCGTCAAGAAGCTCCTCCAATGTAAAGTCATCTTTGTCTAATATTGTTTCCACCTGCAATTTTGCACAAAGCAACTGTCAACCATGCAGGAAACAATTGGAGACCTCAAATACCCGAACGTCATGCAAAGAACAGTCTAGATTTTTTAGAATGTTCCAATACACGATCATGCTGCATACAGCCTCCATCCTCAACACCACAGTGAAATACTGGGATTAAACCTCGGCCGTTCAAAAAGAACAGGGCTGAATTAACAAAATGCCAGTGGCAAGGTAAGCATCAAAGCGCGCTAACACCAAACTCGCACTCAACTAAATTCCACTATTCCCCGTAACAATTATTAACCAGCCACTTTAGCTACCACAGCAAGCAAATACACTTAGATAGTTAGGTAGCTAGTCATTAGCTCTCCGAAACTATTCAATTCAATTACTACAGGCACAAAGCTACTCATAACCACTCCAGGAATCACAAGGACACGCATAATCGAGCTCCTACTGAGTTCCGACGCTCCAATTAACCAACAAACGAACGCAAGAAATCGGAAAAGAGGAAAGCTGCAAACTTACCGGTGACGCGGTGGAGAGGCCGGTCATCCGCCAGAACATCTCTCCGTCGGATTATCTCAGATATGAGGACGAGAACGATACCTCTCTCCTCGAGTCGGGACCAGAAATAGCCTTTTCCAGCCACAAATAATAATAAGAAATAAGAAATAAATGAACCGATCGATCGGTCAAAACGTCGACGAATTGGCGAGTAGCACGCCGGAGGGAAACCCTAGGTGTCGCCGGGGAGTTTGGCGTGCATGGATTGGCGGTTTCCTTTAGATTGGATCGAAATCGGGAAGAGAGAGAGAGCGCAACCCTGTCGCGATGAAGAGAGAGAAAATGAGAAAATTTTACGACGTGGGTTAGTGGTTGCCTTATATATTTTCGGCAGGGGAAGGACTTTCATTAATATTTTACTCGCTTTTATTGGAAAAAAAATTTCCCTCAATAAATAGGAGAGATTTGCGATTTTTTTAAAATATTAAAACTGAAGTTTTGAAAAGGTGTAAATTTTATTTTAAAAAAATAAGTATAGCACAAATTTGTGCTTCAAATCGTATAGTATTTATTAAAAAAATGATTTCGTTCAAAAGTAGGTCTGAAATGTACCACTAAAAAGTATTAATCTATAGTAATGCCTTACATATATTGATCAGGGAGATTTTTTTTTTTGGTGAATGTAAATTGTGTTCACAATTTCGGTTCTTGGAGGAATTTTGGGGACTCGAACCTCCCACCTCATGTTTAAGGCCTCACCCCCTATCTGCGAGACCATACATGTGGTGGTGTTGATCGGGGAGATTGGCCATAATATAATTCAACATTTGGATTTTGAAGGAGGTAAGATTCATTAATAATTTTAGGGAAAAGAATCTTTAAGTACCATGTGGTTTGCCAAAAAATCACTTTAGTACCCTGTGGTAAAGAACCCTTAATTCGAGTCATACCTCACCAATTTTCTATCACTTTGGTCCTAAATTACGATACTGCCCTTCCCTCAATCAGAACCTAACCAAATCCAATTCAACTGGACCGAACTTATATTCAATTTAACCCAATGGGGCGTAGAAAATAAGATATGACTCGGATTGAGCTAAAATTTTACAAGAAGCATCCTAAAAATACAAACAACTTACAAAAAACATTTCAAAAATTTTAGAGGCCTGAAAGTATTTTTTTTATTTTTCAAAATGCTAAAATTTCGTAAAATCACATAAAATAGAAAATACATCCAATTAAGTTGAAACTTGTCTCAGGGATGCATTTTGATTCCTAAATTGATTGAAAGTTCTTAAGATTTCCTGGGACAAGTTTCAACTCAATTGGATGTATTTTCTATTTCATACAATTTTAGGAAGTTTTAGCACTTCGAAAAATAAAAGAAATATTTTTGTGCCTCTAACATTCCTAAAATTTATTTCATAAATCATGTATATTTTTAGGATTCTTCCCAAAGGGACAAGTTTCAACTTAATTGTCACGACCCAAACTCGAGATCGCTGACCGGCGCTAGACTATGCTTACGTACCTTACAAATATCATAATCTAGCTAGCCTCGAACATACACATATCATAGTTATTGATAATTCGGAAGTGCAAACATAATTTATATGAATATATTACAAATAAACATAATTCTAAGTCATATGTCCAGGATCACAATATGTACAATGGAGCGACCTAGATTACAAAGAAGAAGTACCATCTGGAGACCTTCAAAAGTGACCCAGAATGAAGACAATGGGTCTTACTCGGATGTACTAATAAAAGATACTCTCCAGATAAAGACCAACCCTTAAACTTCTTCTTCACCTGTGGAGTTGGGGGTAAGTATTTTGGAATACTTAGTAGAGGATATTAAAACTAACCTATAATTAACTAACCAACCACATGCAAAGACTCAAATTCATGCATAGACAAATGATACCAAATTAACACTTAACACTTCACAATAATTCGAATCATAAGCAAAGACGGACAAATGAGCACAGATACGCTCCAAATACCAGAGACAGACAAATGAGCACAGATACGTTCCAAATAACAAATCACACAGATAACTACGTTCCGACTCGAACTTGGAGTCACAAACGCCAAATAAACGGATAGACTTCGGATAGGTCTAGAATGTGCCACTCCCTCTCACAACACTGGGATACCATATCTTATAGCACTTTCATAATCAAACTCCGCCGGCCAAACATATCATATCAGAATCAGAATCCAATGTATCCCCAAAAAATGTGCACATGTGTCAACATCCCCGGTTGGTCATGGGTAGACCTCATCGTCCGCCATCTCACAAATTGATTCACACATATCATACACAAATTCATGATCTCAAATCATAACTTCATAATCCAAAGACTCACGATTTCCAAACCATGCATAAACCAAAAATCATCACAGCACACAAATCAAAGACTCACATTCACAATCCATCAAATCACCACATAATCATCATATCAAAACAAAGTCATAAGTTTATAACAAACAATGTTAGTCAAAACAGAGGTTAGGGATAATATCACCCTACCTAATCACACGTTGCACAAATCACATAAAGAGAAGTTCTGCGCTCCACTTTACGTTTCTTGGTGCTCGAATTCCAATCGTCGGTCAACTACTCAAAAGATCAGAAACCATTATCATTATCAATCTCCTAAGCATGTGGAAATATGGAATTATTTTCAAATCCCTAAATTTGGATTTCTACAAAATCTCCCAAAAACCATGCTAAAATTCACAAACCACACATTCTAAGCTTAACTCTTCATTTATCTTTCACATAACTTCAAAAATTAGTTCATAACCACTTCAAACAACACTTTTTATAGCTTCTCTTATATATCCTTGATAACTCAGAATCACACTCATAATCTCAGATTCTCCAAATTCAACTATTCAGCTCAATTCTTTGAATCTTGCAACCTAGAACACAACCAGCAAGTCCAACTTCAAAAGTATGTACAGAACGTTTCCTTCAACCAAAACATGTATAGGATATATATTCAGAAAGCTTATGAAGTCCTCTACGATCCTTTTCAAACCATCAAATTCAGATTCGGAGCCTAAGGACATGTTTCAAGTCGATCTTCTTTCCCCTGTAAATCTGAATATAACCAACTGCTCCGAAACTTAACCAACTTTTGAACAAGATTTATTCATCCAAAAAGAGCCAAAATATTAGAAAGATGAGAGAGCCCTCTACAATCTGTCAAAATCTCATGATCTAATTGAAACTTAAGTATGATAACCAATCATGTTTTCATCAATACCTTCAGCTACATGCTTCTTCAACAACATGATGACTCAAATCCAAATTCCCGTCAACTCCCTAATCCAAAATTCACAAAACTATACCAAAGGAAATATATTGAAGTCCTCTATATTCTGTCAAATTTTCAGGATTTAATTCGAATTCTAAGTATACTTACCGATCATATTTCTCTTAGTATCTTCAGTTGTATGACGGCCTGATTCAAATCTGATTTCCCGTTGATTCGTTTATCCAAAATCTATAAATAATATATCAAACGAAAGATATTGATGTGCTCTACAACTTTCTCAACATCCACAAAGTCCATATCGGAGAGGAAGATGACTTACTGAGCTATTCTTTCTTCGTCCATTTCTTTCTTCTTCTTTCCCCCTTTCTCTTTTTTTTTCTTCCCCTTTTTCTCTTCTCCCTTTCTCTTTCCTCTTCTCTGTGTCTCCGTTTGCTTTTTCTAAGGAGGGGAATTAATGAATTAATCATTCCTCCCTTAGCTAATCCTTCACGCCTCTGCCACAAAATGACACCTACCCCTTAACTTTTATTTTTTTCTCTTTTGGTCACTAACTTTTCTAACTTTCCCAAAATCACTCCAAACTTTTAATAAATTCTTATTTCATAGAATCTTTCCAATATCAACAATTAATTAGGGTCATAACATTAATTGGATGTATTTTCTATTTTATATGATTTTACAAAGTTTCAGCGCTTTGAAAAAAAAAATTACTTCTGGACCTCTAAAATTTCTGAAATTTTTTTTGTAAGTCTTGCGTATTTTTAGGATGCTTCTTGTAAAATTTCAGCTCAATCCAAGTCATATCTTATTTTTTACACTCTATTGGGTTAAATTGAATATGGGTTCGGTCTGGTTAAATTGGGTTTGGTTAGGTTCTGATTCAGAGAGGGGCACTATCGTAATTTTGAGACCAAAGTGATGGAAAATTGGTGAGGTATGACTCGAATTAAGGGTTCTTTACCACAAGGTACTAAAGTAATTTTTTTACAAACCACAAGGTACTTAAAGATTATTTTTCCATAATTTTATGTTATTAGGTACAAATAAATAAATATTGATATAAATCATATTCACTTAAAAAAACAACTTTACATTTACTTTTGCATTGCTTCTTGGATTGATATTCCATTTACAATATCACATATATTTTTTTTCTTTTTATTATGGGCCAGCTATTTATCTATTGGCTTAAATAGTTAAACTTAGGAAAATATCTCGGGATGTCACTTGTCCATGCGCAAGTCACAAGAGCAAACTGCTCATTCATCATCGAAAAAAATCATTTCTGCTTGCGAGAATGGTGCACAAACCACATCTCATTTACCAAAAGAGTTATCATAGCTCAGTTGGTGATCGTGACCATTACTGTCCAATACAATGCAAACGACCTAACTATATGTTAGTACTTGTGATGAAATAGAACAAAGCTAACACAGCTTTATCATATGGATCAACTACCGCCAAATGCATACCACACCTGGTCTCATGGGATAAAGTATGCCAGGAGAAGGGGTTAGGTGGTCTTGGTATGAAGAGCAATAAAACATAGCCATACTTGGGAAATTGGCATGGGAAATTTTAATAGAGAATAATGCACTTTGGGTGCAAGTCTTACGGAACAAGTACATGCAAGGCAATGATGATTTGAGAGAAGTCATAAATAAAAAAGGGCATTCACTTCTATGAAAATCCATAGCTGGACTTTGGTCGACCATGTGTACCTAACTACAATGGGTGATTAGAGATGGTGATACGGTCTCATTCTAGAGTGATTCATGACTACCCATGCTTAAAACTCTCGTGACAATGGCATTATGCCCAATCCTAGACTCTATTAAGGACCCCAAAGTCAAGGATATGATTGACAAGTCATCAACCATATCTTTCTAATAATATTCTTTCACTCATTACAGTCTTGTCCCCTTTAAGAAGGAATCATTCCCATACTGTATCTTGTGGAATATACACTCAAAATGTCATCTTCACCACCAAAATGACATATGCACTGCTTATGAGAGATGAAGATGTCCTTGGGAAAAAAGTCTGGTCTCACATATTTGGCATTAGTAAGGGTAAAAAAGAATGAAGAGAATCCAATGACTAGTGGTGCACAACAAACTCCTTACTAATTGAGTTAAAAGGCACCAACACATGACAAATGATCCACTATGTCCTTGTTGCAAATTGCAAGAAGAAATCGTGCTCCATGCAATTCGAGATTATTCAAAGATTTAGCCAACTTTGAGGGTAGTCCTCTAAATGCAAAATCAGAACCCCAAAATTTCTTCTCTTTGGACTTGTTCTCTTGGCTTGATCCAAATTTGAGCAAAATTATGACATGGTCTTCTTTCTTTTATGTTACATACCACTAGTTTTGGGCGTGGCCCAACCAGGTGGTGTAAATGATGGGGAAAGTATACCCAATAACTAACTGAATATGTTCAGGAGATCAAAAGTGCAAGCAGCCACCCAGATAACTAAACTCCTAATGAAGACTCGAACACTAATCACATATAAACAACTGCCAACTAGATGGTAGAAGATTAACACTAATGGGGTAAAATGGCTATCAATGAATATAGCAACGATAGGGAACCTGATCTGTGACCATACAAGTGAGTAGAGAAGTGGATTTATATCAAATTAAGGAGCCCATATCAATGTTATAACTCAGAAGTGGGTTGCCTACAAAGGGCTGGAATTAGTTTGGCGGAGGTAGGAGGGTGATCATCAAAGTGAACTCAAAAGTAGTGGTGAATATCCTCTTATCTAAATTGCATAATGACACAAACCACTCCTCTATTCTTCTAGATATTACGGAGATCATAAATAGGGAGTTTACACTTAGGATTTCACATGTTTTTAGAGAAACGAATATTTGCACAGACTATTTAGCGAACGTAAGTTTTTCTTTGCTTGTGGCTACCCATTTCTTAGCATCCCGCCTGTAGGTATTAAGAATCTTATATTAAATGAACTTAGCGACTTCTCGTTTCCGAGATCGTGTATAACCTTTTCTTTTAATCAATGAAGTTTAGCACCAAGGTGCCATTAGCCCTTTTTTCAAAAGAAAAAAAAGACTTACCCTTCTGAGCCAAAATTATAGGACTAGATTTAGCCATGATTTGAATTTGACCAAATTGAATCAAATCAAATTGAATTTGAATTCATCAAAATCATAAAAGATTAAGTTTTTGAATTCGAATTGAACAAAAATTAACTCTTTTATTAAGGTTTAGAGTTTAACATTTTTGGGCAAGTAAATAAATAAAAGATTGACTTTTTATTTTAGGGTAAGTTTAATGCTAGTGATAGGATTTTAGTTAGGATTTAGGGTTATTAGAGTTAGGATTAGTATTTAGAGTTTATGGTTATGATTAAACCTTTTAATCAAAGATAAAGATAAGTATATCGTATTAACTACTCTTAGCTAATTTCAGTTTATTTTTTTAGTAGTGTAATGATTATTCTAAGTGTTATGTTTATAACCAGTTTTGAAAACATATTATCGAGCACAATAACTATATATATACATAATTAATTTTTAATGGAGTAAATTTCTAACTTTAATGGAGACATATATTAAAAATATACATAATTATCAAAGAAAAAAAATTAAGTGGGGGCAATTGTCCCCACACACTTCCATGTACCTCTGCCACTGCGCGAGACCACGATAAGTCGATTTCGATCGGTCTCGGTCGTTGGTTCGTCGTCGTTGATGCACGGTCATAGACGAAAATTCATGAAGCTTAGGAGGTTGGTGGGAGAACCTCGCTCCAACACAATCCAATCAACTCTGACATTTTTTGTACCTGAAATTGGTCAAATCAACTTCTTGAAGTACTCTTGACGTTCTCTCGTTGTGTTTTTGTGCGTTTTCATCGTCGGTGGAGTAAGAACGGAGGTTCGAACTTCTGATATGGCGGAACCGAGAAGATGATGGCTGCGAAGAACGGAGGCACGACGGTCTGTGAGGCTGGTACCTACGAGTAATTTTTTCAGGTAATTTTTTTGCGACTCGGTCCAAGTCACGAAAAAAAATTATTGCTGTTCAACGTGGACACCAATTTCATAATTAAATTTTAGGTATCAGTTTTGTAATTTGTCATAAATAATAACATCTTTTTGAAAAAAAATCCCCCGGTGACCAACTCTAGGGTTTTGCGCTCCACAGTTTCCCCTTCGGTCTTTCCCTCCAGTCCGCCTTCCAAAGGAAATAGAACGGGAGACGGAGGAGAGGAGGGAGATAGGATTAAGCTAATTCGCCCATTTCCCAAAGATGCCGACGGTTAGCGTGGGGAGAGACAAGCTCTTCAAGGCCATCGGAGCTACTTACAGTTAATTACCTAACTGCCACTCCCTTCAAGTCCGCGTTTATATGTTATTTAATTTAATCAATTTTGTTTGGGTTCGGTGTAGCTGACGAGGAGTTCGATGAGCTCTGCTTCCG
Organism: Hypericum perforatum; assembly: GCA_012979155.1. NCBI lineage: Eukaryota > Viridiplantae > Streptophyta > Magnoliopsida > Malpighiales > Hypericaceae > Hypericum > Hypericum perforatum. The sequence continues at coordinate 99,577 of SOPF01027641.1, read as the reverse complement.
TTTCGGCATCGAGCTCGACGATGTGGTGAGCTTTCTCTTTAATTTGTTTGGGCGATTTTAGCTCGGGTTTAGGGCGTGATGGTTATTTTTCTGGAGTTTTAGACGACGGAGAGAGCAATTATTAGGAAAGAGAAGCATCTAGAAGAAGAGGAAGCAACCGAGGACGAAGAGGTCATTTACAAGATTGAAGTGCCTGCTAACAGGTGCTTACTTCTTGGTCATAACTGTTCTTTCTTTTCCGATTTCCTTCCTTTCGGTTTTATGTTGGCGAGGACAATTCATTTAATTTTGTTTGTGTTTTAGATATGATCTTCTTTGCCTTGAGGGACTTGCTCTGGCTCTTCGCATTTTCAACGAGAAGGAAATGATGCCCAACTACACACTCTCTAATGTTAGCAAAGGCTCCATGGTTAAGATGCATGTCAAGCCGGAGGTATGTTTTTTTTCCCTTGCAAGTAGACTTAGAAGCATAGAAATGCTTTTTTGTTTATCCTCTGATTGAGTTCGGCTAGTTATAAACATGAGCATTTTTCCCATGTTGCAGACATCGCAAATACGTCCTTATGTTGTTTGTGCTATTTTGAGGGACATGACATTTGACGAGACCAGTTACAATAGCTTCATTGATTTGCAAGACAAACTCCACCAGAACATCTGTAGGTAACATCTCTGCTACAAATGTTGTCCAACCGTGGGGTTTGTGCTTGACAGGCTCGTTGAAGTTCTCTCTTGGAGTTGTTTTCTGTATTGATGTTTTGTTTGCCATCTGTTAGGCAGAGGACCCTTGTTGCCATTGGGACACACGATTTGGATACGCTAGAGGGTCCTTTCACTTATGAGGTAAAGTCCCTGCAACATTTTATTCTTGCTGTTGGCTGTGAACAAATCATAGCTTCAAGCTATCTACCTGAGAAACTTGTAGGTGCTTCCAGAGATATGTTCTGTGTTACTTGCAAATTTACACAATCATGCTCTACGAGTCTTATTTTTTCTGAATTTCAGTTCACCTATTGCATTTGCGGAATATTTTTACAATGCAGAATGATTGTGTATTGTTATCGTGGAAGGAATTGGTTCCTAGTGTCATTTGTGCTCTGTATTGGTAAATAATTTCCTTATCTCTGTCCATTATGTTACAGGCATTGCCTCCAGCAGAAATCAATTTTGTGCCACTTAAACAGGTAATGTTCCAATCTTGCATTTTAACAGACAACATTGTGCTGACATCTTATTTCTGATACAGGCCAACAGTTTCAGAGCTGACGAGCTGCTGGAATTTTACAAGGTGAGCAAATCAATGAACTATTTGCTGTTTCTTTCTGTTGCTGCTTATGAGGACTTAGGTAGCATCAGGATCTTTGTTGACTAGCACACTGGTGGCTTTGCAAAATGGTTACGCAACATTTTTTTATCTGTATAACTTTTTGCATCTGGCTGAATCAAAGGAAAATAATTTGCTATCTTACATGTTGCATTTGCAGTCTGATCTGAAGTTGAAAAAATTTCTGCACATAATTGAGGGCTCACCAGTCTTCCCTGTTTTGTACGACAGCAAAAGGTAACATTTTTTTTCTTTTTGGATGACAATCTTCTGAAAGAATTTATAAAAGATCAACAATGTCGCGGAATTTGTATTTCACGGGTTATCTATTATTGACAAAAGCTCAACTTATCTTGGGTTGTGATATCAGGACAGTCAGTTTTGCTTTGGGAGTAGTGAACTTTTCTGCGAGTATTTTAAAAGATCGATAAAGTGCACTTTGTTTTTATTATGTGAGAAAATGCTCCCATTGGGATTTGATACTTGAAGAACTTTTACTTTTTTTTACTATAAGTCTATGGCTAGGTTCTTTTCAATGTCTGTTACAGGGGTAGTGTTTTTATGTTAACAATTTAATATTTAATCTTCAATTTCTTAGCCTCTTGTTAATCATATATCTTCTCTCCCACTGTTTCCCTCCGTTATGGGTGAGTACCTTCTTATATTAATGCTTGGTTTCACTTATCGTTTACTACTTGTAGAAATTTATAACAGAATGTATCTTTTTATGCAGAACTGTGTTATCTCTACCTCCAATTATTAATGGCGCCCATTCAGCTATCACCTTAAAGACAAAGAATGTTTTGATAGAGTGTACAGCTACTGACTTGAGAAGAGCCCAAATTGTTTTAAACACAATGGTAAAAATGTGAAAGTTGTAATTGATTTTACATTTCAGTTTTAGTTGTTTGTGGTGAATGTTTTCTTTTCTTTTGCAGGTTGTATCTTTTTCTGTGTATTGCAAAAGGAAGTTTGAAATAGAACCTGTTGAAGTGAAGTATTCAGATGGGGAATCATATGTTTGTCCTGACTTATCTCCCTATGATATGGAAGTTCCACTATCGTATATTACTGGATCAGTTGGGGTGACTCTTCAGGCGAAAGAGGTACTTTCCTTTGCTGTCTTGCTATTACTTATCTAGTTCCATGGAAATCATATCTGGTATTGCAGGTTTCTTTCTCATAGCTTGGTGTCATTGTTGAAGTCATAGAGACTCCGTCAATGTGCCGAGCAAAAAAAAGTTACACTTCCAATGCACTGTGTATAGATTTCATTCTGTAGTTGGTATAGGAATTTCCATATCCTACCCAAAACCTTACGGTTGGTGAGTAGGTGGATCCTTCCACCTGATAAACCAACCCATCCCACCTACAACTTTTGATGTGGGACACTCTCAACAGCTGGCACTGATATAGTGGACCTATGCATGTTGTTACAATTCTCTTTATTAAAGTGATTGGTAGACGTGATTGTTTTCTGTTAAGTAGTTGTCTTGATTAAGCTTCTCTCTTCCAGATTGCTAGTTTGCTGAATCGGATGCAACTGCGTGCCGAGCTATCTAAAACAAGTGATGGTGAGACCACTTTCAAGGTATCCGCTCCACCAACCAGGAGTGATGTCCTTCATGCATGTGATGTAATGGAGGTAAGTATTCTATTTCATGTTGTTGCTTTGCATGTTTTTTCTTCTCGCTGATAATATCAGGTCTTCCCTTTAAGGATGTCGCAATCGCTTATGGCTACAATAATATTCCGAAAAGGAGGTTGCCTTCCCTTCTGCCGTTGCCTTTAAATGAGCTCGAGGATCTTATCAGAGTCCAAGTAAGAGGAATTTCTTTCTTTTTTAGGATGTGCTTTTTTAACTGTGCATTTTGGTTCACGCATATCATCTTTGTGATCCCTTATTTTTTTACTTTTTCTAGATTGTTGCAAGTGGGTACACAGAAGTTCTCAACTGGATACTGTGTTCTCATAAGGAGAACTTCTCATGGTTAAATCGCGTGGATGATGGGAAAACAGCAGCCATAAATGGAAATCCACGTTCTTCTGATTTTGAGGTTTGTATTTCCTGGTAAACTCATGCACTATACTTCCATGGGATTATATGAAGAGTTTGGTGATGGAAGTCTTCTAGATTATTTTCTTCTTGGTTGGTTGTCACTCATCTCATGGGTTCTGTATCTTTTGTTGTATAAAGAGGGGTATTTTCCTCTTCCCGGATGCTTTATTCATTATGAAAAGTCTGTACTGCACTCTGTAATCGTCATTGGGGTTCATCTTGTGCCATCCCTTTCCAGAAATATAGACTTGCCCTATCCAATTAAGTCATGGTAGTGTAGCTGACATCAGGCGTTCTCCATTCAGTTATGCAATATTATTGTTGCAGGGTTTATAATTCCCTTTTCTGCAGTTTTTGGACGACATTTGACAACATTGGACACCAATGCTAGAAAATTCTGCTGGGCAGTATCATAACTTGTGAATCATGGCTAGCTGCTATAAACTATCTGTTCAACTGAGGCATGGTTTCTTGGAATCCCTTTAAAGGGGTTGACAGTCCAAACCGGATGCCGCATAGAGCCGCGAGATCGCTTCGTGTTGAATACTATACATTGTTCACTGTCAAGTGGATTTCTTGTCTGTGTCTAATCATTTTTGCCTGTTTCAATTGATTATATTATTTGTTTCAACTATGTGGGAAGTAACTTTAACATGACCCCCTTATCCTTCCAGTTAGAAATAAATTTTTCCCTTCTGCTGCATGTATGTAGGTTGTCCGGACCAGCCTGATGCCCGGGGCTTTGAAAGTCATTGGACATAACAAAGATTTTCCGAAGCCAATTAAGGTAAAAGGTCGAAAACAGCATTTTTAAGCTGTTCAAAATTGAACATGATACCACTATACTTTTTCTTTAAAGAGTTGGCTTGAAGTATTTTTGATTTTTCTAAATGACATTCTCAATTTTATGCGATTGTATGTTCTCCAAGATTCTTACCGAAAATTGTGGACATTTACACATAAGCGGACTGTTATACTCTTATCATTTGAAGCCTTCGACAGTTATACTTCTCTTTTCTCATTATTGTTCCAGATTTTTGAAGTTGGTGATGTTGTACTTTTGGATGATACTAAAGACGTTGGTGCCAGAAATCGCCGCCTACTCGCAGCCCTTTATTGTGGTACTAACTCAGGATTTGAGGTACAACTCTGCATGCTCTGGGGTTCACTCTAAAAATGCATCTTGAAGTTAACCATATGGCTACTCTGCTGCATTACAAGCATCTAAGCAAGAACCAGTAAAAAAAATAGGATGTGCAGATTATCTCCAAGTGTTACCCCTGATCTGAGCAACCAAATATATTCATTTATTGGTTTGATTGGCGTCTGACTTGTATTTATCTTCACATTATTTTGCAGCACATCCATTCTTTATTGGATAGAGTTATGGAAATAATGGGAGCACCATTTGTGTCGGTTGGTGACAATACGGGATATTATATAGAGCGATCAGAAGTAAGTAGTTCCGTTGCAAGCGAGATTATTTGAATGGTATCTTTCTTTTACATGTACTGATTCATGTCACCCTGATTGAAGGCGCCTGAGTTCCTGGCGGGTAGACAGGCACGCATTGTTTACAAAGGGAAACAAATTGGCACCTTCGGCACAGTGCACCCTGAGGTAATTACCTTGGTCCCCGACTCCTGAGGCGAGAATAACCATGGGATATAACTCAACGTGAGCGGTCAGTGGTTGAGGTTGTCTTCTAACAAGTTCTACTGTTAATGTGTTTATCAGGTACTGAACAATTTTGACATTTCGTATCCTTGTTCCTTCATGGAGATAAACATTGAGCACTTCTTGTAGGCTGAGAAGATCCTTCCAACAAACAGTACGTGGCATCATTTTTCTTCTCTCCCTTGTCTCGTCTGTTTTCTCAATTTGGCTTATTGATTAACCAGGTGATTTGGAGGTTTTGACCTTATTACTTCGCGCTGGTGGGAGTAGTCGAACTTGCAGCTGCATAGATCAAACAGATCGATGTCAGCCAATATAGGGCCTGCCATGTTTCCGGAGTGAAAAATCGCCTATTCAGTATACTTTTCAGGCAATTTCGACTTTTAAATCACTTGGACCATTTAGACCAGTATTGTGGATATACGCATCCATTCACTTGCATTGGGGATATGCATGCTTCCATTTTTCTTCGGCTGCAGCTAGTGCGATGTGAACTACCTTTCAGGCTTGCAGCCCCTCGATCCGTTGGACCATTGGAAGTGCAATGGATGGAAGTGTGGTCTTGTTCTTTAAGCATAGTATATGCACAAACAGATAGACTTGATAATCAAGGAAAACGAAAAGGCCAATATCATCCAGCTTCAGTATGCGAAATTAAATGGCTAAACCAGAGTAAATAAGCTTAATTTCAGTACTGAAATGGCTATATACATTCTAGCATATAAAAGCATCGTCGTTTTAAGCTGAACATTGCTGCCGTGAAGAGGTCATCGAAACGGAAAATACCAGGAATTTGCCTGCTCCAATTTCATTTTCAATCAAGAAGTCAATGATCCAAAACCTGGAAGAAAAAAAAAATGAAATCCTTTGGCTTCTATAATTTGTGGCATAAGTCCAATAAGACTAAAACACTGCCGTTTAAGGCATTTGCATTTATTTCTAACAGCTTTAATCCTCAAGAACAACAATTCCTAGCAGAGCTTTGCGGTTGCATTGGCTGCCATTGCACCATATGGCCATCTTATCATCTGGATAGCTCCATCCACGAGTGTTCATGCTGAAAACATCAGAATCATTAAGTGGAAAAGCATTGGGCACTACAGTTTCCTGGGTGATAACTCACAAAAAGACTTAACGAGATATAACTTGTGCTATGGATGCCTTGATCCTTACAAATCGATACTGTAGTGTAACTCAACACCACAAACACACACAAACTAGGAAGTTCTTATACGCTACCAGACGGACATTGGCAAAATGATCACCAACTGTTTTCAACTCGACACAGCGATTCCAAAACCAACAACTCGTGGAAGTGCCTAGTAGGCATTTCTTACACGCAGTTTAAGGTAAGAAATAGAGGTGGTTGGACAGTAAGTAGCAGATCCTACAAGCATGGACATCCGGCAATTTTAAGAATGGCTCAAATAAAGGTAGGCCAATCAATTCTCTTCCTTGCTGCTCTTCACTTTGGATCTTTGGATAATGTCCGATTAAATTATTCACAAGATTCAGGACTATATAGCCTTGCAATATAATGGAATCAATAATCGGGGAGGACCTTGCTTTCTAGCAAACCTAAGGCACAAACTAGGTATTCCTTTGCTTTCTCATCCTCACTTCGAGTATGCAGTTGCAAGCTTCAACTTGAAAAATCAAATAGAACAATGCGGGAAAAATATTCCCAATCTACTACTTTTGTCTTTCAAAGGGCCATGAAAACCATACACTAGCTGAACATCAACTAGAATTCCCATGCACGAACCACAGAACATAACTACGAGAGGATCAAAAGAACCAACCTGAATTGAAAAAAAAAATCATTGACGACCATCGGTAAACTGATCTCATCTGATCTTCTCGCTCCCGGAGCTCCTCTTGGCCGCCTCCATGACCTTCTCCATGTACCCCTCAATCGGCGGGGTAAGCATGGCATAACCCCTCTCCGCCGGAAAGGGCGTAAAATCATCAACCAGAGCCTCCTCCTTCAGGTGTTCCGGCAATGCCTCGATGGCTGCCTTCTTACACTTGAGCATGCTGCTCAGCGCAGCCTGCCTCGCCCGATGCTTCCTCATCAGCACCCGGCTGTACTCTTTCGCGAGCCGCCTCCCGTCCTCCACGGTCAGCTCATACTTCGGGATCTTATCCGCATCCACCAGCCCCAACGTTATAAGATCCAAACCCGGGGTGCCCCCAAAAGGCGAATCATCCGCCCGAACCCCACCTTTCTTCATCATCTCCTTCTCACGCTTCCGCTCCTTGCTCTCGATCCCAAGCTTCTCCCGCTCGGCCTCCCTCGCCCGCTCCTTGGGCTTGAGGAACCTGACCGGGGTTGGTGCGTTGATGCAGGCCTCGTAGAGCTTGTACTTCTCGGTGTCGGCTCGAGACTCGGGGCGTAACGAGGGGTCGCCAGGGGCGACGGCGGGCTTCTTCTTGTTGGTGATCTTGGACCGCTTCTTGGGCCCACCCTCCTTGATCTTGGCCTTCCCCTTGGGGGTCCCACCCGCGAAGCAACGCTGGGTGAGCTGACTTGAGATGGACTGGAGGAGGAGGTGGGGCCTCGCGGCTCGGAACATTCTTTCTTTGCCCTAAAGCTTCCTTCTTTTTGGGGGTTTAGGGTCTTGGAAGAGATGGGAACTGAGGATAGAGATTGGGAATTTGGAGTGTTAAAGTGAGGATAGGGTTTTAGGGTGGTTTCTAAAATGAGCAACAAGTGAACGGTCGTCTACTGAATTGGATGGCATCCACTGTTGGGAGATGTATTATATTATTAGTTATTTTTCTGTGCGTTTTCGAGAATGGATTGATATGAATCTTACAAATCAGCTTGTATAATAAAAAGTTTTGGGGGATTATATTAATAATTTTTTTTATACGACATTAATATTTTTTTATTAAATGACATGTGTTTTTTTTTACAATGATATTGTTTTATTCGATATTAGGCCGCGTGAATTTTTTTCTTCTTTAATGCTGTAATTCTTAACTTTTTTTAACAAAAAACTCTTACCTGTGTATAGTTTCCTATATATATTTTTTAACAAGAACAATTTTTTTATTCGATGTCAATTTGTTTAATTTTTTTATTTAATCCAATAAGAAGTTCTTTTTGTAAGTTTTCAAAAAATATCATTCATCACTCAATTCAATCTCGTGTTTTCGTTATTTCAAAATAACAGTGATTAAAATATGATTTCATATATCTTAAAAAATGTCAAAATAAATTTAACATTATTTAGTATGATATCAACACAATTCACGAACTCTAAAGTCTTATAAGATATATAACATCATAACCAGGGGCAGATCATAATATTTTTTAAATGGGGACGATTCATAAAATATTTAATTATTTTAATATTTTATTCTAATTTTTAAGTTAATTAATTTTTAATGAGATTAATGTTTTACTTTAATGGATACATATACTAAATATATATCAAATTATCAAATGAATAAAAAATTAAGTGAGGTCAATTGACCCCAATTAACACTGCATCCCCTGCCCCAACGGTCACGGATCTGGTCTAGGACATGTATTTGAGTGCAGGCCCGTGCTGGGCTTTATCCAGACCCTTAGAACAGCAAGGACAAAATAAATAGCTGATCTAAGGGCCTGGATCAGTTAGAGGTATTTTGATCTTTATGACCAGTTAAAAATTAAAGAAAAAAGAACAGTTACACAGATGCCGAGAGAGTAGAAAAGGTAAAAGAGAAGGTTTTACCATTTTAGGCAAAAACTACCCCCGGAGGTTTTACCGTTCGACAATGTGCACTGCGTGGTATGAGCCGAGAGAGAAGAGCAATGGAGAAAAAGACGATATCAAAGGTTTAGTGCGCGGTTGCCGATAGGTTTTGCCATGACCGAAACATGCGCCACGTGGTGTGTGCCGAGAGAGAAGAGCGACGGAGAACGTGGATAACTGCGGACATTTGAAAGGTAAGTTTCATAGCTCCAACCTAGGTTAGGGGGTTCAGGGTTTAGCTCCTTTAGAATGGTTTATTTGATTGCATTGTGTGCATATTAGATGGTTTGATGCCTGTGATTGAATGGTGATACAAGCGTGATTTGATTGTGTGGTCAAATGAGATTCAATGGTTCTGTTTGTGAGCTACAATGGTTTGCTAATGTGATTTAATAGTTTCTTGATTTAATTAGGGGTTACAGGTGTGATTTAATTGTGTGCTCAACTTAGATTCAAAGGTTCTGTTATGATTCAATGGTTTTGCTGATGTCATTCAATGCTTTTGCTGATGTTATTCAATGGTATGTATTTATGTTAATAAATGGGTTTGCTAATATGACTCAACGGTTTGTTGATTTAGATAGGAGGTTACAAGTGTGACTCAATTGTATTGTACGTTGTAATTCAATAGTTTACTACGTGTGATTCAATGGTTTACGTATGAAAGGATTCAGTTGGGTCTGTTTGTTTCGATGGTTTCTATTCTTTAATTCGATGGTTTGTTATGTGTAATTCAATGGTGTGCTATGTATAATTCAACAATTTGCTATATGTAATCCTATGGTATGATTGAATATTTTGATGTTCTGTTATTGAATGATTTGAATATAACATCGTATTCTTTCATGTTTTTATGGTGTAGATGGCGGTGTACACATGTTGAAATAGGGCAAATTTACTTAAGGAAGTAAATGACCTCCTCTTCGGCTTGAAGTGCATTGAAAGGACCACGGAACGTGTGAAGTTAGTGACGAATGCTATACCTTTTACATGTCATGAAGGATGACATACGACCTTCTGAGTTGAAGGAGTTTTTGCTGGATTGTCAGGGAGATGATGGGCTTATAATGGTGACTCCAGACTTCATGGAGCAATCATATAGAATACCTGTTAGACGACATGAGATTGATTTAGAATTGGATACCTTCAACAAGAGAGGACAAAAGCAAGGGTTGCAAGAAATTGCTCGAGAGGTACAACATAAAGGTGTCTAAGCGGTCTTTCATCAACTTGAAAGAGGTAAAGGAGGTGTTGTTCAATTAGAGGGGACTAGTTTCAGATAAAGAATAGGTACAATTTTATATCCTTTACGGATTAGGTATGTTCCTAGCCCCACAAGTGACTGATGTTATTTCTGCTAGATTCTACAGCTTCATCAACCCGCTCAATAATGCTACTACATACAATTGGTGCAACTATATGGCTGAAAGTGCAAACGATAGATTTGTCAACGGTGTAACCAACTCTGCATCAATCATAAAGTGTTGTGGGAATATGAACCCGATGGTTCAATATTGCCCGAGTCACAGGAATGAGCAAGCTGAGGAATTTGAGCAAGTCCAGTGAGCTGAGCGAGTTGAGCAAGTCTAGCGAGCTTAGTGAGTCGAGTAAGTCAAGCAATCACAGGGAGCCAGGAATGACATCCCTAAATGGGAAAAATTGTCAACTAATGAGGTTATTACTTATCTACGGGAAGAATTGAAGAACATGTTATGGAAGAACATGTTGTTGGAGAGCCTAGTGATGACACGAGAAAGGTAATAACTGATTATTCAATAGTAAACCATTGAATAACAATATCGAAGACCATCGAACCATAATATCACCCACCATCGAATATCAAAATATAAACCATTGAATCCTAAACAACTCAAACTTATATTCTGATGTTTTTGTGGATGTCAACAGGCTGCCCCTGTGGAAGTAGAAGATCCCCACACATACTCAGTTGATCCTACGCCCAATAATACATTAATAACTCGTTGGTCAAATTGAGCAAAACATAGTAAACCATGGAATATCAACATAGAAAACTATCGAATCATAAGTTATTTGACCATTGAATAACAAAATATAAATCATCGAATACTAAACAATTCAAACTTATGTTCTGTTTTTTTATGAATTTTTAATAGACTACCCCTGTGGATGTGGAAGATGTCCACACAAAATCTGTTGACCCGATAGATGATGATATTATTAAGGTAATACTTGATTAATCCATTGTAAACTATTGAATAACAACAGCCAAAAGACAAACTATTGAATCCTAAACTTAAACTTATATTTTCTAACCAAAATTTATTGTGTTTTTGGTGGATGTAAATAGGCTGCCCCGGGTGGAGGATGCCAAAACATGATTAGATGAGTACATACCCAATGATGTCTTTACAGGTATTTCAAGTATCAGGAAAGATGCTGTTTAGATGGCAGAGTTAGCCCACAGTATCGGAGAAGATGTTGTATGGATAGCGGAGTTAGGCATGAGCAAGGTATGATTCGATCCCTAAACTTAAAGTTCAGAATGTATTAAACCATTGAATAACCATAGCCCAAACCACTGAATCATACCTGATCCACCATTGAATACCAAAAGACAAACCATTGAATCCTAAATAACTAAAACTTGTATTTCTGACTAAAATTTTATGTGTTTTTTGTGAATAGAAACAACCTATCCCAGTAGAGGATGCCCAAATATGATCGGATGACTCCATACCCAATGAGATTTTGATGGCAGTTTTAAATATCGGGAAAGATCCTATATAGATGACGGGGTCAGAGGTGTGTACAGAAGATGATAAAGCTATTGTAATGGGGTAGCCAGGTATGAATTTCACCCCTCCATCTTTTTCCTTGAGGATAGAGGGAGTTCCTGATTTCCCATTGCAAGTAGACCATAGTCAGGAATTGATAGATGTAGTTGAGCCCATAGTGTTTGTATCATCCAGCAATTTTGATAACCCTCAATTTGTTGATGAGTTGTTAAAATATTTAGATGAGATGGAAGGAGGACAAAACCCTGAGGTGGTAAAATTAGTATATGAGGAGGTTGTAGCACCATTGGTCCCCCCTGAATTGGTGGAAGAACAATCAATGCCTTCTAAGGTGGTTGCAGATGAATCACAACATGTGTTGGACCAGCGTCAATCCCATCCAACCTCAAAGTTTGGTGATCTACTATGAAAACTCGAAAGTTTGGTCGGCTGCTATTGCTTTGTGATATCTACTTGAAAGAATGAGTTTTGAAAGTGCATTTAGATGTCCTTTAATCCCCTTCACAAGTTAGTGCAAGTTCGACGAAGTTCATTCAATGAATTTCCAAGTTCCGTAAAACTAGTTGGTCAAATTTGGACAGATTTGATGTTGGTGTAGTAAATCAAGCATAACTCTCTCATGTTTGACTCCAAATGACCCAAATAAGTATGACTTAGAAACTAGAAACATAAATCTACAACTTAGTCATCTACAAGTTTGGTCAGAAATCAAAGGAACTAGGTGAAAAATGAGTTGGAAGTTGAAGCTTTGTGATTGGACCACAAAGTTACTATGACCAATCAAAAGTTACTAAGGTTAAAAGTTCCTCAAGTAGGTGAAAAAAGACTGGAAATGACTTACCTGCTTGCCTTTTACACTCAGGAAGGGTATAGAATAAAGAAGAAGCTCTGGAGATAAGCCACAAAACCAAAAAAAGAAGAAGAGAGAGTTGGAGGAAAGAGGAAGAAGCAGGCAAGTCAAAATAGATCGACTCAGTAAGTGAGCTTCTGCTCAGATTCAGGTTTTTTGATTGTCAAGGAAGTTGTAGAGCATAAAGAGGGCTTTCTAATGGTATATTATACGTGTGATTTGGATAAAGGAGTTGACGGTAAATCAGTTTTGAACAGAAAAACCATTACTGAGATACCCAGTTGAACGATGGGAAGAAGAACGACCTGGTAAGCTTGTTTAAGCTCCGAATTGGACTTGGTTGTTGTAAAGCCGATCATAGAGTACTTTCTGAGCTTTCCGAATCTATATCATATGTGTGAATTGGTTGAAGAAAACGTCCTATGCATTCTGTTGAAGTTCGGACAGGCTGGCTGTGTTATAGGTTGCACTAGTTTGAAGAGTGAAATTTGGTAAATTGAATACTATGAAATTGAGGTTAATTGTGAGGGTCTGGGTCTTCAAGAACAAGCAGAGGAGTTGTGTTATGGGCTGTGGTTGACTTGTTTAATCCATTTCCAAATAGTTATTTGCGGTTGAACTCGCGATGCACTCCGTTGATCTTTGGTTGGCAAAAAAAAACAGATTGTAGTATGCATTGTGAGCATAAGTGATTGTATACAAAGTACATACATGTAGGTTTTTGTTAAAGGAACTAAGTATTTGAGGAATGAAGCTATTTGATTTCGTTTGGACGATTTATGATGATGATTTACGGGTACACCTAAATTGGTCGTTATGAAGTATTTGAGGTGAACTGGTTTTGGAAACCAAGAGGTAACCTCATTATGTGGTTAGTTGTATATATTTGGACAGATTTTTCCGAGGTTGAAGGAACTCAACGTGAAAGGAGTTTCAGATTTGGGAATCGGCGCTTTTGAGCAGTGTTTGTTGAGTAAGCGAATAGTACATGAAAAATTTGGTTGTGTTTGTTATGTGTATGTTTCAGAGCTTGATTGTGTGTGTCACATGCATATAGTTTGGTCCATGGTACATTTGGATATATTTTTGATTGGTTTGTGAGGCATGTGACATTTGTGAACAGCCAGCTAGAGTGCTAGCTCGCTGATTTATTTCGTCTGATAGTTATGATATTAGATAATTGGGTCATCTGTTTGATAAGATATATGGTTTTGTGAGAGAAATAAATAGGCTTTCCCGTACTAACCAGGGATATTAGTCTATGAGCTCATAGTTTTGGGGATATCACTAGTTTATAATTTGTTTGCTATCACTAGCTTACATTTGTACGCTAGATTTGTGTTTGTGTAGATGGAGATTTGTTTGGCCATTTGGATATCCTTAGCAATCAGAGGAATGGGCAATACAAAACCTATTCATAGCTCTCTGTGTGTGTGTGTGTCTATATGGTGTTTAGCATTATGTATAGCATCTGGTCATTACACATTTTGATTTTGAGTAAAATCGAACATGGTTAAGTTTGGGCATGCATATGTCAACCATAACTAATATATTATGTTATATTCTATTGCTAAGTGTTTTCAGACACTTACCCTTTATTATTTATTTTAGGTTCTCACAGATCTTAGTTCGTTTTGAGTGTTCAAAGTCCGTGGTACCAGCCCAGCTCTTTCTCTTTTGAGGGCTACTTTTGAGGTCTCTGGATCGTGCTTTTGTCTCCTCTTGATAGTTGCTCCATAGTAATAGTACTTTGGAGATGCTTGTTGATTTTGGGTTGTAAACTATTTTACTTTCGTAGCACTTTAAGACTTTGATGGTTTCTGTTGATAATTTGTCTTCCGCTTGATTTGATTGTTGTAAGATGGTTTGAGGCTTGCTAGCTTGTATTGTGTTCTTGAGATGTTGCAGAGTCTAGCGCCGGTCACCGACCTTAGTTTGTGTCGTGACATCTATTTACTACATAGGGGCAAAGGTATAAGAGGAGAAAGGGTAAAGGAATCATAGTAGTAGATGATAAGTCAGTAATCGTGTTGTCTACGGTTGAAGTTGAAGAATTAAAGATGAAGCAAGTTGGAGTGGAAAAGCCCAACTGGTACAAAACCACACTTCAACATAAAATCAATCTACCAACAGTACTTCAAGATGCTGAGATAGCTTAAGATAATGGATTCCTAGGAGATTAAAAAGATAATCTGGGAGTATGCAACTCAGAGATCTTCTGATGGACAAGCGTAAGTTTCGATTTATTTAATCAACTTGTCCAAACCATCATATAAATATGTTCAAACTATCATAGAAATCTGTTATAAACCATCATATAATCTGCTGTGTTTTTTGTCCAGGGAAGAGATTTGGGTTGGGATAAGGATATGCTACTTGTGAAGAATGATGTGGTATCTCTTAGACAAAGAAAACGACTGTCAGTGAATGCTCTCGATTAATTTTTCAGATATCTCCTCAAAGGCATTGGTACTTTTAGGGGTTTGCGTGTGATTTTTCTGCTATCATTCGCTGTGAGTAATTCTTATTATTTCAATGGATGCTGTTATTGTTTTTGATGGTTTGTTGTTATTGTTTTTGATGGTATACTATTTTGTTTTTCGATGATTTTCTCTTCTGTTTTCAATGGTTGGTAATCTGTTTTTGATTTTTTGTTATTCTTTTTGTTATGGTTTGTAAGTTGTGATTGAATAGTTTACTAAGTGTGATTAATCGTTTACAATGTTCTTTTTTGCACCATTGATTCAATGGCAGGATAAGTGGTTGAAATTCTCTCACCCAAGCATTGATGAAATGGCCGTTGATCAGACACTCTCTATTTGTGAAGAAATCAAGAAATTTCTTTATGGAGTGCCTTTCATTAAATTGAAACATGCTGAGTCAAAAAATAGGATATGTAAGTTTTTCTATAAAAACCAATTTACATAATATGTGAAATAATTTAATCATAATCTTGTAAACCATTGAATTATTAATCTTTTTTGTTGTTTCATATAATTGTCTAGTGGTTCTTCCCTTGGTTGTCCAACGACCACTACCAAGTATTTATGGTGGATTATTACCAGAAAGTGTGTTACGTGTTGAACTGTCAAGATGTGAAAGAGGAGGAGGTTATGCTGGTCAACCATGCAGGGAAGTTGGTAGGGTTCCTTTTGTAATATCTGAACCACATCACAAAGGTAGAGGTTGACCTTAAAAGTTTCACATTCGAAGTATTGCACAAAGTGTCAAAGTAAGCCGATAATGTGAACTATAGAGTTTATGCCACACTATTTTGTCGATACTACCGAAAAGGGTGGCCTCAGGGTGATATAGATCCAACACATTTAATCAATTAGAGGCCGGAAGTAATTGTGATGGAGACAAGGGAATTTATGTTCGAGACGATGGTGCTGCGTCCGAACAACAAGTTCCTACCTATGCTATTGGAAAGCATTGTGGCATGGAGGAAGCTGACGAACAAGAAGAAAAAATCAAAGAAATGATCTATTTGGATGTATCAAGCTTTGTATCTCGCTGCAATTGATGTTCTGGTTCAGAATTCACAGTTACTCTCTTTATGTATGTAGAACCATTATGAATTTAAGGGTCCTGGGGCTTGATAATTTGTGGGGCAGTTAGAGATGAATGTGGTAATTTAAGATTTGTTTCTAATTCAGACACTTAACATGAACTTAGCTAAGAAATGAGTTCATGAGGTGTTGCACTTTTAGTAGTTTGATTTATGATAATCTCGATTAGTATTTTGATACTTTTGATAACTTGAAGATACTGAATATTAAGTAATTGTTGTTCCTATTCTTTGATGGTTTGTTGTTACTATTTTGATGATGTGCTGTTACTGCTTTGATGGTATGTTGTTCCTATTTTTCGATGGTTCCCTCTTTTGTTTTTCGATGGATCCCTCTTTTGTTTTTCGATGGTTCCCTCTTTTGTTTTTCGATGGTTTGCTATTTATTTTTTGATAGTTTGTTGTTTTGTGTTTCAATGGTTTGCTATTTTTTTTCGATGGTTTGATGTATTCTAATTAGGAATTAGCAATTTTGATTAAATGTTGGAGCCTAATGCATTCTAATTACAGATTTAATGGTGCTACTTAAAACTAGTATATAAAATGATTGCATAAATTCATTGTAATAATCAAACAATTATTGTATCAGACATACCATATCATTGAATCAGACATATCATACCATTGAATCATAGACATTATACCATTGAACCAGACAAGTGAAACTATTGAATCAGGGATACCCAACTATTTTGATCAATCTGTATTATCTAAAAGGAGCAATGATTGCAGCCCCATATTTCAAACAATTACATCAAATATTTCAAACATTCTCAGATTGAATCATACATACTATACTATTGAATCAGGCACACTATACCATCGAATCATACATATTTGATGAGTGCCTAAAACACTCATTCTTTGTGTTTATTTCTTAGGATCTTTTTTATAGTTTTTAGTTTATTTTCATTAGTTTCTAGTTATTTTATGTTAGTTTTCATTCATTATGATTTTTAGTTGTGTCTATCATTTTTCATTGTGTTTTTATGATTTTAGGAGCTGATTCATGGACTTGAGGTGGATGCTTGATCAATGGTGCAATGGCATGGGTGAAGCGGAGCTTACAAAGGCAAGATGGCCATTCTGAGGATCAATGGCGCACACCATAGACACTAGTCACGCGCGCCATTGGTGCACGGCTAGAGGGTGAGGTCACTCTGACAATGGGCTTATGGCATGATTGGCGCGCGCCATAGGAGAGTGGCGCACGCCATGGACAGACAGTGACTGAAAGTTGGCCATCCTACTTGCTTTTCTCATTGGCATACACTTGGGGGGCCAAATGACTTGGATTGACACACTTGGAGGGGGTGGCAGACACATCTGGGAGACAAAGGAGGATAGTTGTTAGGATTTTTAGCTTAGTTTATGTTAGCATTACTTAGACTTTTGGAAGTTAGTTCATTATGTGACATTATGAGAAAATGAAAGAGAGAGAGAGAGAACCAGAGGAGAAAGGAAGCCACGAATTATAACTCAACTCTCTGGATTGGACTTGAGGAAGAGGAAGGAAGCTTGATTACCTTTGATAAGCTTTCTTCTCTTCATTTTGATTCATTTATGCTTAAGTATGTTAATGTATATATTGTGTTTTTGCATAAGTATGTGTGAGTAGTATATTAAGTGGGTTTGGTGCCTAGAAACTAACATGTAATCAACTAATTCGAGGGGTTAAAACTAATAAGATTTATGTTCTAGTTAATGAACTAAAGTTTAATTATGGTTTCACATAGATTATGATCATTATTAGCTCTTGCCTTTGACAATGGTTTAAACTAGTTGGCTGTGATAAAATCTTTGTGAATAATCATGATTGTGATCTTAGTTAAATCTTGAGACCGAAAGGAGATGGAATTAATGAAAAAATTAACTAGATGATTAATTGCTTAATGAATGAGAAATCTACTTAAGTAATTAATTGTCTACTCAGTGATACTTACAGTATGTTCTTAGCTTGGTTTAGATCGATTAGAGGGGTCGAAAGAACATCTAATTGGTTTGAGTTTTGCTAATGTTCATTTTAGATAAATCTAGCACGGAAGTATAGATTTGTTGCTCATGAAACATTCAGATCATAATACGAACAGAATAAACCCCCCTGAGTTGTTTGATTATATAAGTTTCAATGGTATCAAACTCGCTTTTAGTTAAGTTTGCTAAATCAGATTGTTAGTTTTGTATTTTGAAGTTCATAGACTTTTAACTTGCTTAAATCTTTAGATCTTTAATTTAGAAGTTTGTTCATGTTATCAATCAATCAATCTTCATAATATACTCCTAAACAAGTTTAGAAGCTAAATACGAAGCCTTAAAACTCAATTCCCTGAGGATCGACAAAACCGGACTTGCTCTGTACTACTGCTGTTGAAAGTTGGCACACGCTATAGGAGACTGGCGTGCGCCATTGTTCTTGAGCGAAGAACATTGGCACATGCAATAGGTAGTGGCGCGCGCCATTGGTGACCAAAAGATTGGGCTGCACAACGAGCTCGTGAGGCGAGCTTAGTCGGACACAGTTGGCCCACGCTAGAGACACATATGGCGCACGCCATAGGTGGCCAGTGAACCATAATCAACAAACGAATCATCAGCACACTTCAGATTAAGCACAAAGGATAATCAGAATTTAAAGACGAACAAATTGGCATCGTTGTCGGGGAATCAGAGTATTAAATGCTCGATTTGGTGAACGAACTTGGATTAGGAAACTTTTTATTTTTTTAATATAATATAATATATATATAAATAAAAAAAATAAAAAAATTAGAGTTAATTTTTAAAAGTTACTTGCAGCACAAGTTACTTGCAAAGGAAGTTACGTGCATGCCCTTAACCCGTTCCATCAAAAATCTTCAGTTAGAATTTGAAGTGGACATACTCGACTAAAAAGGTCATTGCGCAAGGAGAAAAGAGAGAAAGAAAGAACGTACAAAGGGCAAGAAGGACAAAGAGCTCAAGCTCAAGCTCCTCGAAGATCTTTAATGGACCATAGAAGACCAACATACGAGGGAGCAAAGACTAGAATATAGCGGGTAGCTATTGAAGCTAATCACTTCGAAATCAAGCCGACCGTGATTCATATGCTTCAAGCATTGGGTCAATTCTATGGACTGCCTAATGAAGACCCAAATGACCATCATGGAAATTTCATGGAATTAGCTGATAACTTCAATTATCCCAGAGCATTTGATGATGCCGTGAAGATAAGGATGTTTCCATACACACTCAGGGACAAGGCAAAACTTTGGTACAAGCAACTTAAAGGTACTCCAATAACCACTTGGGAGGAACTGGCAAATACTTTTCTGGACAAATATTTTCCATATTCTAAGACAAGCAAGCTCGTCAAGAAAATCACCAACTTCGAATAATTTGAAGGTGATTCTTTGAGTGAAACTTAGGAGACTGATGTACGTGTAAACGTATATGTTTTCGGGCATATTTATCGTATCATTCGATCATGTTTTTAGTCATTTTGTTTATGATTAATGTAGCGTTAGTTGTGTTTTGATGTTTAGTCAAGAATTCGGATCTTTGTCGGTGTTAATTGTGTTTTGTAGGAATCGGAGCAGGCGACCAGTCGTTCGAGAAGGGAAGAAAGCTGAAGAACATGGTGTAGCGATTGCTACACTTTGTAGCGCTTGCTAGTTTCGAGCGACCAATTTTCCCTGATTTTATGTAGCGGTCACTACGTTTTGTAGCGGTTGCTACACCCCCGATTTTTGTCCTGTAGCGGTTGCTACACATGCTGCAGAAGTCAAGAAAAGCTGCAAACCGAAAGCAAACCACTTACAACCTCAATTTGATCAACTTGCAGCTAATTTTGTTGATCCAAGACAGCTCAATCCCCTCTGGCAAGCACATTGGAGTGGCTATAAATGGAGGAGGCAATCCAAAGGAGAAGGCATTGGAGTCCAAGGAGTAGAATAGGCAAAAATCACATTTGTAGACTTCAATCTTAGTTAGATTCGTTTTTATCTGTTCTTGAAGAACAAAGGTTGTATGCAACATTCTGATTCATTAATCAAAGAGGTACCTTTGTTTCATTTGGCATAAAAGTTCATTTTACATTTCAAGTTTTCTTATCTTTGTTTTAAATGAATGTTGTGTATGTGTTCATTGGATAAGTAGTGACAACTTGACTAAGATCATAAACTGCATTTGTTGTTCATGTTAAATGATCGATTAATGAACGTACATGTTCTTGAATCAAAGTGACAGGTTGATTTAAATCATAATCGTTTATTGTCCATTAAATCGTATTTAGCTTATTACACTCTTTTAATTTAATATTATTATTACAATCTAGGCTTGACAAACCTAAGGTAGTAACCATATTAAGATCAGTAGTATTAGATCCAAAATGTTCTTAGCTAATTTACTTAGCTTAAAATTCTGAATTACATAATCTGGTACTTAACAACGAATTCAATTTTTCCTGTGGAGATGATCCTACTTACTACTATATTACTTGCTGCGATCGTGTACTCTTGCACGTATTATTTAGATTCGCATTTGGACCATCAAGTTTTTGGCACCGTTGCCAGGGATCGAACCCGGGTCACCCGCGTGACCGGCAACCGATCCACAGAGCTAGAGATTCAGGTCCACCAGCTCGTGACTACTCAGACCTCTCAGTATGAGGATATCCATGCTCAATTGACTACAATGCGTGAGGAAAATGCTTCCAACTGGGCCCGGCTTCGCTCTCACCTCGCCAGTCTCCCACCTCCCTCCCCTCCACACCAGTGATTAGGTCATTCCTTTCCTTTCTTTGTTTTTATTTTCCTTTTATATTGAATCTTTGTAGTTGTTTATGTCTACTTTCCACACATTGAGGACAATGTGTCCAATAAGTGTGGGGGTGCAAGTCCTTGTGTCATGTGTATTTTGTATGTTGATCTTGCTGTGTCTTGTGTTAATTTTGTTTTGTCACGTGTTGATCTTGCTGTGTCTTTTGTTTTGTGTTTATTTCCGTTATTTGCATGTGATTGAGTCTGTTATGTGTGTGATGTGTGTTTTTGATTGAAGTGTAGAGTCTTGTGCAAGTGATGAAGAAAAAACTGCTAAATTTGAAACTTTTAGTCACTAGACAAACCTTGAGTCATGCTAAGAATCACATTTGAGAGAATTGTGTAGGATTTCATAGTAACCTCACTCTTGATCGTTTAGGCTAGTAATCCCTTGCTAACCCAACTTGAGCTTAAAGCCTTATTCTTGAAATACTATATGTAAGCCACATTTTAAGCCATATTGACCATTCCGTACATTTGACTATCTATCCGAGGATGCCTTAGGATCATATATTTTGGAAAAATGATGTAAGGGTACATATAGTAGTATAGTTAGGAGGGATGATTGATTGGGTTCATGGGTAGTTTAAAGACCAAGGCAAAAATGTATAAATATGACTTGTGAAAAAGAAAGAACCACCTTGTGCTTGTGAAAAGAAAAGAAAAGGAAAATTTGGAAAAATGAAAAGAAAAAGAAAGTGGAAAGATGGAAAAGCAAGAAAAGAAAAATCAAAGGGAAAGTGAAAAGAAAAAAAGAGAAAAAAGTGAGCATAAAAGTCAAGAAAAGCACAAGGTGGAAAATAAGCAAAGTCAGAAAATTAGTCTTTAGGATTGGTTTACATCGGGATGAGTGTTTTAGATATAAGGTGAGATTTATAGAATAGCCAAGAGTTAGAACATTTTTATATAGCTCCTCGGATTGGGTGGTTTAGCTACTTCCTACACATATTTCCTCACCTTTACCCGAAGCCCTGTTACAACCGAGTAAAGTCCCTCCTGTGATATGATTGATCTTGTTTGACTGTGTGTGAGTATGATGTCTAACATTTTTAGACCTTGAGCATGTAGGCGAGTGATAGGATAGATACCTACCATATATGAGTGAGCTTAAAATTTATGCTATCTTCTGAGTGGTCGACTCCTTGGTCTAGAATTCGTGATGATAAGACAAGGTTAAAAGATTAAGAGTGGGTTGTCTATGTGATTTATACTCATGATGCTTAGGTGTGTGACTTGTGTGATCTTGAGGTGAGTTGCATGACACTAGGTTGAAACTATGCGGATCTTCTAATGCCTTTGCTTGAGGACAAGCAAAGAAGTAAGTGTGGGAGTGTGATGTACGTGTAAACGTACATGTTTTTGGGCATATTTATCATATCATTCGATCATGTTTTTAGTCATTTTGTTTATGATTAATATAGCGTTAGTTGTGTTTTGATGTTTAGTCGAGAATTCGGATCTATGTCGGTGTTAATTGTGTTTTGTAGGAATTGGAGCAGGCGACCAATCGTTCGAGAAGGGAAGAAAGCTGAAGAACATGGTGTAGCGGTCGCTACACTTTGTAGCGCTCGCTAGTTTCGAGCGACCAATTTTCCCTGATTTTCTGTAGCGGTCGCTACACCCCCGATTTTCGTCCTACAGTGGTCGCTACAAAGTGTAGCGGTTGCTACACATGCTGCAGAAGTCAAGAAAAGCTGCAAACCAAAAGTAAACCACTTGCAACCTCAATTTGATCAACTTGCAGCCGATTTTGTTGATCCAAGATAGCTCAATCCCCTCTGGCAAGCACATTGGAGTGACTATAAATGGAGGAGGCAATCCAAAGGAGAAGGCATTGGAGTCCAAGGAGTAGAATAGGCAAAAATCACATTTGTAGACTTCAATCTTAGTTAGATTCATTTTTATCTGTTCTTGAAGAACAAAGGTTGTATGCAACATTCTGATTCATTAATCAAAGAGGTACCTTTGTTTCATTTGGCATAAAAGTTCATTTTACATTTCAAGTTTTCTTATCTTTGTTTTAAATGAATGTTCTGTATGTGTTCATTGGTTAAGTAGTGACAACTTGACTAAGATCATAAACTGCATTTGTTGTTCATGTTAAATGATCGATTAATGAACGTACATGTTCTTGAATCAAAGTGACAGGTTGATTTAAATCATAATCGTTTATTGTCCATTAAATCGTATTTAGCTTATTACACTCTTTTAATTAATATTGTTATTACAATCTAGGCTTGACAAACCTAAGGTAGTAACCATATTAAGATCAGTAGTATTAGATCCAAAACGTTCTTAGCTGATTTACTTAGCTTAAAATTCTGAATTACATAATCTGGTACTTAACAATGAATTCAATTTTCCCTGTGGAGACAATCCTACTTACTACTATATTACTTGCTGCGATCGTGTACTCTTGCACGTATTATTTAGATTCGGATTTGGACCATCAGAGAGATTCAAGGAATTACAAAGAAGTTGCCCGTACCATGGCTTATCGGAGGAATCTTTGCTCAAAACTTTCTATTTTAGCCTTTTACCAACAACAATGGGGACTGTTGATTCTGAATCAAATGGAAACTTCTTGAGAAAGGAAAGAGGTGAAGCCTACCATATTTTGGAAGAGTTGGCAGTAACAAACAGGATAATCGCCTTTGAAAGAAGGAAGCAACCAATCAGAGAATTAAGAGAACTAACTAAGCGAAGCGAGAAGAGAGGGATGATTGAACTTGATGCTTCTTCATCATTTCAAGCTCAGTTAGATTTAATGGCAAAACAATTGCATGATTTGACCCTAAACAAAGTTGATTCTATTTCTATACAACAAAATTGCGAAGCTTGTGGCAACATTGGCCACGAGATTAGTCATTGTGCCATGATGAACCAACAAACAGAATCAGTCAATTTTGTTAGTGGTCAAGGACAAGGAGGAAACCGAATGGGGAACAACCCATATTCTTCAACATACAATCCTGGATGGAGGAATCATCCTAACTTCTCATGGAAAGATAGAGGCAATGATGACAATATGGCAATTATTCCTGATAAAAGGTTACCTTTACGTGCATCACAACATGTGGATTTTTGGGAGAAAGAATGGAGGCCCTAGAGGAAAGATTTGACAAGGTGGAGAAATTCATCCAATAAACTGGAGAATCATCCACCAACCAAAGCTAAATATTGAAGGCCTTGGCAAGCCAAGAAGCAAGGCAAAATAATTTAGAACAATTCCTAAAGGGGCAAGCAATTGCTATGCGCAACATGGAGGTACAACTTGGGGAAATTGCAAAGGCAAATACCCAAAGAGCATCGGGATCTCTCCTGAGTTCTATAGAAGATAATCCTCAAGGCCATGTCAATGCAATTTCTTTGAGAAGTGGCAAAGAATCAGCTTCTCAAGCAATCCATGAGAAGGCTAAGGAAACTAACGTTGTGATTCCTAACCAAGACAATGTAGAAGTAGTACCGAATGAAAAAGTCCTGCAAGAGGAAGTTGTGGAGGAAGAAGAAGTTTACGTACCACCACCACCAATGATTCCCATTTTACCTTATCCTCAGAGGGTAAAGAGAAAGACAGAAATGGATGAGAAATTTCTCTGTTTTATGGAGAAAATGAAGGATGTGCAGATTAGTGTCTCTTTTCTTGAGATGCTAGATCAAGTTTCACACTATGCCAAGTTTCTAAAGGAACTAGTCACAAAGAAGAGGAAGTGGAAAGATAAAGAGACAGTCGCCCTAACGGTAGATTGTAGCTCTCTAATTTCAAAGAACCTTCCTACTAAACTTCAAGATCCTGGAAGTTTTACTATTCCTAGTTTTATTGGTGATATTGAGTTTCCAAAGTGCTTATGTGATTTAGGCGCAAGTATCAACTTGATGTCTTTGTCTACATTTAGGAGACTTGGGATATGTGAAGTTAAGCCAACTTCAATGCTTCTCCAGTTGGCAGACCAAACAATAAAGAAACTATTTAGTGTGGTTGAGGATGTCCTGGTAAAGATTAATAAGTTCATCTTTCCAGTAGACTTTGTGGTTTTGGACTTTTCTGAGGACAAGAACTGTCCACTAATTTTTGGCAGACCCTTCCTTAACACAGCACATGCATTGGTAGATGTTCATAATGGTAAATTGGTTCTCCGAATTAGAGATGAAAAGGTTGATTTTAACATGACAAGTGTGATGCGCCATTCGCTTGATGAAGGGATGTGTATGAAAATCGATATTGTAGATGAATGTATTCTTGAATTTTGTAAGGAAAATATGTCTAAAATCGAAGATAAAGGACAACAAGAAGAAGAGGAGGAAATTATGGGAGAAGTAAAGGAGGAAGTCGACACGAAAGGTCTGCTTAAGGAATTGAAAATTAATTTGAAATATCGAACTCCACCATCAATTATGAAAGCTCCATCCTTGGAGTTGAAAGAGCTACCCTCGCATCTAAGGTATGCATTCTTAATAGATGGAGGGAGATTACCAATTATAATCTCGAACAAGCTCTCCAAGGATGAAGAGGATAAAGTGCTCGCAATTGTGAATAAAAGGATTAAGGCAATTGCTTGGCAAATCTCCGACATCAAGGGGATAAGCCCAGAAATTATGATGCACCATATTCACATGGAGGATGGAGTAAGGCCGAGGGTAGACTGACAGAGGAGACTTAATCCTAACATGAAGGAGGTTGTGAAGAAGGAGGTGATCAAGCTTTTAGAAGCCGGAATTATATATCCGATTTTGGATAGTGAATGAGTTAGCCCAATCCATTGTGTCCCCAAGAAAGGGGGAATGATAGTGGTAATCAATGAGGAGGGTGAGCTTATTCCAACACAGACTGTGACCAGTTGGAGGTCGTGCGTTGACTACAGAAAATTAAATGATGCCACTAGAAAAGATCACTTCCCTCTGCCATTCATTGATCAAATGTTGGAAAGGATAGCGGGGTATTCTTACTATTACTTTTTGGATGGGTACCCAGGGTACAACCAAATTGCAATATACCCCAGAGATCAAAAGAAGACATTTTTCACCTATCCCTTCGGTATTTTTGCTTATCACAGAATGCCTTTTGGATTAAGTTGTGCCCCAACAATATTCCAACATTGCATGGAGTCTATCTTTTGGAAGATGAATGAGAAGATTATGGAAATCTTCATGGATGACTTCTCTGTATTCGGAAACTCATATGATCATTGTCTGGAAAATCTTGACAAGGTACTGGAAAGATGTGAAGAAAAGAGTCTTGTGCTCAATTAGGAAAAATGCCATTTTATGGTAGACGAAGGAATAGTTTTGGGGCACAAGATTTCTAAAGTTGGAATGAAAATGGATAGAGCAAAGATAGAAGTGATAGAGAAGATGATTGCACCAACCACAGTTAAATGAATTAGAGCCTTTCTGGGCCATGCAGGTTTTTACAGAAGATTCATCAAGAACTTCTCTTTAATTGCAAAGCCTCTGATAAATTTGTTAGTTAAGGACGTATCTTTCAACTTTGATGAGCATTGCCAAAAGGCATTTGATGCTCTCAAGAAAGCTCTAGTCACAGCTCTGGTTATTTCATCACCAGATTGAAAACTTCTAGTTGAGTTGATGTGTGATGCGAGTGACCTAGCTTTGGGTTGTATGCTTGGACAGAAGAAAGAGGGGAAGCTACATGTCATCTACTATTCTAGTAGAGTATTGGGAGGGGCTCAACTCAATTATACGACCACAGAGAAAGAGTTACTTGCAGTCATTTATGCTTGTGACAAATTTAGAGCATACTTGCTTGGTTCAAAAGTGATAGTCTATACAGACCATGCAGCGTTGAAGTATTTATTCTCAAAGCAAGATGCCAAACCTCATTTGATGCATTGGATTTTGTTACTACAAAAATTTGACTTGTCCATCAAGGACAAGAAAGGATCTGAGAATGTTGTCACAGATTATCTCTCTCGGTTAGAGAAAAGCGACAGAATGGAGAATGATGGAGAAATCAAGGAAGAATTTCCGGATAAAACTCTAATGACGATGAGTAGAGTGGAAGCTCCCTGGTATACTGATTATGCCAACTTTTTAGTTGGAGAAATTATTCCTACATGCTTGAGTTATCCTCAAAGGAAGAAATTCCTAAAGGATGCTCAGCTGTTTGTTTGGGATGATCCATACCTCTTTAAGAGATGTAATGATGAGGTGCTTCGAAGGTGCATTGCAGATTGAGAAATAGCTAATGTTTTAGAGTAGCAGTGTCACAACACTCCTTACTCAGGTCATTATGTAGCAACAAGGACCACAACAAAGGTATTTGAGTACGGATTCTATTGGACGTACATATTTAGAGACGCACATACCTATGTGGAATAGTGTAATTGCTGCCAGAAAATGGGCAACATCTCAAAAAGAAATGAGATGCCTTTATCTGGAATTTTGAAAATTAAGCTCTTCGATGTGTGGGATTTGGATTTTATGGGACCATTCCCCACATTAAATGGAAATAAGTATATCCTGGTTGGAGTTGACTATGTTTCAAAGTGGGTAGAAGCTTTAGCGTCACCTACAAATGACGCCATAGTTGTCATCCGATTTCTTAAGAAACTCTTCTTAAGATTTGGGGTACCAAGAGCGATTATCAGCGATGGAGGATCACACTTCTGTAATAAACCATTCGAAATCTTGCTGAAGAGATATGGGGTAACGCACAAGGTAGCAACACCTTATCATCCCCAAACAAGCAGACAGATTAAGCTTTCAAACTGAGAGCTCAAAAAGATTTTGGAAAAGATAGTCAGATCGGCTAGGAAAGATTGGTCGAACAAGCTCGATGATTCATTATGGACATATCAAACGGCATTCAAAACTCTAATAGGAATGTCACCTTATAGGCTTTTTTATGGCAAGGCGTGCCATCTTCCTATGGAACTTGAGCATCGTGCATTTTGGGCCATCAAGACCCTTAACTACGATTACAAAAAGGCTGGTGAGCGCAGAATTCTCCAACTTGCAGAGTTGAAAAAATGCGTGATTTGGCATTCGAGAGCTCAAGACTCTACAAGGAAAGGTCCAAGAGAAGACATGATGCCCATATTATTAAGAACGATTTCAAGGAGGGCCAACATGTTCTTCTCTATAACTCGAGACTCATACTTTTCCTAGGAAAGCTCAAATCCAAATGGAGCGGCCCCTATCAAATTGTCAAGGTATTCCCGTTCAGAGTACTCGATTTGCAAGATAGCAAGGGGATAGTCTTTCGAGTTAATGGCCAACGATGCAAAGTCTACATTGGAAGTGGCATTATTAACTAAATTACAGAGGTGTAATCGGTTTATAAACCATCCAGTACTTGACCAATAATAAAAAAGAGTCAAGCTGATGACTCTAAATTAGCACGTTAATGTATATAATCATATCATAGGATTTTGTCCTCTTTTACATGCAGAGATTAAAGAACAAGATGTTTTGCTCTAAGTACATTTTGCTAGTCAGTTTCCTAGTCCAGAAGAAGCTTCCAAAAGAATTTGCCTCATCATTCTTAGTACGGTGAAAGAAACATTGAGGATTGAGCACCGTGACCTTATTCATAAGAGACACTCCTTACAATTTGTGAATATCGTGAGAATACAAGGTGACTCGAATAGGTTTAAAGCCAAAAGGGTCGCAAGGAAAGGCACTAGTTCATCATGGTACTCCAATTGTGAGTTGTGCATGTTGCGAAGGTCAGAGTTGGATCTATAAATAAACTTGTTCTCTTTTACTTATAAGAGGATAAAGAACATGATGTTTTGTGCTAAGTATAAGTGTTTAGTTAGAGTCTTAATTTCTAGAAAAATCCTGATAGATGTGTGCCTAATCATTCTGAAAAAAGCAAAAGAGACCTTGAAAATTGAGCGGCGAGAAGAGAACTTTGCGAGACATTCCAGAGTAACATCAAAGAGTGCTTACAAGAACAGAATGTGGAAGTTTGGTTTCTGCCACAAGTGTGGTAAATTGGAACACAACGGCGATTGTAGCAAACATAGCACGATATCGCAAACTGAGTAAACTGTCCTTCTACGTCAAGACCCCATTAGGCTTAAAGTCGAAAAAGTTGCGAGGCCTGGCAATTCGTCTTGGTACGCGATTGAGGAGCTGTGTGAGTTACGTATATCAAAGTTGCATCTTTGATGGTGATTGCATTAGACATAGCACTACACGCCAATCGAGCGACCGTGCTATTATGTCGTGACCCTACTAGGCTTAGTGCCAAAAAGGTTGCGATAACTGACAATCCATCAAAAGATATGACCCATCAGAATGGGGCGTCTGGTTTTCAAGCTTTCCAGGAACGCAGCATAAATAAAAGCCAGAAAATCAAAAAAATAGAAAAACACAAAAAAATTAGCATAGGTTGTTTTTGTTTATTGTGTATTTGTTTATTTTTCATGTTGTATGTATATACGATAAAAGAACAAGAAAAAACCGAGTTGCACACTACATGGCACGCGCCATGCAGGAATGGTGCACGCAACTGGTGCACAGAGGCACGGATGGCACGCGCCATAAGCACCAGTGGCGCGTGCCAATTCTTGGCAGAAGACCTATAAACACTCGGCCAAACCCAATTTTTCTCACTTTCCTCACTCTCCAAATTTGTTGATCACCCAAAAATTCCAAATCCACGTAAGCCCACTACTCTACTACATCCCCCCCAACATAACCCAACACTTTCCAAGCATTTTCCATGGCGGGAGGAGAAGGAACAAGCCGCACAAGCAGAGCAGGCAAGAGGCCACGGACTTCCTCACCACCAACGGAGACTCCTCAGCTTCCGGACATTGCCGACCGCTACGACGCTCCTTTTTTGATCTTTCATGATTGGGAAGGGAGGAGGTACACCTATTTCTCTAAAATAGAAACTGTCAGTTACTTTAGGTTTGATATGGAGGATGTGAAGAAATTTGGGTTAGAGAGGGAGTTGAAGAGGATGTTGAGAAAGTTTGGTTGGAGATACTTTGCGGAAAGAGAAGTTTTAGGGGTAGAAGAACTAAGTTGTGAGTTCTTTACGACCTTGACGATAGCAAAGGATAATGGGTCCTTCTCCGCTAGGCTATTTAGCAAAGAATTTACTATAGAGGAGGAAGAATTTATTAAGCTATTTGAGTTTCAAGCTGGGGGAAGGATATTAGACTTTTTGCCCAATTCACGTGCTCATCGAGCATGGTTTAAGCTCACAGGATTTGAGCGATACGAATCTGGGAGGGCACCCAATGCCCTAATTAAGGACCCCTACCTAGGTTTAGTGCATCGATATATGAGTCTTACGGTTAGCGGGCAGTGGGAAGAGTCGAAGGTCTTTTGCCCTCAGCTATATGCTATTTATTCCTTGCTCCATGATGAGCAGTTTAGCACATGGGCGATGATCTTAGATGTGCTTAGACGGATGATCAATCAGAAACCCACACATCTTTACTTAGCTCATATCGTTGCATGTATTGCTCGTCATGTGTTTCTTGATGAGTTTGCAGAGTTATAGGGAACAATAGTACGTCCATTGGTGATCAACATCACCAGGCTTCAGAACATCAAGCTCATCACAAAGACAAAGTCAAGGAGCACCGGTGAAGATGTGTACAGGTACAAGGCATGGGAGCCAGGGCAACAGTTCAAGAGAGACTTAGGCCAAAGCTACCAGCACCGGCTTAGGACGAGGGGGCCGAGGAGGAGCCCAACCAGCCTGGCCCTAATGAGCCCGGACCAAGCCATCAAGGTCAAAACTACTATGGTGAGCTCTCGTACTTACGTGACCAGTTTACTGCTTTGCAGGTGCAAGTGCAGGATTATGCGATGACCAACCAGACAAACTGGGAATGATATTACAAGGAGCACAAGAGAGAGGTGGCAGAGCAGTGGGCCAAATGCGAGGAGCAGCGAGCCTTCAGGGCAAAGCAGCGGGCACATGCTCAGTGGATGCGACAATGGGCAGAGAACTACGGCAGCGGATTCATTTTTCCACCAGAGGATCCACCACAGGACCCACCTCAAGCTTCAGCAGAGGATTGACAGGGAGCTCCTACTTCCCTATTTTCTTTATTTATTTTATTTTAATTTATTTTCTTTATTTGTTTGAATGATTTGTGTTAGATTTTTCGTTTAGGATTGTTGATTGTATTCGTTTGCTTATTTTTATTTCCTTTTATTTGCATGTTTTTATTTTTGTTTTCGTGATGTTTGTGTTTTGAATGCGTGTTATAGACACCTTGAGGACAATGTGTCGCTCAAGTGTGGGAGGGTTCCTTTTATGAATCTTCCTTTCTTAGGTTATTTAGTCTAGGTTGTATTGGTTTAGACTTGGCATGAATTTTTCAAAAATTTGACCTCCCTCAAAAAATTTCAACTTTTGTTAGAATTTTATCAAACTCTTAGTTAGGGATTTAATTCGAGCACAAAGCCTAGGAAGTTGGTAGAAATCTAATACTTGGTTGTTTAAACGAGTAGTTTCATTATATAGACTAGACAAGAGGGTTTATAAGTGAACCTTGTGAGGACTTGAGCCGATGGAAGAGACATCAGTCTCTCATGAGGTGCATATTAGTGTTAGTCAATCAAGGCATCCTACTAGTACTTATCGTAGTCTAGGTTGCGTGGAAATTAGTGAGAAGATGGGCATTCTTTGATATTTGAGCCTAGAGCCATAGAGCCAAGAACCTTCATTATCGGTTGTTTTAAACCCTTTGAGATGAGCCTTTTCTTGATCTTAGATGACGAAGCCAATTACAAGCCAACTTCGAGCCTTATATCCATCATCTTCCCTACCTTTGATCATCTGATTCGAGGACACATAGGTTGTGCATTTGAGGGATGATTTGTATTAAGAGTAGTTGGTATCTGAAACCGACTTAGGGTATATGGTTGGGATTTTTCATAGTATTTGACCATTCAAGAAGCCGAGTTTGCCTAGATATTTGCAATTTGTATAGTGTGATGAATGTTTGAGAAAAAGAAAAAGAAAAAAAATAGAAAAAAGAGAAAATCAAGAAAAAGAAAAAAAGGTAAAAAAAAATTAAAAGAATGTGAAGTTGAATAAGCATAGTTCTAGGCAAAACTTGAGCTTCTAGTAGGTCTTGGTACATTTGGAGATTGGGAGGATTGTACTTTAGTTATACTTGGTGAGGATGTTTTAGCATAGACGAGTGATCGAGTAGTACTTGTATCGTGTCCTCGAATTGGGTGTTTAGCCACTATCCATACATTTTTACCTCACCCTGACATTCAGCCTCATTACAACATGATAAAAGTCCCCCGATCATTGACAACCATTGCGACTTTTAGATAATACTGAGTAGGATGTATGATGCTTTGAGAGATTGACCTATATGTGAGTGATAGGAAGTTGACCATATATACTACATGAGTGAAACACTTTACTATCTTCGAGAGTTTAACCTTCTAGTGTCTTTAACATAGAGTTAACATTTGTTTAAACAATAAAGTGTTAAGGTGTTTACTAGTTCGTAGTGTTTTGTGCTTTGAATTGATAAACTAACTAGGTTTTTGATGAGATTTTGATATTAGTTGATGTTTTTTAGGGAAGTTAAGTTTTGATCTAGTCTTGCCAAGTTTTTACCTTGTTTTGTGTTTTTGTGTTTATGTGATTTTTATTTAGTTGGTATCCATATTTGAGTTTTGCTTAGGGACAAGAAAAGATTCAAGTGTGGGAGTGTGATGAGTGCCTAAAACACTCATTCTTTGTGTTTATTTCTTAGGATCTTTTTTAGAGTTTTTAGTTTGTTTTCATTAGTTTCTAGTTATTTTATGTTAGTTTTTATTCATTATGATTTTTAGTTGTGTTTGTCATTTCTCATTGTGTTTTTATGGTTTTAGGAGCTGATTCATGGACTTGAGGTGGATGCTTAATCGATGGTGCAAGGGCATGGGTGAAGCGGAGCTTAGGAAGGCAAGAAGGCCATTCTGAGGATCAATGGTGCACGCCATAGACATTAGTGGTGCGCACAATTGGTGCACGGCTAGAGGGTGAGGTCACTGTGACGATGGGCTTATGGCATGATTGGCACACGCCATAGGAGAGTAGCGCACGCCATAGACAGACAGTGACTGAAAGTTGGCCATTCCACTTGCTTTTCTCATTGGCAAACACTTGGGGGGCCAAATGACTCGGATTGACACACTTGGAGGGGATGGCAGACACATCTGGGAGACAAAGGAGGATAGTTGTTAGGATTTTTAGCTTAGTTTATGTTTCATTACCTGGACTTTTGGAAGTTAGTTCATTATGTGACATTATAAGAAAATGAAGGAGAGAGAGAGAACCAGAGGAGAAAGGAAGCCACAAATTGTAACTCAACTCTCTGGATTGGACTTGAGGAAGAGGAAGGAAGCTTGATTACCTTTGATAAGCTTTCTTCTCTTCATTTTGATTCATTTATGCTTAAGTATGTTGATGTTTATATTGTGTTTTTGCATAAGTATGTATGAGTAGTATATTAAGTGGGTTTGGTGCCTAGAAACTAACATGTAATCAACTAATTCGAGAGGTTAAAACTAATAAGATTTATGTTCTAGTTAATGAACTTAAAGCTTAATTATGGTTTCACATAGATTATGATCATTATTAGCTCTTGCCTTTGACAATGGTTTAGACTAGTTGGCTGTGATAAAATCTTTGTGAATAACCATGATTATGATCTTAGTTAAATCTTGAGACCAAAAGGAGATGAAATTAATGAAAAGATTAACTAGATGATTAATTGCTTAATGAATGAGAAATCTACTTAAGTAATTAATTTTCTACTGAGTGATACTTACAGTATGTTCTTAGCTTGGTTTAGATCGATTAGGGGGTCGAAAGAACATCTAATTGGTTTGAGTTTTGCTAATGTTCATTTTAGATAAATCTAGCACGAAAGTGTAGATTTGTTGCTCATGAAACACTCAGATCATAATACGAACATAATAAACCCCCCTGAGTTGTTTGATTACATAAGTTTTAATGGTATCAAACTTGCTTTTAGTTAAGTTTGCTAAATCAGATTATTAGTTTTGTATTTTGAAGTTCATAGACTTTTAACTTGCTTAAATCTTTAGATCTTTAATTTAGAAGTTTGTTCGTGTTATCAATCAATCAATCTTCATAATATACTCCTAAACAAGTTTAGAAGCTAATGATGAAGCCTTAAAATAATTCCCTAAGGATCGACAAAATCGGGCTTGCTCTGTGCTACTGCTGTTGAAAGTTGGCGCACGCCATAGGAGACTGGAGTGCGCCATTATTCTTGAGCGAAGAACATTGGCGCACGCAATAGGTAGTGGCATGCGCCATTGGTGACCAGAAGATCGGGCCGTGCAACGATCTCGTGAGGCGAGCTCAGTCGGACACAGTTGGCCCGCGCCGGAGACACATGTGGCGCACGCCATAGGTGGCTAGTGAACCATAACCAATATGCGAATCATCAGCATGCTTCGGATCAAGCACAAAGGATAATCAGAATTTGAAGACGAATAATATTATACCATCGAATTATACATAATATACTATCGAATAAGAATAGTGTAAATCATTGACTCAGAGCAGCAAACTGTTTTGTTCAATATGTATTATCTAACATGAGTAATGATAATTTCAAACATTCTCATATTGGGCTGGATTATTTAAGTTTATTGCCAAACGCTTGTACTTTGCTTTTTTATTCAATCGTGCCACCTTATTTGCACTCTTCATCCTTCTTCTTGTTGTTCTCGGATTATCCCTAATCTTTATAGTCGTGGCAATTCGATGAGAAGATGATCGTTGCACTTCATGATTTACCTTGTTTGATTGCATTTGACCTTGCCGCATTTTATTTCTTGCATTAACAATGAGATCCTCCAAGAGTAATATATTCTTCTGGTCCAATGATGCTTCATCTGCTAAGTCCAAAAGCTCACATTTTATTTTATTCACACA
This sequence comes from Hypericum perforatum, assembly GCA_012979155.1. NCBI lineage: Eukaryota > Viridiplantae > Streptophyta > Magnoliopsida > Malpighiales > Hypericaceae > Hypericum > Hypericum perforatum. The sequence continues at coordinate 64,868 of SOPF01027641.1, read as the reverse complement.
TCGCTTGGTGTTGCTCACTAATCCCGGAGTGATAGTAAGCGATGATGTATCTATTACATCCCTTGCTAGTACATTCCACCTTTTTAGAATGTAGTGCTGAGGTAACTCTCCAAATTCTTCCTCTCCCAAGGTTCTTAGTGTGTCTATAACCCTGAGTATGTATCGACAAAATAAGCCAGTAGTTTCTAATGATCGGCATGAGCACAGGAGTAACATATTTGACTTGTGGATCTGCAACATTCGCTCATCCAACTTAACTGAAGTGTCTTTATTTGCATATTTATAGACATTATAGTGCCTCATGTGATCTGCACAAGTAAACCATCGTATCCAACATCTCAAACCATCAAAAATAAAATAGCACACTATCGAAAAAAAATATCAGACCATCAAAAAACATAACAGCAAACTATCAAAAACAAGAACAACATACCATCGAAACAAAAATAGCAAACCATCGAAAAATAAAACAGCAAACTATTGAAAACAAAGAACAACAAACTGACTTGTGGGATTGTTGTTAACTATTTGTAGATCTATTCAGTATTCAATTGCAGTATCGTACTTCGCTTGAAACTGGTCATACAGGTAATGTGTGTAGATTTCACTAAATTAAGGAATGGGTTCAACTAGTTTTTATTATTGTGCAACGTATCCTTCGACTGAAACTCTGCGTTCATTGATTCATGCCTCCGACCATCCAACAGATTATTAAAATGTGTGAAAAATTGCAGAAAGTTGTGATCAGGTTACAAATACTGCTTTATAAGGTTGTTAAAGAATTCTACGACTTGTGTGGTGACCATTCCAGCCATGAATTGTTGTTTTACCCACATCGATGACCATTTGGTCCTTAACTTATAGATTACCTTAAGTCATTTGTGTTCATTATTGTTAAAACAAACTTGTAACATCAGATTCCATGCTTGGCTAAATTCTTCATCATTGTCTACTTCTTTTATCAAATAATGGAACCAATCTGCCACCTTAGGTTTGTATAAAAGACACAGATTCTTCTTGGCATTTTCTAATATATGAGAGGTGCATAGGTAGTGATATGTGCTCTTAAACTCTTCATTGATGGCATTAACTATTGTTTGATCTTGGTCGGTGAAGATAGTTTTTGGTACTTTACCATCCATGCACCTTAAGGTCTTGAACAACCATCAAAATGAATCCGTTATTTCATCAAACAGGAGAGCTGCACCAAAACACAACTCATACGATGGTTGTCGTATCCAAAGAACAGCCCTGCAAACCATCAAAACAAGAACAACAAATCATGAAAAATAGAAAAGCAAACCATCGAAAGAAAGCATAGCACACCATCGAATCAAGAATAGCAAACCATCAAAAAATAAAAGAGCAAACCATCAAAAAATAAAACAACAAACTATCCAAATAGCAGATAGTTTTTTATAATTCAATGATTCAAACTATCCAAAATAGTAGATGTAATGATTTACATTGGAACAGAGTTTGAAATCAGTAAGAGGTTTATACCTAATGGACGATAATTTCAATTTGTTCGGAATATTGTGTCAAAACAAATAACATCTCCAAAATAGTTATAGTCACTCCTCGTCCTTCTATCAGCCCAAAAAATATTTGTTATCTATTCTTCATTGTCCACATCTATCTCATGAAAAAAAGGATTCATCGCACACCCTCATTCTGAAATATTCAAGCAATGATGTAGCTTCACCATGCTTTATCGATCTCTGACCCTGTTTCCTAATATGATTCTTCAAATCAGAGTGGAGCCCAGATGTTCTCTGCCACTGGCATTCAATGACATCAGTTTATACGACAACCTAAGTGATATATTGACATTACTGTTCATCTAGGCCATGTATTAATGAAGAGAGTTAACTGATCGGTTAGATTAGATCTATGCATATGGGAGCAATCAGCTGAGTGCAGCACATGATCATTATGCTTCACAATCCATTTATCTATAAAGAATGCTCCTTGCTAAAGGGGGTACTTGAAATAGATCATTGCTATGCAATCAACTCGAGTCTCTTTTTGTTTGTAAGGGCGAGCAATTTTATTCTTATGTTCCTTATTTGGCCGCCGAAATCCCTGCTTGTTGCATACAAGTTTAACGTAGAATATCATTTCTCTGCCATCAATCATCCTTGTTTTTTTATACATACAATGCACACCAAAACCTTTTTGGTACGCATAAGAAGCATATAAGCCTTCTAGTTCTTCAGGTGTTTGAAACTGCATTTGTCTCCATATTTCTTCTCTCTCATGGTGATCCAATTCTGAACTGCAAACCATCGAATCACGACATGAAAACCATCGAATCACAACAGCAACCATCAAATTACAAAATACAAACCATTGAATCATAACATACAAACCATCGAATCACAATAGTAACCATCGAATCACAACATACAAACTATCGAATCACAATATATAAACCATCGAATCAGAACATCAAACCATCGAATAACAACAACAAACTATAGATCACAACGTACGAATCACTGAATGACAACAACAAACCATCGAATCATAACATGTAAACCATAACTGGGAAAAGAAAACATGTATTTCTGATCTTAGCGAATCACAACATGCAAAACTTCAAATCAAGACATGAAAACCACTGAATCACGACATGCAAACTATCGAATCACGACATGCAAACTATCGAATCACGACATGCAAACCAAAACTGGGAAAGGAAAACAGGCATTTCTGATCTTAGCGAATCACAACATGCAAACAGGGGCGTAGCTAGGTGGAAAGGAGTGGGGGCAATTGCCCCCACTTAAAAAAAATTATTTAATAATTTGTTGTATTTTTTAAGTTAAAATTAAAATTAAAATTTAAAAAATTAAAGATTGACCCCACTCGTTAAATTTTCTCGCTACGCCCCTGCATGCAAATCATCGAATCATGACATGAAAATCATCAAATCACGACATGCAAACTATCGAATCAGAACATGCAAACAATCGAATCACGACATGAAAACTATCGAATCACGACATACAAACCATCAAATCACAATATCATCGAATCACGACATGAAAACAATCAAATCACGACATGTAGCCATAACAGCAAACCATAACGGTTACAACATTACGACAAATCTTTAATGGACAAAGAAGATGGTTCCTGGTAATTTAGGGAAGAAATAGCTTCCGTTGTCGCCTCCACCATTCCCATCGTGTTTTTCGACTCCCATAACCGCCGAGATTGCTGATTTGGGGATTGAATGGATTCACTGATTTCCGTCACCGTCGATGTTGCTATCGCCGCCTCCATTATCATCACCGTCGCCAGCTCCAAAATCATCATCTCTGTCGTCGCCATTGCCGACTCCATCATGGTCGCCGTCGTCGTCTCCATCGCCGCCCCCATCTCCATCGTCGTCGATGTTGTCGTTGTCTTTTGTCTATTTTAGGTTTTGTGTATTAATTATAGAGCTGGGAGATTTCAAATTTGGCATTTATATTTGTTTTATTCAATGATCACCAAATGACCATCATACCCCCATTTACATTAGGTACAGCACAGTACTGTACACGTATGTACTGTATCAAATCGGAACACCCCAAATCATATCCCTAATGTGAAACATGAATGCTTATCTTATCAAACAATATTTATTATTTATTATTAAATTATTATTATTATTTTATCAAACTATTTATTCGAATTTGGATTAACTAACTTAAATCAATTGATAAAAAAATTTCCCATATTTTTTTCGAATTATTAATTTATACGGTTAACTGGGTGCTGATATAATGATTTATAAATAACAACGATCAACACAGATCTATTCTACTGTAATTAGCTTAGTGATCTCGATTTATCTTTCGGGATATTAACGTCAAAATAAAATTTTCTATTGGAAATGATTAAAGAATAAAATATTGATTGGAAAAACTTTGAGCATGATTTTTCATCCAAGTGAGTTGTATAAAAAAGATGTGATCATAACCTGATTAAATTCCCAATTCGTAAAAATTAGCTTCCCCGATTAGGGTTTCCTCATCTTGATAAATGTTGGGTGGTTTGTACGGCGACCTCCCGCCGCCGTCCTCCGCCGAGGAGGACAAGCCTGCCGCCAGCGCCCCATCTTCCTTGGCCTGGTCTAGCAGCACCCTCTTCGGCCCGCCCACTCTTCAGAAACCCGCCTTCTCCCCGCCACAGGCGGTGCTCCGGCCTCCTTCCAAGCCGAAGCCGTGGAGTCCCCCGCGATGGTGGTTGCGTTGCACGTGGCTTAGCTGGTGGGGGTGAACTCGGTGGTGGTGGAGGAGTACGACCCGGCGAGGCCAACAACTACGAGGAGTATCGGAGGGAGAAGAAGAAGAAGGCGGTAGAGGCGGAGTGGGAGAGGGAGCTGGAGAGGCGGCGGGTGAAGGAGGAGCGGGAAAGTAGGGAGAGGAAGAAGAACAGGAAACAGGATAGGAATATATCTGCAGAGGAGGCGTGGAGGCGGGGTGTTGCAATGAGCCGGGGCAGAGGGGGTAGATCCCTGTCCCTACCTGTGAGTGTGGCGGGGAGGACAGTTTCAGTATTGGGAAGTCGGAGACGGTGGGGTTGGGGGCGGGGGCGGGGGCGGGCGGGCAGATGATAGATGCATAGCGGATGATGGCGAAGATGGGGTGAAAGGAAAGGCAGGGGTTGGGAAGGTAGGAGCAGGTGATCAACACTCCTTTGATGGCAAAGAAGACAGATAAGCGGGCAGGGGTTATTGTCAATGCCGGGGAGGTGAAGCAGCAGTCAGATAAGAAGGAGAAGAGTGTCAGCTTTAATGGTGTTCCAACGAAAGTCTTGATGCTTAAGAACATGGTACAGTTTCTAGCTTTTGTGTCTTTTGTTGAGCTAGAATGGTTTGTACTTCTTTGTGATTGGTTTGCTTCGCTGTTGTTTTTTGGTGTGCTGGTGTTGGGGTTGAAGCTTAGGCATTGTGCTTTTTGTGCCAACTGCTATTGAGTGCCTCCGGTGGCTTCGATGCTGCTGGCCAGAGTTGTTGAGGTCCTCAAGTTTGTAGTAGTACAACTCAGGATCACTATTTCCACCATTTCAACTCAGGATCCCAAATTTATCCAAGTAGATCAAGCAATTCAACTTTATTGGTTACCCTTCAAAAATAATTACTATTGGTATTACAACAAAAAAAAAATCTGATTTTCAAGAGATGTACAACAGTACAAGGAATAACCCCATTTTATCTACTCGAAAATGATCAATAATACAGAGAAATGGATTGGTAAATTGTCCTCGAAACAACCGTATTTCATAATTCACATAATGTAGCATATGCACATTTCGCTCTTTAACTACTACTCAACGCTCCTCCTATAATGTGGCACCTACTTGTAGAGAACAACCTCAATCCTGATCAGAATAAAAACTATGTTCGCCCAATCTTCACATCGAGAAATAAACAGAAACCACGATGTCTTCGATGCCCGCCCGTCCCCTCGAACCACAAGCAACAAGAAGCTGCAAGTACAGCTCCCCCGGTGTAGGGCAACTCCAGTTCAGGTTCTTCTGTCCAGCACTTGCTCGGTTGATTCATCTTGAAACGCATCTGGATAGTTCGCCAATAACTTGGTCTCCATGCTCCTGTAAATGGAGAGCACAAGTTTGACCATTATCTAATCATACATAGCATCCAATCTTATTGAGAATTTTTGGTGTCAAAAACTTGAAAAGTTTCTCAATTCAATATTTCATCTCTCGAAACATTCCAATCAAAACTTTGTGACCCAGATCATCTTGTGGAACCTCCGATCATAAAAGTCTAAATAGAATTGATACAATATCTCAAATTCTAGATATCTTATTTTTGAAAAATCAACGTTCCCAACGATCATCATCAGAAAACAATACTGAGAAACAAGTACTCAATGCACAATGTAGCTTCTGGCTGTGGTGATTCAATATTTTTTTTGCCTAAGATTGATATTCGTAGTGCCAAGCACATAGCTATGATAGTTAGATTTTGGAACAAAATAATGAAGGGGCACCAAAGAGTTTTTTGACCTCCTGTGGAATATATTTGACTTTAGAAAGGTTAGACTTTCAAGAACTCCGAGTGTTAGATATTCAATAACATGTCATAATAAGTTCACTAGGTGATGAATCAATATGTGATATGTTCACAATCAAATGGATGTTTAAAATAGAAGAGTCATGTGTGGGTAAATTTGGAGTTTTGGATAAGAAAGGTGTTAACACAGGTTTGTTAGTCATCCTAGTAATAATATGTAGTGTTTTAGGTAGCTGTGAAAGTTAGAGGAAGATGCTTAACTTGATGTAGTAGTTGATCCCATTGTATTGGGTATATGATCTTGGCAATTTGGCAAGGAAAGAAAGTTGCAGATGATTTATCGTTGTTATAGAAAAATATTTGATTTTAACCGAGTCAGTATGCTCCAAGATTTGAGCATAGTAGGCCAATATTTTGGTAATATCATATGGCGTAAAATGCCAATCAGATGAGAAAAGTTCATTGGTCATTATATTTTCCAAGGGACCATCATCCCAATAGAAAGATTCATTTCATTTGTCTCTAAATTTCTTGATATGTAGTTACAATACTTCTTAGGGAGCTTCATTTATATTATTCATTTTTATCCTAACATTAATTGCATCATCAAAGCATTGCATGAGAGACTAAGAAAAAATCTTTCCAATTGGTCTCATGAATATACTCTCATTGTCCAGCATATTAAGGACAAGTCAATTCCATTCCATACTTACCTCACACATCAATTTGCATTCAAAAGTGTAGAAATTGACGCATCTGACTTAGGTTATAGAGCTACTTAAAAAAAGAAAAAAATAACAAAAAATATATCGTATCATTTACATCCGCATATTGGAATGATATTCCGAGTACATATATCACTATCAAAAAAGAAATTTGAAGTATAGTATTATATATTTCAAAATTCCAAAGAAATCTTTTAAAGCAATGATTTCTATTATGTATTGGTGCTTAAGATGAAAAAAAAATATTGTAAAAAGATGTCTAAAATATAGTTTCAAAACATATTTTTTCAAATACAAATTATATTAAGTATTTTTTATTTTAATATTGAATATATAAAAAGAAATGCAAATTCAATACCAGATTTTCTTACTAGAGAGTTTTTTACTTATAAGTAGCCATGCTTTTAAAAGCTCTCTCCCCGAGTAGACAAAGTTAAATATGTTATCTGAAACATTATCAAAATGCTAACTCAAAAATGAGCATCTATCACCGACAAAGAAGAATTAAAAGAAGTACAAGAAACCCTCTCTAAACTATAAAAAATTTCTAAAAAAAGCTTACTTAGGTTCAACATAATGAAGTATATCCTATTGAGCTACTACAAGTCATCTAATGTCTCATAATGCCGAAGCTACAACTCTCAACGCTCCATAAAGAACAAACTCATGTTAATCAAACCTCCTCCTACAAGCCACATCAGGGTAGAAAAAGAATACTAATAAATTGACCCCACCATTGTTTTAAAAAAAAATCCAAGTTGGCATTCTACGCCATCTAATATTACAAAAACATCGACCTGCTATGCTTAAAATTGAATTTATTAAAATAAAATATTTTAATTATGACAATGATAACTCATCTCTATCTTATTCCACCTGTCAAATTGCCAAGATTATGTTGTATCCAACACAATAAGGTTAACCACTACATCAGCTTAAGCATCTTCCTCAAATCTCCACCACCACTTATAACACCGCATATTGCTACTAGATTTACCAAAGATGTCTAGTTTAACGTCTTTATTATCCAAAATCTCAAATTTATCCACATATTACTCTTTTATTTTAAAAATCATTTGATTATGAACATATCCTATAGTGGATCATCACATGGTAGACTTATTATGGTACATCATTGAATATCACATCGTAGACTTATTATGGTATATAATTGAATATTCTAATGCCCAAAGTTCTTCATGGTTTTATCTTCTTCAAAATTAAATATACTCAACAGGAATTTGAAAAATCTTTTGTTGTCTATCCATTATTTTATATCAAGTTCTACTTTCTATGGATAGGTGCTTGGTACAACAATATCACCATTGAGTAAAAAAAGCTAGAATTAATTTACCTTATCCGTCATTTCAAAATCTAAATGTGAAACTCTCATATATATATAGTAATAATAGACATGTTGATTAGAATCAGTTACTAAAATTACTAGTATACACGATTTAGTACTTTAATTATATAGTTTAGTTGCAGAAGCAACTTAACAACAAGTTTATGAACAAGAACTATGTCCTAAATTCGAATTGTTATCAAAATTCGAATTATTATCAATTTTGATAACAAACTTCTATTTATTTTCAAGTATCAATCTGATCAATTACAAGATTACGAGTGCTCAAAAAGAGCATTTGAAGGAGAAAACAAATTAAAGGATTGTGTTAGACTAGAGCTTGAGAAAGAAGTGACTAAGGTCAAACTTGAGGGAATTGAGGAGGTAGGTGTGATTAGTCAGACCGTTTTGTAAGTAGTTGTTAAGTGCCCTAACATTGCATTGTTGTCCTGCAAATTTTTTATTCATACTGGTATTTCTAGTATTTATTTCATCCTTCATCACCATCATAACATCCTTCTATATTTTTATTAGATCACCTACAACCTTATAAGTATATCTGATATAATCTAAGGCTCTTCATAAGCTCAAATTCTTCTCCAACTTTGGAATATGCTTTAACTTCACAACTTTACCACGGCACCATCCTGCATTCTAACTAGGATATCACCTATATCAATGGTCTTACAAGATAAAACACCAGTAGTTATCATATTTGAATCAACAAAGTTGTAGGTGTTGAAATTACCTTATCTTAGGCATCATATAAAAGGAGCAAGCTCTATCCAAAATCTAATAATTTGAATGCTTCAGATATGACAAGATAAAAATACAATCACCATCTAGCCAATCTAAACATGAGCCAATATTCATGGATGTCGATCCTCCCTCATAATCCCTAGTTCTTATAAGACAATTTTTTCATATCACTATGTACTTGGACCCTCTTCCATCTTTTGCTCCTCAATCACCATGAATATCCCTCAGATTCAGCGCTTCTATTCGTTCATCGTCGATTTTTCTCCTTTGATGAAAGCCTATGACAATGCTTGTGATATCTTCAAACAAATCAAATCATTGAATCAAACATACCAAATCAATAAATCAAAGAGACCAAATCAATAAATCAATCAGAATTAACTACTAAATTAAATAGACTAAACTATTGAATCAAATAGATAAAATTATTGAATAAAGTAGACCAAACCATTGAATTTGATACACTAAACTATTGAATAAAAAAGACTAAACTAGTAAATCAAACATATCAATCAATTGAATCAATTATACCAAACTATTGTATTCATTAAATAAATCTATTGAATCAAATACGTCAAACTATTGAATCAATCATACCAAACTATTGAATCAATCTGATCAATCCATTGTCATTATGAAGTGAACGATGAATCATTAAATAAACTGAGAAATCATTAAATATAACTTTAAAAATCATCAAATAAATTGGATAAATTATTGAATAATCTAGACAAACTATTGACAAAATCATCCACCCATTTATAGACAAACTATTGACAAAATCAGAATTCTAGTGAAGCTTGGACCCTAGCATGGCTAGGGGAAGGGTGGAGTTATGGAGCGATGTCATCGTGGATCGGTGAAAGAGAAACTCCAGTGCGTTGTCATCGTCGAGATCGTCCTAGCCAGAGAGATTTTTCGAAGTGTGGTAGGTCTCTGAGCTCTTCTTCCTTCTCCTTCCTCGTACTCTCCTCTCCTTTGTCTCCCATCTTTTATTTTCAAAAGACGAAAATACCCTCGACGTATCTGAACTATTTGATCAACAAATTAATTTTTTTTGTTGATTAAAAGATTTAGACTTGGCCCAACATTATACTGGAGTCCAATATACATTCAACACTGAATTCAAAACCGTGTTATTGGGCTTAGTTTTTTTTTTTTTGCGTGTGCTAAATTAGATAATTATAATGCAATGGTAATTACTTATCAAATAAGCATTGCAATGATAAATTGATAATAAAAAGTAGATATTTATTCATTTATTTATTTATTTATTCGAGATTATAAGTGGATACAGAATCCGTGGGGCACATGAATAATATTTATTAATTATTAAGGAGTATACAGAATCCGCGGTAGAGATGTTTTTTATTTAGGTATAGAACTGTTTTACCTAAAGCAAATCAAATTCCTATTCAGTCTTTCCAAAATCCAACCGATTACAAGTCTACAAATAGGAAAATTGTTACATCTGTCATTAGGTTATATTAGTCGGGTCGGTAGACGTCGAAAACAAAGTTAATACCTACCTTCCAGCCCTAAGCACGAGCAATGGAGAACTCTTTGTCCTCCGACACCGGCACCGAAACGAGTGATCGTCGAGAACCCGGGAACGTCGAGGTTGAGATCGTCTTGCATCAGTATTTCCGCTTCATAGACGATGACCCGGCGACAGAGCATCAGTGTTGGCAAACGGTACGCTTCGACGCCCCATGGTGCACAAAAATTAAAAAATAAGGATAGTTTAGTGTTCCAGGAGTACAAGGACTCGAAGTTCACTCACCGGGGCGGCTCGCTCTCGAGGATGCCTTCGGTTACGACTGAGAAAAATAAGCTTAAAGAAGAGAAGAGGCAACACTTTGTTTTGGACAACGTCCCATAGGCCATAACAACTGCCTAGGGTTCCTTCTCAATCTTTATTTATAGGCTGCTAAATCCGTCCAAGTTTTTACAGAGAATATTCCTAGCCAAATATCCCTAAAAACATTGGTATTTTGACCTCCCTACGTGGCAACACCTCTGCCGAAAGGACAATCAAGAAACAGCTAAATCCTACCTGCAGGTGGTGTACCGCTCTGTAATTCTTATTCGTACGGAAAGGAAAATTACGAAAGACTACCCGATTAAGTGCTACTCTAGTCCAAGAAAATTTGCACTTTGATCCCTGCTTGAGTACGGTCGTCGCCTGGTGATCACCCATATCTGAGTGTCCGTCCTGACTAAACGACGTCGCTGTCCTCCCCTTTACGTGGGCGAATAAAAATCACATGCCCCTCAACGGTCATCTCATCCGCAACTTTACTGTCGTCTGGTGGCGTCGAATACGAGTCCTCCACCTCAGCAACTCGGTTTCCCACTCGGTTTGGGGGTGGTATGTCGTGGAAGTTCTCAACTCAACTCCTTTCAACTTGAAAAGGTCTCTCCAAAAATTGCTCAGGAAGATAGTGTCCCGATCGCTGATGATTATTTCTGGCATCCCATGTAGCTTGAAGACATGATCAATGAACTTTTTAGCCACTGTCGCAGCAGTATATGGGTGGGTCAGTCCAATGAAGTGGCCGTACTTGGTTAACTTATCCACTACCACGAAGATGGTAGTGATACCCCTAGAATTCGGCAAGCCGTCAACAAAGTCCATAGATATGGTATGCCAAGCACGATCAGGAATGGGCAAGGGCTGAAGTAACCCGGGATATGCCGATACATCATACTTGCATCTTTGACACACATCAAAAGCTCGGATGAAGTTCCTGACTTCCCTCTCCATGCCTTTCCAGAAGAAAAGGGCATGTAACCTCTTCATAGTAGCTGTGACCCCCAAGTGTCCGTGTAAAGCACCAGAATGGTACAGCTTAATGAGCTTCTCCTTGACAGTGGGCACATTTCTGACCACCATCTTGCCCTTACGAATCAAGACCCCATTGATCAGTTCATAGATGCTTTCTTGCAGCTCTCCTTTTTCAAGCTTTGCGACTATTTCTTTCAACTGTGAATCGTCATGACAGCTTTGCACTATCTCTGAGCCTAGTTCTTCGGTCTGTACTGTCGATAGAGTGAGAACCTGCACATCTTCTTCATCAGTTAACCTGGATAGAGCATCCGCGGCTTAATTTTCACTTCCCTTCTTGTAGTGGATACTATAATCGTAACCCATCAGCTTGGAAAGCCAAGAATATTGGCTCATGGTTGACAGCTTCTATTCCAATAAGAACCTCAAACTTCGATGATCCGTTCTGATTTCGAAGTGCCTCCCCACCAAGTAGTGGTGCCACTTGGTCGCCGCAAGCACTATTGCCATTAGCTCTCTCTCATACGCAGACATGGCCAGGTACTTTGTGCCCATCGACTTACTGAAATAAGCAATCGGATGTCCTCTCTGCATGAGCACAGCCCCAACCCCAATGCGAGATGCATTTGTTTCCAACATAAACAGCTCCTGCAAGTTGGGAAGAGCCAATACAGGGGCGGTGGTCATGGCTTTTTTCAAGTTTGCGAATGCCTCGTCTGCCTCTTGTCCCAGTGAAACCCCTCCTTCTTCAACAACTGTGTTAGTGGTTTGCTAATCAATCCATAGTGCTTCACGAACCTTCGGTAATACCCGCATAAGCCTAGGAAGCCTCGGAGCTGTTTTAAGGTTCTCGGCTTGGGCCAAGCTTGCACTGCTTGTACCTTCTTCAGATCAGTCGCGACTCGCCCCCCTCCAATGATATGCCCAAGGTATTCGATGGAGTTTGTTCCGAACTCGCATTTGGACAGCTTCGCGAAGAACTTCTCGTGTAAGAGAGCAAGGACCAGCTTCAAATATGCAAGGTGTTCTTCCAAAGTGGGGCTGTAAACCAAGATGTCATTGAAAAAAACTAAAACAAACTTCCTCAAGTTCGGCTTAAAGCTGTCATTCATAGCATTCTGGAAGGTGGCCGGTGCGTTGGTTAAGCCGAAAGGTATCACCAAGAACTCATAGTGCCTTTCGTGCATTCGGAAAGCTATCTTGTATACATCCGAGGGGTCCATTCTAATTTGATGGTAGCCCGACCTTAGATCGATCTTCGAGAACCACATCCCCGTGCCTAAATCATTTAGCAACTCCTCGATAACCGGAATAGGATACTTGTCTTTAATGGTGAGGTTGTTTAATGTTCTGTAGTCGACACAAAACCTCCAAGTCCCATCTTTCTTTTTGACGAGTACTACCGGTGAAGCGAAACAGCTTTGGCTATTCTGGATGATCCCTATCTACAACATTTCTTTCACAAGCTTCTCGATACGGGTCTTCTACTCCATAGATTGTTTGTATGGTCGAATGTTGACTGGTTCTTCTCCAGATTTAAGATGGATGTGATGAATGTGTTTGCGTACAGGTGGTAGCCCTCGTAGTTCTTGAAAGACCTCTTCAAACACCCTCAACACTTCCTGTACCTCAGTAGGTGGCACTGAAGCTTCCCTCCCCTCCATCTTCTGATACAATTTCTCTGACCATAGCCAATCCCAGAAAGTTCACGGTTTGATCTTCGGCTTCCAGTGACATCAACTTGATCAAGCTGTGGACTGAACTCTCCTTCAATCTGTTTTTATATGAGCCTCGTAACACCACTCGGGACCCTTGTACTGAAAAATCCATCCTAAGCTCCTTAAAGTTCCAACGTATATCGCCTAATGTCTCCAACCATTGCACCCCTAAGACCATGTCATAGCCACCAAGCTTCAAAACCAACACATCAGAGACAAACCTCCTCCCCTGCATGGTCCAAGCAAACCCCCTGCAGATCAAGGAACAGTTGAGCTCTTCACCATCCGCCACCCTCACCTTCATGGAAGTGTGTTCTTCCAAAACACAGCCAAGCTCATGAGCTACCCCGCCATCGATGAAGTTGTGCGTACTTCCAGAATCGATTAAGATAAACAACTCGTGACTCCCAACATGCCCCCTCACCTTCATGGTTTTGAAGTTTGGAACCACGTTCCCCCTCATCGCATGGGAGGAAATTAAAGGATCCTCTTCTTCCATTTCCGTACCCATGACCTCCTTATATTCTTCTTTAAGATCTTCTTCCTCATCATCGGGGTGCTGCACTAGATACAACCTTCCTCTCCCAGTACACTTATGGCCTTGTACGAACTTCTCGAGACAATAAAAACACAAACCCTTTGCCCTTCTTTCTTCGATTTCAACACGAGACTTGAAGTTCCCCTGGTACTTTCCCCCCTCCCCGTTCAGGACTAGCTGAGGTTTGCTTCCCTCTGCAGGAGTCCCCTTAGGCCTTGGTTCATGTTTTACGAGAGTTGTGACAGGGTTAGCAGGCCTATTCAAGATCGATGGCCTCACGTACTCCCTGCTCTTCCCCTGATTGATTCTGACCGCAACTTCTTTTATCTTGGCCAGGGCATATGCGTGTGCGGGTGTGCTAGGAACAAACATCCTAACCGCAGCTGAGATCTCTAGTCGAAGTCCATTCAAAAACAGAGTTGTAGCATAGGATTGGGACACCGTGACTCTTCCCAATAGTACCTCGAATTCAGATTGGTACTCTAACACACTTCCCTCCTGTCTAAGCCTTAATAGATCATCTAAGGGGTCATCGTACACCGACTCTCCAAACCTCCGAGTTGCTTCTAACTTCAGCTCGTCCCAACCCACTTCTCCTAACCCACCTCTCACCTTATCCAAACTGTGGTACCATTCCAAGGCAGCTCCTTTTAGATATATGACAACTAAGCTCATCTTGTGCATCTCCTCTACCCCTTCCATCTTAAAATAGTGCTCTGCTTTTATTATCCAACTCTTCACATCTTCTCCATCAAAGGAAGGGAACTCCATCTTAGGAAAACGATAGTACTGCCCTAGACCGAGTTCAGGCCCACGGGGTTCAGGGGTTACCTCATTCCTAGGTACTTCCGCGGCTCCCTTTGACTCTCCTTCTACGGCAGCAGGCCCCGACCTTCCAGCTCTCTCTTCCCCTTTGGTTGGAGGGTTTGCTCGAGTCATCTCCCTCAACAGAGCCTGGTTCTATAGGTTAAGAGCCACCATCTGACTTTGAAGATCCTCGAACTTCTGGTTGGAAGCAGCTATGTCTTCACGCATGGCTGTAATCGCAACAGTCACTTCGTCGTTCCTCATCTTTCACGATCTAAGGAGCGTACAGCTCTGATACCAGATGGTGCACAGAAATTAAAAAATAAGGATAGCTTAGTGTTCCAAGAGCACAAGGACTCGAAGTTCACTCACCGGGGCGGCTCGCTCTCGAGGATGCCTTCGGTTACGACTGAGAAAAATAAGCTTAAAGAAGAGAAGAGGCAACACTTTGTTTTGGACAACGTCCCATAGGCCACAACAACTGCCTAGGGTTCCTTCTCAATCTTTATTTATAGGCTGCTAAATCCGTCCAAGTTTTTACAGAGAATATTCCTAGCCAAATATCCCTAAAGACATTGGTATTTTGACCTCCCTACGTGGCAACACCTCTGCCGAAAGGACAATCAAGAAACAGCCAAATCCTACCTGCAGGTGGTGTACCGCTCTGCAATTCTTATTCGTACGGAAAGGAAAATTACGAAAGACTACCCGGTTAAGTGCTACTCTAGTCCAAGAAAATTTGCACTTTGATCCCTGCTTGAGTACGGTCGTCGCCCGGTGATCACCTATATCTGAGTGTCCGCCCCGACTAAACAACGTCGCTGTCCTCCCCTTTACGTGGGCGAATAAAAATCACGTGCCCCTCAACAGTCATCTCGTCCGCAACTTTATTGTCGTCTGGTGGCGTCGAATACGAGTCCTCCACCTCAGCAACTCGGTTTCCCACTCGATCCAGCTCATCACCCCCTTCAACTGTCCTCTCCAAATCAGCAGGAGAAATTCCCAATTCGACATGAACCCTATCCCCAGCGTTCTTCCCCTTTGCGATTGGGTCCCTTTCCTCCTCAATTGACTCCCAATTGAGCTTGCCTCCTCCTTCCTTGTTAAGTCCTCCTCCCACTAGACTTGTCCTTAGCAACTCCATGCAACATCCCACTAGACGAGCTGATGCGCCTCCGTCAGTTGCCGCCCGATTCGGAGACGCTAGAATCCTTCAACCAGGCGTTGGCGCTTTTGTCTGACCATCCTCCGGAGGTGGAAGCAGAAATACTGACTCGAATTCTACAGGAGTGCGATGTTCGTTCCGTCGGAACTTCCTCCTCTACCGATATATCTATTTCTGTGGAATTCCACAACCCGGTACCGTACGATATTCCAGTTAGTACCATCCCTGCCGTGGATGAGGAGGTCATTGAGAAGTTGGAGAGGTTCGTGATTGACGATGACGATGACGACGACGAGGATGATCACGATCATGCATGCGTTGTATGCCTGGATGACATGATACCCGGGGAGCTAGGGCTTCGAATGCCGTGTGAACATATCTACCACGAGAGTTGTATTGTTGAGTGGCTTGGAGTGAGCGGTTCTTGCCCTCTTTGCCGCTTTGAGTTGCCTTCCAAATATCAAATCGAGTAATGATATTATTTGATCTTAATCTTTTGTTTAACTGTGGTTCTTATTACTTTGTTATTTGCTCCCATCTCCTTCAGACCATGTTACTTAAAGTACATAGGATGAGTGGCTAAGATGTAGAATTTTTTGCACTTTAATAATACGTACGTACAATCTTTTTCTTGTCATAAGATCATATTCATGTCATCTCGAATCTTTAGAGCATATGAATTTTAATTATCTTCTTATGTAATTTTGTTAATATATATACTATTATTGATCACCAAAATAATTACCACGAAACGCAGAGAATGAAAATTGAATTTTCAGTTTGACATTTTAATTTTTGTGAAGTCGGAACTATGACCCAAAACTTCAATGAAGATTCATGAACGTTTTTGTAAACATTAGCCGCGAGTCAAGATTTACTAAAATCGTCGGTTGGGCGATTCGAACCAAATTGTGACCACCCCTGGGTAGTTCCATAACCACATTTAGCTTATTATTTCGAAAAATTCAAAGTTAATTTCAGACAAAACCTTTATAGTATATTTAATATCTTGCTAACTGAATTAAAGTTGGAACATATTCGAATTTGACGCTTTCTGACCGTATCTTAATATCGTGACAAGTCACCCCTAAAAAAATAGGGAAAAGTACACTTAGGTACCCTGTGGTTTCACCGATTCTCACTTAGATACCATGTGCTTTTTGGACCGTAGAACAGGTCCAAGTTATGAAAATTTCCATCACGGACCGGTCCCGATCTCCGGTCCGCACATTTTTTTCAAAACGACGTCATTTCGTGTCTTAGGTGGCGTTCCACGTGTTTTGGGTCAAATATCCATTTTAGTACTATATATTTAAAAAATGTTTTAAAAACTCTCTTCTTCGGTTCTTCTTAAATGGATATATATTTAAATGATTTTACCTCATTGTCCGCTTGCCACCACACCTACTTCTCCTCCTTGCCGATTGAACCGTAACCGTTCCGGAGAGAAAAAAAGATGGCCTTGTTTTACACGGCGACCGGTCGTCCGCCTCTACACCCTCCAATCCTCCTTCAAACGCGTCCACCTACTTTATCCCCGAGCTTCATCTCTCTCCCGTCGTCGAAGTTCAATCTCCGTCGCGCAAAAATATCTCACCATCCGATCAGCTGTCGTTCCAGGTATATTCTTCTTCCGCCCTTTCTTATATTATTATTATTATTTTAATCCTGGAGTATTAGTCTTAAAATCGACTACCACGGTTTTACTATTGGTAATTGACTCCGTTCCCCCTTGTTAATTTGGTAACGAACTTCTTGGCTGGCTGGGGAGGCGTGGCCTTCTTGTGGGAGAGGTTCAAGGGATGTAGTTCATCGAGCTTGGGATCGGGAGGCACTGGCGACGGCGTTCTCAGAGGGAGAGGTTCGATGGGAGAGGCCGTTTTGGCCGGTGAAGGTTCTCGAGTTTTAAGCCAACTGGACTAAATTTTTTTTAGAAAATAAATAAATAAAAGAGAACCCAGAATCCTTAGACACGGGAAAAGGCAAAGGTCGACACTTTTCTCTGTTTCTTACCATTTTTATTCTTCCCCAAAGCTCCAAGGACAAGAGGAGTTCGTAGGTTGGTTGGTTGATTGGTGTTTGAGGGTAATAGTAGCCAGCGGGTGGAGGATATTCTCTGGCCGGTCTCGTGGATTGGTTTCGATCGCTTCAGTCTGGTTTTTGCCTTCTGTAAAGAAAGGGATTCTTCGTCGGTGGAGGAGATGGGAAGAGGGTTCTTCTGAAGAAGCCGACGGAGGAGATGGAGAGAGGAGGAGGAGGAACAAAACGGCGTCGTTTTGTAATGACTTATACAAGTTTGAAGAGGGTGTATTAATTTGGTAATTTAGCCATCGCCACGTAAGCAATGACTTATCCAAGTCATTTCCACGTAATGTTACACGTAAGCAACAAAACGACGTCGTTTTGAAAAAAATGCGCGGACCGGAATTCGGGACCGGTCCGTGATGGAAATTTTCATAACTTGGACCTGTTCTACGGTCCAAAAAGTACATGGTACCCAAGTGAAAATTGGTGAAACCACAGGGTAACTAAGTGTACTTTTCCCAAAAAAATATAGTGACAAGTCAAATGGGTCCATCCACCCCTTAAGGCCTCTGTTCGGCTCAAAATAAATCTAATGGGCCTGGAAACAAAGATTGTGGGCTTAAGCAACGGCGAACATGTACTCCGTTTCCAAAGTGGCTATTCTTAATAAAAGACATGAATTTTCTCAAGTTGGATTAAAAAACAGAGCATAGTATATTAGGAGAATCACATGTAGCTCATTTTCTCTACTAGTTTCTTGTCATCAAGTTAATATAATGCCCTCTTGCTTTTCCCAGTATGAATATATGTTCGTATATTTTTCAGCTTTCCAATTTTCGGAGAAACTTTTTTGAAATTAACCGATATTTGGACATTGTGTAACAGACCATCGAAGAGTTTGATCAGATTTGCAGATCGTGTTCCCCACTTGAAACCAACAATGAGCCGAAATAGAACCAATTTTCGACCTCGAAACAGCCATATTTGTGTCGAAGATTAGACATAAAACGGTTCTCTGCCTGAATCGATAGCCTATTTCACATCAAAAACCAGTACTTAAATTCCCCTAAAAAAGACAGTACGTAAATACTGTGTAACATAACATCACTACTACCGCTATTTTCCCACATTAACTTGGAATAATTACATACAACAACTCGAGCCAAAAACAAGTGAATTGATAGCCTATTTCACATCAAAAGGACAGATCTGATATTCGGTTTTTCATTTTTAAATTGATTCGCAAAGTGAACTTATCGAGCCGTAACATATTATACCTTTAAAAAATTATGTGTTTCAGAAAATTGTACTACCGATTATGTGCTAGTACGATATTGTTATAGTTTTACAATCGCATTGCTATACTTTTAGTTTTTGTGGGTACAGATGTGTTTATGTTTTTAAATTATCTTTTAGACATATATAAAGTGTTTCTAGGTCAAAAAGTTATGTTAAAATTTGATACAGATTATTTTATGGTTTTTTGCGATTAATCTCAACTTAAATATATTACTATTTTATAGTAACCTCTACTCTTTTCTCAGAAGAAAAATCTCAATTCTAATAACATATTACTATTTAATCATAAAAAATTTGGCACCTCAAGATAATTTTGTCAACTAATCGGGTCATTATATGTGTGAATACCAAGATGTATATATCCAATGTATGCATGTAAATCATGCAGTATAAAAAAACAATATTTCAAATTATTATTTCCTTTGCAAAGAACTGTATATGTACAAAACTAACTCCATGCATGCTGTATTAGTCTATTTAGGCTCTTGGAGGGCCCTCCTGTCCTATTTGATTCAGAATTTCAACGACGGTAAGACATGATTCCTTGGACCAAACTAAGTCCAATGCACATTCCGAAGAACAAAAGTTACCAATGAATTTTTTTAAGAGAGATATTTCAAACATTGACTCGAATCGAATTTTTTTTTTAATGGGTTGAAATAATAGTTACGAACGAATTGACAAGCAACAAGAAAATATTTAAAACTCCTTACTTGGTCCAACCATAGCACCAGAACCTCTACCAGTTAAAATAAGGACTCTAACATCAATCATGAAATCTCTCCATCCCCAAAGATTTCTCCAAAATGCACCATTTCCAAATTCCAAGGCGCAGTTAATAGCTCCCCCTAAGAACCTTTTTTCCCGAATTTGATTTCCGGACATAAACAAAATTAAAACACCCATATTTATTACACATTCATATTACACCAAAAAAAAGCAAGATTCAGAAATACCCAAAAGCCAGAAAACTCCAAGAACAGGTCAAACCCAATAAAATTTGCATCCTAAATAGACTCGTCTTTTTATGGACTCCTAGAGTGTTGATAGATCATGATAGTCTATAAAGTATTAACGAATTTTCAGGAAAAAGATAAAGCTGGTCTATAAAATCTAAGGCGGTACCTTTCAATTTTCATTTGCCTGGCAAATTCCTACGGTCTCAAACCTAAGAAGATCTATATCTTTTCCTTAATTACGCTTTTCAAACAGAAGGATCCAACCACAAGATCCACAACCACTTAATGAGGAATTTTTTTTGGATAATATTGTTTTCTCAATATTCATGTCACATTCAAAAGGATTTTTTCCCTTTGTTCGAAGCAATACTAGTTGCTTTCTATTTATTAATTGCCTAATTGCTTTGTAATAAGTCTTTATTCTTCATATTGTCGATCTTAAATTTTATTCGTAGGCCAAAATTACTTACGAAAAAAATGATATTATACAAATGATTCATTTACATTTATTTATTAAACAACTTGAGATTCGTATTCAAACATATTCTCTCAATTAAAATTCTTTTAATTATCATATTGACTTGAAATTTGTAACTGGTGAAGATGGTTGAAATTCAGTGGAGGGGCTTAATTTAATGGGATAATGATATTTAAAGTTTCAGAATATAATTAATTAAATTTTGAGGACCCTTTAATTTCTCTTTTAATATTTGATATCCTGTAAATTAGATATTATTAATTTATACTTTGGGACCCTAATGTTGGAACAAGAATATCCAATGACTAAAATGCCTCTAAATAAAAGACAGAAAAACACTATGTTCTCTCCTTCCTTTCTCTCTTCTTCATTGATCAACAAAATTCTCTCTCGTTTCCCCTCCTCATTTTCTCCTCTTCACCAACGTCTAGACAACTTAACCTCGAGACAACTTCATCAACTCGTGGACGACGTCGCTTAGGGTCGCCGGACCAATCTCCCTTTGCACGTCCTTTAATTAGGAGCATTTTAATCATTTCACGTAATCATTTTTGAAAAAATATTTTCGATTATAACATCAGATTTTCGAGAGTATAATAATGTCCAATTTATGGAGATTTCAAGCAAAAAGAGGTACTCGGAGTTTAATTACTTATAAATAAACTTTTCTAAATATAATTATCCATAATTTAATTAGTGGGTGATGCAAAATGGAAGGGATATTCAAATTGATGGCACACTGCTCGTTGAGGAAAAAGAATCTTTCTTTGCACAATGCACGGTCATCTGAGCCTTTCCCCCGCCTCTGTCTGGCCTGTTAATAAAGGCATCTTTTTGCGCTACACTTGCAGCCAGAGCCAGGCACAAAAATTATTTATGAAAATAATAGAGTTTGCACAAAGAAGCATTAAAAATAGAGCAAATTGCTCTCAGGTCCCTGGCCTTTGCTAAAATTACTATTTTCGTCCCTACTGTTTCGGAAAAGATGATTTCGTCCCCCATCTTTGCTTAATTAATACCCTTAGGTCCCAGGTGCCAGAATCGGAAAATTTCTCCGGCACCCAAGGACCTAAAATATCTCTTTTGTCCTTCCCACTTAAAAAATTAAAAGAATTGCCCTTCTTCCTCATTCGCCTCCTGCTCACCCGATGCAACCACGAAGAGGGGTCAGCGGCGAAGGATTAGATGACGGATTTGCAGCTAGGAAGAAGAGGGGTTTTCTGAGATTTGGATCGGCAAGGAGATGACGTCGGCGTCAGACTTCGGCGAGGAAGATTTTACTTCTGAAGCAAAGGCAAAAAAGATATTTTAGGTCCCTGGGTGCCGGAGAAATTTTCTGATTCCGGCACCAGGGACCTAAAGGTGTTAATTAAGCAAAGATGGAGGACGAAATCCTCTTTTCCAAAACAGTAGAGACGAAAATAGTGATTTCAGCAAACCCTAGGGATCTGAGGGCAATTTGCTCTTAAAAATATATACACAAATGTTCATGAGATCAATTTGTCTTTATATTATTATGTTAAAAAATTTATATTTAACTTAACTAGCGTCACTCTGATAATATTGGCAGTGGTAGATTAATCTCTCCGTTGCCGTTTCTTAACACGAACGGGAAAAATAATGAGAAAAATAACAAATAAGTTTTTGATTAAAAAATATTAGAGAAATATGGTAAGAGAGAGAAAAGAAAACATCGCACAAGGCTCAAAGCCTTCGCTCTGACCTTTAAAAATGCCTCGAATTTCCAACGCTGGAAAGGGTAAGAATTGGCTCCTATTCATGTGCACTTACTGCGGGAGCAGAGAGAATAAGCATAAAAAGGTTGGGTCCAATCCAAAGTGTGTTTATTCATTTTCTTTGTCATCTTTAAATTTACGAAAAAGCATATATCAATATTATGACCAACTTATTTTTTTTTTCAAACCTCAAAAACATATTCCGATAGTTGCAATATGGCGTAATATTTCAAACTTTATTAAATGAATAAAGTCATTGTCAATGAGAACTTGCCGCAACAGCACAAAACCTAAATTGACGAAGTCTAGAGGTCAATTTCCGATAGGTGGCGTAATGTACTTTTATGAAAATCAAGTCATTTATATTAATAACATGAATGGCAAAGCTTAATACCAAATGGTAATTCCGATTTAAAAAATAATAATAAACTAACCTACAAGTTTTCCACCAAATTAAAAAAACTAAGATATAAGTCAATTTTTACGCTTTTGTTTGTTGGGGTTGAATTGCATGGCACGTATGATGTATGAACAACTCCTACATAAGACATATCCATGCATGCACTATACAAAGGTATTGGAACGTATAAAAAAAAACTATATGAAGGTATTGAATTGGACCACCGCATGAATACAGTAATTTTTTTCGGAATAATATCAAACCATATTATTTAGAGCAAATTGCCCTCAGGTCCCTGTCCTTTGCTAAAATCACTATTTTCGTCCCTACTGTTTCAAAAATGATGATTTCGTCCTCCAGATTTGATTTAATAGCACTCTAAGGTCCCTGGTGTCGGAATCGGAAAATTTCTCCGGCAAAATTGGACTTAAGATTACGAAAAT
>SOPF01027641.1:15634-41249 GCA_012979155.1 Hypericum perforatum | reverse complement strand
ATTTTCGTAATCTTAAGTCCAATTTTGCCGGAGAAATTTTCCGATTCTGGCACCAGGGACCTTAGAGTGCTATTAAATCAAAGCTGGAGGATAAAATCATCATTTTTGAAACAGTAGGGACAAAAATGGTAATTTTAGCAAAGGACAGGGACCTGAGGACAATTTGCTCTATTATTTATCTCTTATCTTTTAAGTACAATGTTTTCGGAGTTTCTATATGTAGAAATGACAACTCTTCTATTTTTTTATATTATTATATCTGACCTTTTTGAAGAATTAATTTCTTGGTGGGATTGATCATGTTAAGGTCTTACAATTTCACCCACATATGTACGTTAACCTCCTGCAGCCTGAAAAAAAGTTTCCATCGAGTAAAAACTATTCAAATTTGTATCAAGAGCAATTTGGACAAATTATTTCTTTCGAAAATATTTAGTGTACGACCGTAACATAAAACACATAATTTTTAATTAGACACAATATTCAACCAGACATTATTATTATTTTTAAAATTTAGAGTTCGAATATTATCTGTACGGAAATAAGAACTCGTGTAACAATTGTCCAATTTCGTACAGTAATGGCCACACAATTTTTTGTCGTTGGTTTAGGCGTGCAATTGCCTGACGGTGAGTTATTGAGATCATTCATTCGTTTTCTTCCATCCGTATTTAATTCACGAGATGTGCCCATGTTTCACAATATTTCTAGTTCGTATGGGATCGCAAAATCCGATTATAATTTAACTGGAATTCTTAGAATTCAAATTATTTAATAAACGCAATAAGTTAGATCATGGTTCTAATTCTATATTAAAAAAAACATATTTTTTCAATAAAAAAAAAACCACATTTACTATTATGGCGTCGTCCTACACCCATATGGTAAAACAGAAAAGGGGGTGGACTGGGTGACGTGGCAAGCTTAGAGTGGCAGGAAGGGTGCGGGACCCACTGGTCTGATCTGTACCAACAGCACTAACGACTGCCTCTTTGCCATGGTGGGCGCCACAAAAGCGATGTCGTTTTTTGGGAGGTCAAATCAGATCGATTGGATTTTGGGTATATGTTTAGTCTGATGTTGTTGGTATGGCAGTGATTATTTATAATATATAATTTAAGTCGAGTTGAAAATATTCATCAAGAGATCGTAATTTTTTACAAATGTATATCGTCGATCTATTTTAAAGAAAAATAATTAGAAATATTTTGGTTAACTATAATTTTTTTTTACCCGTGAGTAGGTTATTATCTAATGTTACACTCTGGTCTGGTTACCTTTTTTGGCCAACGCGGTAAATTTCCACCCATGGAAAATGACCAGGACCCATGCAAGGTTGACTATTCTCCCACCATGAGAATTGAGAACAACCATGAACCAACCATAAGGCACAAGGAGATGAAATAATTCTTAAAAAGAGAAAAGAATTCTTATTAATAAAGTATCGTGTTCAGATTTTGTGAGTGAATATATATGATCGTGGAAGCATAAAATTATATCATGGTTATATGTCCAATGGAAAGTATAAAGTTAGAAACTAGTTAATTATTTGAGGACATTTGTTTGAACTCATTACGTATTAATTTATTCGATAAGTGTTCATCTATTTATACCAATCAGAAAAGAAAGAAGAAGCAACTAATTGGAGCGGACCACGTCGCCAACTATAATAGGCGAACTGAAACGGACAGCCAGATTATGGTATGATGGCGGATAAATTCATTAAATATAAGATTTGACCCAAGGATTCACTCATTTAATAAAGGCAATGTTATATTGTCACGGCGGGTAAATTCAGTTTTTCGAAAGCGATATGTATATTAATTATTAGATTCATCTAAAGATTCACTCATTTAATGAAGGAGACCATGCTTGATAGAGATTTTTGCTTGTCAGTTAAGTTTGTGGTTCACTTGTTGCTTTAATTAGGACAGAAGCATGTTTTCCAATTATTAACTAACCACCTTTATATTTTCATGCCATAATTTGGTTCAAATTCTCAGATTATGGTCACCCGTATTTATACTAACTTTACTCATTCCACAGAAATAATTACCAAATATCTCATGGGACATTATAATTAGAAGAAAAATAAGTAGAATATGCCTTGTTAGAGCAAGTAGAAAAATAAACATACTTAAAATACGTAGCTGCATTACAATATCTTAAACCAGTGTTACCATTAGTACATTAACGAGTCTTGAGGGTCACAAAATAGTAGAGAGAGTTGCCACAAAATAGTTCGTTCCAAGTTCATAGATAGATATAACTTAAAAGGTTTGGCTACTACGATTGTTCTACTAGTTCTAGCTTTTAATTGAAGGTCCTCAGTAGCTTTTCATCACACAAAAGACCAGTTCATGAACATGAAGGCGAGGCAGTGGTTGGAATCGTCATCATCGAGGACCTTCCACGCGACGGCTTGCTCGTACGAAACCGGACGTCCCATGCTCGACACGCATATCCCAGCCGGGAGGTACGCAAATCCCTGCAACAAGATGAGCGATGTTGGATCAAGCGGATGGACGACCGCAAGAACGATGATTAGCATGGTGTGTGAAGTACCTGTTGCATTATTTTGGGGAACTCAGAGCATAGCATCTTCCGGCCGGATTCGTCAAGGATCTTGTCGAGCATTATGTCTTGAAGAGTGACGAGAGTGGTCTCGAGCATGTCGAGTCCGGCCTGGTTCGCAAAGGTGAACACTGGAGATGCCTGTCAACAAAAAATCATCCGATTAGTGTACCGATCTCTATGTTTTTATTACGCAAGACAGATAAAGGGGCTTACATTGTTCTTCAATGAGCAGCACATGATCGCATCGGAATGGTGCCAAAGTTGTTTCAATAAAGCGTCGCCAGCTTGCGAGTCAACTCTAAAGAGTTCTACCCTGGTATGCGCCCTGTTATACAGGACCAACGTGACCACTGAGCTAGCAGATGAGGTGCAAAAGATTAATACAAATGAAAATGAAATAATACTAGTCCTACCTGTAGCTTCGGCACACCCAACGAGCCAAAGTCAGAGCCTCGGGTGAGCCAGGAAGAGATTTCTGGCCAATATGGGACCCAGGACGAGATGGTGCAATAGCCATTGCAACCCTCTGTACCGACCCTACCACACTGTGAACATATTGTCGAGCCATGGCAGCCACACTGTCTCGCACATGGTTCTCAAACGTGAATTGGAATGCTATAGTCAGCACGGATCTAAGATTGTAGGCACTCGGATCATTATCGCTAGTGTTTCGTGAGGTTCCCGGTCCCACTTCAAGGGTCGATGCCAAATCTAATGTGCGAGTTCCAGCAGGTACATCCTAGCATACAAAAAGTTCATATAATGTTATGGACATGAAAACTGGCAAGAAGATGCAAGTGAACAAGAGTGATGAGACATACTGCTTTAGGATCCAACGGTATGACCCGAAAACCAGATGGAAGCAACGGAGCATCATCTGCAAAGGACTCATCGATAGGAGCAAAGACAAGCTGAGCACAGGCTCCAACAGCATTTTCATCGACCCCGCTGCATTGCTGAAGGAATAGAAGTGTAAACAATATCACTACAACTCACCAAAAAAGTAGAAGTCACACGGGCTGAAAAAACTAAAATGGTATGGGCCTAACCTGCAACAAGTACATATCCCTTGCCATAGCAATGTCCTCAGGAGAGAATGCATGACCCTCGAGGCGAACTACTTCCAGAAACTGCACTCCGGACCAAATTTGGGATGTTAAAAAGAGCTTGTCATTTATCAAAGGATAAAGAATCAATGTAACTGATGCAAGGTTGGTCAGAAAGCAGTTACCTCTTCGTGCTCCACGGTATGGGCTAGAGGTATAATGACCTGGGTACTTGGGAACCCGCCTTGCCTTGCAAAAGGAACAGCATACGGACTTGACTTCAAACAAGACGCAGAATACATGTCAACCCCATAATCAGCCCACTCTGAGCGGTGCTCCCTTAGGAAACGGATAAGTAATGCAGGGGGTACATTCTACAGAAAGCAATAGTTAACTTGTTAAGGAAAAATAACACCAGAATTGCAGCGGAATTATGAATGTGAATGTTAATCAAGTTGCTAACAGTACCTGAACTAACATTGATACTTTAGCACACAGCACTCCCCCCAAAGGGACCAAATGCGCATTGTATTGAGATCCCACAAACTTATTTGGTGATGAATTTACGACGATAGTCACATTCTCCATACCATCACCTCCTAAAACAGACCAGCCATCGTCAACAAACCCGTTGACAGCATCATTGAAACCCCTGGGATCCAATAGAAGAAGCCATTAGTTTTTTTTTTTGGGTGGAATTGGTGGGTGCAGCATCCCCTCTGAAGAAGCCATTACTTACAACTAAGTTCAACTTACAACACGAATAGAGAAGTAGTTACCTGCAAAGCCTTTGGCTGAAAGTCCTCAACACAGCAGGCTGGCGACCCCCGCCATATTGAATTTCTCCACTAGTCTCTTGGGCAATTTGTCGGATATGACGCAATGCCTGCAACGATTAGACTACCGGGTGAAAAGGGAAGCCTAAAAAAGAAGATTACCGACAAAACTTCCGATAGTTCTTACAGCCATAGTTGTCTTCTGAGCAAGAATTTTGGATGATTCATACAACGGCCTGAGGACTTCGGGAACACTCCAAGCCTATAGGGGATTGTGCAACAATTACAACAGCAGGACATGAGAACAAGGAAGAAATAATATGTAACTTTTATCTAATTGTTAAGATGAAATGGCACTCACGTCCAAGTCCACATGATCGACTATGTGAATGATGCAGCCACCACCCTCACATGGTCGAATCAGATAGCCGCTGGCAAGCATCTCGGCCCTAACAAAGCTTGACAAAGGAGGCCCCGATGGACCGCCAGTTGAAGAAGTCAATGATTTCTCACATATCTGCAGACAATAGCAAAGGATGAGAATATTTTACAACAAAGGTACAGTGTTTTGAAAATAATAGAAGCAAGAATACCAATACAAAGAAATACTAAATGACTAACCACGATACTATCATCTTCCAGCGTTGTGGTGTATCTCAGCGTCCAAAAGTCACGCGCTGCAGCCAAGGTTGTAGGAGCATATGTCTGAACAACAAATACAACCATTAATTTCCATCAAAACAGATATATGGGCAGTTTTTCATAAGAAATTGGTAAATTCATGTACCTGCATGTATATGAGCTCAATGGTTCCTCCATTTCCCGTGGGAACTACACTCAGTGTGTCAACGCATCGGCAGTCACGATACCATGACAGGCGATCTTTAAGGATCTCAGCGACCTACAAAGACGATTAAATCATAGGTTAACCTGATGACCAAATTAAAGCAGCGCAGCATAATTGGTTGAATAGGAATTTACATGTATACCTTTGTGGGTTCTAGACTCACAAGACCGCAGGCTCGTGCTGCTATCCCAGCAGAGTTGCGGGAAACAGCAACGATTCCTATAGAATCCGGACCAGGCTACAGAGTTGCCACACTCAGAAGTTCAGTTTTCACAATGTACAACGGTGATAAAGAAAATAAGATCACTAACAGTCGTCTTACCTTCATCCCAATCATCTGGACCCAGTCGACAGCAGTTCCGGTAGCCTTGGAGAGGAACTCTGCGAGGGTCTCCTCAGCTATTGCGAGGAGACTACACAAAAACCATCAACATAGTTAGTCGATAAACCTTACGAGAAATAACACGAGTCTGAGCTCTCAAGTTGTAGACAATGAGTACTTACCTGGCTGGGCTGTTGGCATCCCTTTGAAGATGCTGAGGTGTTGGGTTTTGTTTCTGTTGCTGCTGACCAGTCATGACCACAGAGTCGCAGCTATTGTCTGTGGTCGTTGCTGAAGCCTGTAACATTAACAAATTTAGAAAATTCTTACAGCACAACAGCTACCAGAGATGGTAGCATAATTTGAGTATTCCAGATGCAATTCCAGAATCATAAAAAGGCCATGCTCACAGTGTTCAATTGCTGTCGGAAGTATCCGTTCTCGTAAACCAAGTGGGAAACCTGCTTCTGCAGGCGGTCATTTTCTTCCATCAACAGCTTGTTCATGGCATTCAGCTTGCGATTAACCGTCTGCAGGCGAGACGATTCTTTCCTTTGCTTTTCGCGGCACCTACATTATGAAGTTCAATATCAAGCTCTAAGAACACATTTAACACAATGCCAGCATTGCAAAAACCAAACTTGAAAAAGTTCCCTATTTTAGGACAGAAGCAAATTGTTGGGTTTTCTTAAAAGTTTTGAGCTGACCAAAAAGTTGAAGCATCACTGTCGCTGTCACTTTCACCCAAAGTAATAAAAAAGCCATAGGGAGTGTCATGGTAAGGTTGCTCTCAAAGGGAAGAAAAAAAGTATCAGAAAAAAAAACCTTTTAACATTTAATACAAAAAGGATGTCAAAGGAATTAGTTATAATGAGAAAATAAACAAAATAAGGATGATGAAGATAAGAAAAGGTGTAGCAACTATCAAAAGAGGAATCATGGCTTGTCTTCATCTTCTCAAAGCCTAACTACAGAAGGTTGTTGAAATTAAGAAAATGTTGAACAAACCAGTAAAAAAGAAATCAACTTTATACATTTAAAAGTACCCAACACAAAAAATCTTTGGCTAGTTTAGGTAAATCTCATAATTTTGAGAGTATAAAATGATGAGTATTTGGAAGAAGAAAGCATATGTGTTCTCTCATGCATGCAATAAATAAATAAAATAAATAAAACCACCCTTGTACCATTTGCAGACAACAACCATGCCAAAATGGAAAAAAAGACCAGAAAGAGTGAGACGAGTTTCAAAAACAATGGGAAAGAAGCTAGTAGTGGTTATAATACCGGCGGTTTTGGAACCAGACTTTGATCTGCTTAGGCTCAATGTTGGAGAGGATAGGGCACTCCCTAATGAGCTGCTGCCTCCTCAAAGAAGAAGGCTTTGGGCACTCAGCGTACACCCTCTCCAACGCCTCCACTTGCTCTGGAGTGTACCTAACGTACTTGCTATTATCCATTACAACCTCACCTAATGATTCTTACTCTTCACTTAATAAAAGCAACAAAAATAAAAAAGAACTTAAATGGGGAGGAAGAAAAGGTCTTTTTTTAGAGGTAAAGTTTGGTTTTTTAAGTACCAGGTAGGCTCTCTTGGTGGAGAGAGCCTCCGAGGGACTTCATCAGACGGATTTTGATGGTGAGAGGTTGAAAAAAAAAAAAGGAAGTGGGTTTTTGTTTTTTTGTTTTTGCTTTGGGTCTCTCTTCTTTCTTTCTATCGGTTGGAGGAGGGGAGAGAGATAGAGAGGAGGAAATGGAGTGTTTTTTAAGGTGAAGAAGTTGGAGGGGTCCCTGCTCTTTTTATCTTATAGACGCCAATCTCGAGATTCTCTTCTTCACTTCACACACCCTTTCAAATTAATTTTACAACACATATAGGATTTTTTTTCAAATTAATTTTACTGGTTAATTACGAAACAGGTGTCTACACAGGACACTCAAAAAAAAATTTTGAGTGTGACCAAATTACTAAAAAATTATTTATGAATACCAAGTCACGAAAAAATATCCGAAAAAATCTATGATAGTATTTGTAATTGGAAAATCAATGGTTTTTATGAAGCAAAAAGTCTACTTTAATATTCTATAGTATCATAAAAAATTATTTTAGTACTCTCTGGTTTAAATCCGATCCACTCAAACCCAACCGTGAGTTGGATCTTTCTCCCCTTTTTTCCCTTGAGTTGGTTGGTTCTGCGAGCTGGGTTTGAGGGCGAGTTAAGTTTGGGAGCGACTTTGGATTTGGGGCGAGCTGGGTTCTAACCGTGACGTGCGTTTGGACAAGTGGATTTGGGAGTTTGGAGGAAAAAGAGAATTTAGAGGAAAAAGATGTGTTAGGATTTGGGATTGACTTCGTGTAATATAAAATTAGGGTTGCAGAATATATAATTATATTTTTGAAACAATTATAAATAATTAGGTGACTATTTTATTATTTATGAATTTTGTCATTTTATAATGTTTCCAACTTGAGGGAAAAATCTGTGCCATGCCATGTCGTAAATAAAACGATGACGTATGGTCAACTTAAGTCTGGGTAGTTGCCCGTGGACCTAAGTAATTTTAATTGTGATAAATCTGACTCAATTAGTGCACTTTAATGAGGCATTGAAATAATTTTTTATGATATCACAAAGTATTAAATTGAAATTTTTCTTTTTTTGAAATCACAAGGATATTTTTATTACGTGTCATACTGTCAAACTATAAAATAGTATTATCTACTGTTTAATTTCAGTTTTGTGGTTTACACTCATAATCATGTGATTAAAAATGATTAAAATGGTCTCCATGGTTTTACGGTCTTACACTAGTAATTGATAAATCTTTGGTTATTTAAGAAACTACAAGGACCATTTTGGTCATTTTTAAACCACTAGGTTATATGTGTCAAATTGTTAAATTATAAGTTACAAAAGCGTACTTTTTCCTTTTAATTTTAATTTACCTCATATGAAATGGAAGAAGAATAAAAGCTGGTCCGTGAGACAGGAGCTTGTAAGTAGGAAGACCGGAAGATGGTGGATGCTTTTGTATATATCTGTTTGGCAAGAGGAAGCCAACAGAAGCAAGAAAATGACACTGTTTTCACATCAGAACCAAAGGAAAATAGAGAGGAAAATAGAGAGAGAGGAAACCCGAGGACAGAAAGAAACAAACAAAAGGATATAAATAACAATCATCAGTTTTTAATAAAATATAAAAAATAACAACAGACTCTGTTTTTTTCAAGGGTTGCAACACTATCTGACTAAATTTATTACAATTGAAATACCAGACAAGAGCCAAAGAGGGAAGGGGAAAGATGGGAATGACACTGTTTCTTCTCAGAACCAAAAAAAAAAGGGAAGAAAAAACCATAAACCAAAAAAGTTGATATTTTTGGTAACAAGAATTGATTATAATTTATTACAATTTTTGGTAGAAATTATTTGTAGGATATCTACGAGATCGATTAACTCATATTCGACCTGTTTGGACCTTGAATAACGATAAAGTATTCTAACAAGTATTTAACATTTTTAGAATTTCAAGACTCAAATTTTTTTATTAAATTAAATTAAAACTATTTTCTTATTTGTTAATTTAAACACTTATAGGTACTATTTATTACAATGGGAAGAGGAGACAAAAGCCAAGGAGGGAAGGGGAATAAATGTGAGGAGTCATGCAGAGAGGCAGGCGGTGGGGATGGCAGATTGCTGATATATCTTTTCCTTAGCCATCTGACAAGTTTTGTACCAACCAACCACAGGGCTCATTTTGACGAAATATTAGTCTTTAGAGGGTCACACACCAAGTACCAAAAGGAAAAGTTGGAAACGTACTGGAAGAAAATAAAACGACTTCTGTTGCAAAAATAAATAAATAACAATGGCTATAATTAATTAATTAATTAATCGTTATTATAGTATCTTTTGTATGAAGATGTGCTTCTCTTTGTTGCCGCTCGGTACTGTATAGCGTCTGCACCTCCCTGTTCTCGGCTTTTTCCCTCTCTCTCTCTCTTTTAGCAGCTACCTAGAAGATTTTCTAATATTTGTTCAAAAAGTAATTGCTTCTTTCAATAAGCATATGACATTTTTTTATCACATTCAATTTTTTGAATTATTGTCAGTTTTGTTAATGTGTTTAAGTATTTGAACTTATGAGTAGTCCATAGTAAGGTTGGATTTACTATGGTTCAAATTTCATGAATATTAAAATATTGTTATGAGATTTGTTTTATAAACTGTATATGACAGTGTCCGATTAATTTATCAAAAAAAACAGCGTCTAACTATGAGTCACAAAAAATAGTAACATATTACCAATCAAAATTTGGTGTAACTGTAATGAAAGTATATTTTCTTTAAAAAATCATGTGTTCAGATCTTGTAGAAGAAAAATATTATATTGTTTGTTATTCATAATCGACTACTACCTAACTGTACTCCAGAAGATCGATTATTACAAATTTCATAGACGATAACATATTTTCCGGAAAATATATGACGTATAAGGATGGATGCATATATTTACGTATATGGGATGTATGGTGAAGATGATGATGATGGTGGTGAGTGTTAGTGATATAATTTTAATAAACACAATGGTTAGTGGTGGGGTACAGTGAAGCAACAAGCAACAGACAATTTTATGTTATGTGCATGGGAAGCGTGGAAAAAGAAAGATACTGTAATGTGTTATACCAAAAAAGGTTTCTTTTTGTTGCCTTCAATTTTTTGGAACATGAACAAGAATTTTTGTTCTTCCCTTCTTTTTATGTGTAATATTTAATTGTTTTAATAAAAGTATGTAATTTGTCCTTTCTCCCTCTTCTTTTCTTTGTTTTTTTGAAGCATTCTTTTATCTGTTGGATGTGCATGAAAATAGTGATGACCATGGATAGAGTATTTGTAAGACCTCTACTCATATCATAGTTTAAAGAGTTGAATTTTCCAAAAATTTCATTACTTGATTCATACATTTATCTTCAAAGGACTCTATAGTTTACAAGGTCTATATCAGGGACGGATCCAGAAAATTTATACTATGGGGGCAAAATATTTATGTTCTTCATGTAATTGAAAAAAAATCGTAGTGGGGGCAAATTAGTCAATATCAATGGGGGCAAATTCTTTTTTTTTATTAAATATATACCCATAAAATTTTTTTTTTGGGGGCAATTGCCCCCACATACTTACATATAGATTCGTCCCTGGTCTATATGATCAAACCCTTAAATTACATGCAATATATTTTGTAACATAAAAATTTTAAATTTTATATAAAATTTTAATGAATTATAATATATATAATAAAATTCTTCTAGAGTCATATTGGTGGGACTAAAGAAAAATATCACTTTAGAGAAATTATCATATAATAAGATTTAGGTTTTTTACTTAAAAATAGTAAACTTAAAATTTTGAATAATAAATATGTAAATAATAGAAAAGAATATTTTGTCTACATTAAAATTACATATATCTTGGCTTATTACGTCATTTCAATATTATATTTGGTTGATATATTTTTTTATAATAAAAAATAGTCACGATAATTATTTGAAGACCATTGAAAAAATAAATGATTATGTAAAATTTGTGAAACAAGCAAGTCTAACAGAAAATAATATATTTATATATTTTTGAATATTGGAAATTTTTCAAACATATAAAAATATATGCATTTATTACAAAATATTATTTTATACAAAAATTGGGACCAAGTTTATCACTAATTTTTTTTTATAGAAAAATATCAGTTATGCGATAGAGGGCCTACTATTTTTTTATACTATTTTTGACTTGGGACAAAGTTTTTTTTTATCAATTTAAAGAAATTATCACTTTAAAGGAGATCACTTTACAAATATTTTACTGTATAAAAATTAATTATGAAATATTTAGTATATCTATAAAAAATTAAAAGAGTTAATTTTATATTACAGTTTAAGGGGTAAGGAAGGTAGATTGAATACGGAATAATATATTAATCTAAATGATACAGATGTGAATTTTTGACAAAAATTAAGAAATCATGGACCAAAGTTTAAAAAATCCTACACGGACCAATATCGTATGAAAGAATTTCTATCGCCGTAATAAATAAATAAATTAAAAAAATAGACATGTCAAAGATTTTTTTAATTTTTTTTAAACTATAGGACCAATATAAAAAAGTTTACATAAGCCAATATTGCATGAAAAAATGTCATTTTTGGAATAATAAAAATACGAAAATACATCTGTCATTATCGCATAAAAAATTATCAATACGACATAACAAAAATATCAATATCATATAGAAAATATCAATATTGTATTAAAAAGATATTAACAAAATTTACCCAAATTCTATACTATACATATTAATTTGTATGTTTCATATTCAATTCATTTTCCGTGGACAACAATAGATTGGATTTGACAAATATCTTGCAGTTTGGCCTAAATCTGCAAAATCATAATCCAACTCTATATCTACATACTAGGAACATCATGTATACTAAACTATTATGTTTTTTCAAAAAACTAATATAAATTTGAAAGTGATCACTCTCTCAATAATTATAGATATTGTTACATTTAAAAAAAACTATATGTCCATTTATTTTATTGATATAACTGAATTTTCTCACCCACTATCAGTTTAATTATTTGCTTTATGATTTCCCGAGTATATTATGGACTTTATTTCTTAGGGGCTATCCTTTTCTTTTTTATTTTCGACTATCGACAAAAGTCATAGCCATATGCCAAAATAGTTTATTTAACATTATATGAATAAATGTTTTGAAAAAATCATATAAAGTTATTCAATATTAACTTAAAATCAGTAACATTTATTACATTTATGAATTTACAGTGTCGAGCAAACTTTTATGATCCTTAATTGACTGGAAATCAAATTTGTTCTTACGCACTCGTAATTCTTTTTTGGATGAGCTCGGGGTTAAGATTAAATGATCCACTAATAAAGTGGATCTGTCCTACCAAATTAGAGGTTGGCCTCGCAAATCAGATCTAAAATTCAGCAGCTTCTCCTTTTATTTTTTGGTCATCATTTCCTTGACGTAATGCTGACAAAATTGTTGACGAAACAACTGATGGGTTCAACCTATTGGGAGGAACTCAATGTCATCCGCCATATATTAATTACGATCATTGATGTATTGGTAGAAGCAACAAAATTGTAGAGATAACCATGCTGCTCTTTTTGACATATTGTCAAATTGAAATTGGATTCATTGGGGACTAAAAAGTGGTTGTCCCTAAATAGGGACAAAGATCTTGGCCATTAGATCAGAATATATTTCTAAATATTCTGATCTAATGGCTATTATTTATTAAGGTTATTTATGTCATTTGGCAAAAAGGTAGTTTATACTCAATAGTTAACGAGTCCTTAATTTTAGCTGAATTATCAATTAATGCCTTTTTAATAGGAACGTTCAAAATTTGAATCCATTAATTAGTTATCAGAAAAGGAATTAACAAAATTAACTTTTTAACTTATCACTCACATTCCGCAGAAAAGAACTGTCCAACCTTTCTAAACAAAAATTCTTCACATTCTAAAAAACTTGTCAACCGCCGTCATCCTCCGTCCACCCAACTCATCGTCTCTGTGACTTCGTCCACCCATCTCCTCTTGTTGCCCCCGTTCACCCTTATATTCCCATCAAACCCCCTCCACCCAAATCGTCGCTGTCGTTCCCATCCACC
The DNA here is from genome assembly GCA_012979155.1 of Hypericum perforatum. NCBI lineage: Eukaryota > Viridiplantae > Streptophyta > Magnoliopsida > Malpighiales > Hypericaceae > Hypericum > Hypericum perforatum. The sequence goes on along the minus strand of SOPF01027641.1, from coordinate 27,969 downwards.
CAAATTGTCGCTATCGTTCCCATCTCTTCTCATCGCCCCCTTCACCCATCTCTTCCTATCCAACCCCCTCCACCCGCCTCGTCCCGTTGAAGCTTGTCTACTCGCGCTCTTGTCCGGTGAGTGGTTACGTCTCTTGTCCGCGCTTACTTTTTACTATTCCCGTTTGATTTTTTTCATCCTTTTTTCAAATAAGATGAACAAGGAAGAACCTGGTTTCTCGAGGGTAAAAAGGCCAGCGCCCAGGAAGCAAGGAAACACACATGCAGACAAGAATCAGAACAAAGAAGAGAAGGTAAGGTTAGCCTAGAATTGGGGATGGTGCAAATGTTTGCTTTGACTGGATGTTTTGATTCGATTCGGCCCAATTGTCATTTGATTGTGTGTATGTTTGAAAAATGGGTTGATCATTTTCATTGATGGTTTGAGTGATCCAACACTGCTGGTTTGTTTTGATGCTTCACTGACTTGATTAGTTAGTTTGTTGGTGTGCTTGGTTGATTTATTGGTTTCATGAATTTTTCTTTGTCGATTTAGTTCGTTGTTTTGCTGTTTAATTAGCAGCTTTGCTGATTTGATTGGTAGCTTGGTTGATTTCCTTGGTCGTGTTTCTTGGTTGATACTGCTTTGTTGATTTAATTGGTAGCTTTGTTGATTTGACTGACTACTTTGTTATTGGGTGCCTTGCTTGTGTTAGTTGGTTGTTTGGTTGTTTTGCCTGCATTGACATGGATAGATATCCATCTAACTCTGCTTTGTTATAATATTCAGTTACTACAAATATTCTGCAAGCCTTCTAAGGTTGTGGCTGTCAACGAGTTCTTGTAGTTGCATATACGGAAAGACACGAATCAACGAAGCAGCGAAATGAATCAATAAATCAGCAGAATGAATCAATAAAGCAGCGAAACGAATTAATAAAACAATGATACAAATCAAGAAAGCAATATTCGGATCAATATAGCAGTGGAAATGAACCATTGAAGCAGTGAACTGAATCAATAAAATCTTAAAATAAATCAAAAAAATTGTAAAACAAATAAGTAAAGTTGTGACACGAATCAACAAAGCAGTGAAACAAATCAATAAAGCATCAAAATGAATCAATAAAAAAAATGAATCAATAAATCAGTGAAACAAATCAATTAAGCATGACTCAAATCAATAAAGCAGTGACTCGGATCCGTACAGTTGTACAACAAATCAGTAGTAGTGACATGAATCAACAAAATACTAAAACGAATCAGTATAGAAGTGAAATGAATCAGTCAATTATGACTGAAACCAGTGAATTGGTGAAAAGAATCAATAAAGCGACGAAACAAATTAATAAAGCAGTGAAACGAATCAATAAAGTATAACTATGAACCAATAAAGAAGTAATCTATAACAAAAGACTATACAACCAGCAACGATCAACGATAAAACAATAAACTAGAAAAATGCTTCTTAACAAACCTTATTAACTCTTATTAACTCCAAATGATAAGCAACAAAACCAACAAACCTTCTTCGGTTCTTGGAACGTTATTATCGCTGAACAAAATTCCTTCATCAATTGCAGAAATATTCATGGCTACCAATGGGAAACCAATAAATGGATATAAAAAAGGTACTTTAAGCTTCGGAGAAGAAAGAAAGGTGAAAATGGGAAGATGTTTTGAATTGACTGGTAGTCAATTTCATTGTAATTGTTCCGGCTCACAAAATAGGGTTTAGGAGTAAAAAGTACATTTATTAGAGAGAGAATATTGATTATTAATGATATTACGGCAGATTAGGTGAGATTATTGTATTTTAGATCCTAATTAGGTGGGGTAGTTATTAATGGAGAGAGAAACTACCTAATTAGTGGATTGGTAGAAATTGACTATATTAAGGGACAAGGAATATGTCCCCAGCAAATCCGATCCTAAATTGATCTCTGTGTACATATTTTTTGAGGGTGAGGTTGAATCTTCACCCCAAAACACATGGTATTACAAAGAAACGTTTCACAAGTGCCGTTTATTTTATTAAATGCGCGTGTAAACCTACCCACTTAAAATGGTTGGCCAATGCAATCTCTAATAATATTTTTTAAAAGGTATTTTTATTAAAGACGCCGTGTTATAAAGGGGTGGAGTCACATGCAATGCCCCCACTTAAAACATTTTTTTACAATTAGAAATATTTTTTAATGTATGTTCTTACTCAAATTAGAAATTAGTCAAACTAAAAAATTAATTACAATTATAAAATTAAATTAAATCTTAAAAAAAATAGACATTTCTTAATTTTTTAATATATGTTACAAGATCTTAATAAGTAATGCTATACTACCATAATTAATAAACCACTCAACAAAAAAATAAAAAATATAGTAACTATCTACTTAGCCCAGCCAAATGGCCCATGCAGGCAAGCACATAATGGAAAAACAAAAACTAAACACCAAACCCCATACGCAAGCAAATAAAAAAGGAAAATAAAACGAAACTCACGCTAAAAAAAGAAAAACCAAAGGGCTTCACGAAAAACAAAAAAGGATTAGGGAACGCTGACGAACTTAAAAAAAGAAAAGACTTGTAGTACTTAATAGTTTTAATCTCAGATAAAAAGAGTCGTGCAGAATGATAATGCTCTCAATTTTTTTCATTAAATTTTAATTTCTTCATTTTATTGTACCAAACTCACTCTTGCAATATTATATTGAACAAATTGGTATCTTTTTCAATAAGTTACTTTGTCATCCTTGTTACGGTAATGATATCATTAATCTGTTTAATTTTGTATTTTTGATCAGTTATGAATAAATACATGACAAAAACATATTGACAAAGTTAATGATTCTAAAAGCAAAAAAAAAAAGTTTTAAACAACCTTATGTCGAGATTAATTTGAAAATTCTCACTTTATAGCCTGATCCGAGAACTATAATTTTATTAAATCATTTTGATAACCATGATAAAGTAAGAAGAATATATATGTTATGTTTTTAATCCTGCTTAATTTGATGATCATTAAAATTGGTTAGAATATAACATAATAAATAAGCTCCAATTTTTTCTTTGTTGTTATTTATTTAAGTTTAAAAATGACAAGGGCGAAAGTAGAGACTTCCTTGTTGTGGAAGGTTTAGTTCGTGGAATAAACCAATTTTTTTATATTTATGTACGAAAATTTAACAACAGTCACTCCGAATCCATGAAAAAAAATGTTATGATTTAATGAATCAAAAACAAATAGCCAGTTTAATGAAATCAACATTGAATCATTTCTTAGTGTGGGATGTTTGAGTCTAGATAAATTATTTATTATTTTGACAAGAAAATTATTTGGTCTAACTAAATTTTATTCGTGTGACTTTTTATCATTGAATATCTTGGCACTGGATTGGTAGTTAGATAATTATATTACTGACATAAGATTTTATGATAATTTTATGATATAAAGAGGTAAAATATTGGCTCAGAAGTTGGTGCAAACACAAAGAAATCTCATTTATCCTGCGGCATTTTGGCTCATGGAAATATCTTTGATATTGCACGTCATGACTGCAAGTGTTGAGAGAGCCTTTTCTGCTATGAATATTTTGAAAAATTATATTCGCAACAAAATGAGAGGTCAATTGCTAGGTGATTGTTTAATTACGTATATCGAGAAAGACATATTTAATTGTATTAACAGTTTATTATTATGGAGTGTTTCAATATATGTGTAATGGTAGATGTTAATATAAATATTGTAATTACATATACTAATTTTTTTGAAAAAAATTATATTGATCACATTTCTTAAATATTTTTTGTTGTGCCTCTAATAATATATACAAGCCTATTTAGTGTAAAAATTCTCCTTGTCGTGGAGCAAAAATAGAGTTGTGACTGTCATGCTCAATAAAACTCTACCACAAAAAATATTTGAGGAAAAAAGGGTGGTAGGAAAAGAGAAATTCCCCGATAGAAAGAGTTATCTCGATGTTAAACCATAAAAATAATTTCACACCATCATCTTAAAGAAACCATAAAACCAAAAAAGGGAGGCCAATAACAAAATAAAAACAAAATTTTAATAAAAATAAAATAATAATCAACGTTACTTTTTTTCGTAGAATAATAATCAACATTACTGGATTACGATGTTTCTAATTTTATTGTCTTATTATGTTGTTTTTGCATGCTTATTTATTTACTTTTAGTGTCTTTGCTTTCTGTTTGAATGAGCTTCGTTCTGGTCTAAGTTCAGTTTTGCTTAGGGTTGTCTGTGTTGAATTAATTAAGTTATGAGTTTATTGTGTTTACTTGTGTTTGCATGGACTTCAAATTTTATTTATAATTGTACATCCATATTCCTTGAAGTGATTTGCGTGATAATTAAAGTTTTAGGAATATATCCTCTACTTTTTTTTATAGATATGTGTTTTATTCAAACTATCGATGATAATTTTTTTGTTCATTATGTTCTTAATACTTTAGGATATTCCCAATTATGTTGTTTCTAGTTTAATTGTTAAGGTATTATCCTTGATCTTTGTTATTTTTAGATTCTGCTAGAAGAACTCATCATTGTAGTTACAACGACTAGAGAGTTGTCTCTTCAGATAGCTTCTTCTCTTTTCTTTATATTCTGATAAATACCTCAACTGAGATGAATAAAAGTTAATATAATATAAGTTCATTCAATTTTTATCTCACAATACATGGTAATTCAGAGTTTTAAGTTCTCTTAAAAATTGTCTGGTACACTAATTTCAAAAATTTCAACTACTGTCGAACCTAATACAACAAACACCATAAAAGAATTATAGCCTTCGAGAGTGAGGATAACACTCACCTAAAATTCATACCATCCTTTCTAAATGAGCAGAATTGTCTATCTTGGGCAAAAGGTGCAAGAATGATCTTGAATACTAAGCACATGCTTCGATATGTCAATGATAGAATAACACCACATCTTGACAATGAAAGTGAAGAGTTTGAGGTGTGGGAAGCTAATGATCACCTAGTTATTAGGCTGATTCACAGTGCTCTTGAGTCAATGGTCTATGATATATGTGCTCATGCAAATACTTCAAAAGATCTTTAGAATGCTCTTGAGAAAATATATGGCAACAAAAAAATCTATTTAGGGTTTATCAGCTCAAGGAAAAATTTTCTAATTGCAAGCAAAGATATATCTCTTACAATGAAGATCTTGGAAAGGCTCAGCAATTGTGAAATAAACTTGAAATTTATAGGCTTTCCTTTTCTGACTTTGTCACTATCTAACATAGATTTAGTAATATAATATATTGGATCATCTTGCTTCTCTAAAGCCAGAATTTGAAAGTTTGATAGACCAAATTCCTACCTCTTCTGAACTCTCATCTTTTAAAGATGTGACTTCTAGAATTCAGGCTAAGAAAACTAAAAAAAAGCAATGTCTAGCCTTAAACTAAAGGAGGAACACACTGATACAAATATGTTCTACTCTAATCAAAACAGAGGTGTCCCTTGTAACAGGGAATACCTTAAAAGGAGAGGAGATAGAGCCAACTCAAATAGGTCAAACTTATTTTATAAATGTAAAAAAAATGGGCATAAACAAAATAAATGTCGATTCTTATACCTATATTTTAGGCCCCATAAGTAACCTACAACAAATTTATCATATGGGGTCTTTTCTAAGCCAACTACTAATGGAACAGATCATAAAGATCCTCTCAGGTATGCTAAGATTTGAATAATTGCTAATGAGTTAATTGTGTAGTAAATTTTGTAGCAACTTTGTGGCTCAAATCTGCTGAACAACTCTAACAACACTCAAGCTCAGCCGAACAAGCAATCTAATGCAAATCACTAAGATTTTGGTAAGATCAACAATAATAATTTCCTATTACTTACTCTATTTATAGTTCAAAAACTTGCAATTGAATTATTGATTCGGGTGTTACTCACCACATGACCTTTGATGAACATGATATTACCAATGTGAAGCTTGGTACTAATTATGTTTTAAATGTTCCGGTTGCAAATGGTGACTTACTTTTCATTTTTGATCAAGGTAAAAATAGTTTTCTTCTTTGATATACTCTATGCTAAACTATTATCTATTAGTGAGGTCATTAAAGACTTAGGGTATAAAATATATTTTGATCTTATTCATACTCTCTTTCAGGATATAAAAACATGAAATTTGATTGGTAGAGGAAAACTGAGCAATGAGATTTATGTGGTTGATAATGGAAATAATTTCTTGCTTGCATGCACTCAAAGTAACCAAGTTGCTTTGAGTGCATCCACACAAGAGAACCTAAAAATTTGGCACTTTAAATTAAGACATCTCTCTGATATTATTTTTGAATTTTTTTTATCCTATAACCAACCACGTATTTGGATCCATCTCACAAGTGTACTTAATATAAGCTTGCAAAATCTAATAGAAATATGTTTCCAATTTCTTCAACTGAATACTAAGAAATTTTTAAGCTTGTGCATTTTGATCTTGGACTTCTTCTTGTATTTTTTATGATGGATCCAAATACGTTTTTATTTTTATTAAATATTTTTCAAAAAAACACTCGAATTTATCTATTAAAGAATAAAATTGAGGTATTTGACAGATATCACAATTTTAGAAATATGGTCTTAGCTCATTTTCATATATAAATCAAGATCTTAAAATCAGATAATAGAACTGAGCATATGAGCATGTCTAATCTGCTTAAATATTTTGGTATTGTGCATAAAAAGTTTTGCACATATGCTCCTCAATAAAATAGAGTTGCTAAGAGAAAAAATGTCATCTTCTCAAGTCTGCTAAGGCTATCAAGTTTTAGATGAATTTGCATAAGGCTTATTAGTTTGATGTCATTCTTACATTCTATTATTTGATCAATAGAACCCCCTAGTAAGAACTTAAAGTTTAAATTCTCTCTTGAACTTCTCATACAAAGACTTATAAATATGGATCACCTCAAAAATTTGGCAATGTTTTTTGCACTTCTTCCTAGTATTAAAAAAGATAATCATGAACCAAGATTTGAAAATACATCTTTCTAGACTATCTTCTATCATCAAAGGTTATAAGTATTTAACCCAAAAATAAAATAATAATATATCCCTGGAGATATTACTTTCATTGAGCATGAAGCATAGTGTGGCCATAAGTTGCGTGCAAATTTTGTTGATAGGTTTCAGAGGGAGAATTAAGTAAATGAAACTTAAGACATCAATAAGGTAAGGGTTTAATATATCTATCTAAAAACTTCAAACATAGAATCTGCAGATCAAGAGAAAGAAATTGTAGAAGGAAAACCATGAAACTATTAAAGCCATTAAAAACAAGGTAATATCATTCTTTACTCCTCTGATTATATAACAAAAACTTTAAGATTCCAAGGGGATGATTTAAAAATAAAGAAGTTTCTATCTCTTAGACATTTTCTCCTCTAAGGAAAACTTTTGAGATCAATACTCCAGATCAAAAAAATGGATAAAGAGATCTCTAGGAGTGAGAAAATTTATCAACTACAAGGTTTACAACGTAAAATTATATCCTATGACTAGGTTTGTATCCTGTAATTCTGTATCAAAAGATTTTCTATGCTTCCTAACAATTATTTACTCTGAAAGAGAACCAATAAGTTATGAAGAAGTTAGGAAGTACAAGGTTTGGTAGATTGTCATGAATAAAGATATAGCAACCAATAAAAAGAAAAAAACTTGGACCCTACTGATCTACTACCTGGTAATAAAATTATTGATAATAAGTAATTATTTAAAGTTATATATAGTAAGTATGGCTCTATTAAAATGTACATAACTAGATGAGTCACTTAATACTTTACTCAAATTCCTGACATAAACTATTTTGATACATGTGCTCTTGTTGCTAAGATGAACATTATTATAGTGATTATCTCTGCTATAGCTAATGATAAATGACTCTTTATCAAATGAATTTGAAGAATGCCTAAGTTGACATGGAGGAAGAAACCTTTATGAATTCTCTTGAGGAAGATCCTATGATTAATTAGGTAAGGTGTGTAAGTCCAGAAAAGCTTTTATAGTATAAACTAGACTCCTAGATCTTGATGTTATAAATTGAGAAAATAGTTATTGTGTTTAGGTTTTAAGAAGTGCCATGTTGATAATATTATCTTTATCATTGATTCTCCTAAAGGAAATATTATTGTTTGCATATATGTGGATGATATAATTATTATTAATAGTAATCTAAGAGATATTGAGTATGTCAAAATTAATTCAGAAGACAAATTTGATATTAAATACCTTAGCAAACTCTAATACTTTCTTAGAATATAGTTTGCTTATTCTAAATAGAGGATTCATATATGCTAAAAAAATATATATGATATAGTTACTAAAGAGATAAAGAAGCTTGAATATGCTTCTACAAAAACTTCTCTTTAGTGTGATTCTACTTTCTCTTTAATAGAAAGGACTCTTTTGTCTATAATTCATAGCTTTCAAAGGTTAGTTAGTACATTATCTACTTGACTATCACTAGACTTAAAATTTCATATGCTGTTAGCCATATTAGTCAAGCTATGCATAGTCCTAAATTTAGTCATGAATTTATTATCGAAAAAATCCTTTATTATCTTAAGTCATATCTTGGATTAGGATTAATGACAAAAAAAAGTTAGCCACATGAATATCACTACTTTATCTGATGCTAGATAGTGCCCTTGGTAGTATGTCTACCAGTGAATTCTGCTCTTTTGTAGGAGAAAATCTGGTCACTTGAAAAGTACAAAATAGACTATGGTTTTCAAATCATCTATAGAATTCAAATATAGAGATATGACTGTTACTGCCTCTGAGTTAATCTGGTTAAGACATCTTGTTACTATTTTAGAATTTCCTCTCCAAGAATCTATGTTCATTTTTATTGACAATCAATTTGTTATGCACATTGCTGTTAACCTTGTGTTCTATGAATAAAACAAAACATATAGAAGTTGATTTGTCACTATGTCAAAAAATAAATCCTCAACAAGGTTGTTATTACTCCTTACCTATTTACCAGTGAGCAAATTGCTATTATATTAACGTAGGACAACACGGTTGACTTGAAATAATTTGATAAAACGAACTCAGCTGAACCAAGATTTGAATGATCAAATAATTCTATGTCAATCTAGGTATGTTATACGTATCAATTGGAACGTTCAAGAGTGTAGTTCCAATTTAACTCGATCGATGGTAACCTAAGGTAACTAGATAATCAACAACTTGCCAAATCCTCCGACGGCAAGTTGAGGTGTGTTGGATTTCTATTCCAACGGCTCTGAGACAAAACAAGGTAACACCACACGTAATCCAACGTGCACAAGACTTTCCAACTCAGGAAAATTTGAATTAACTCTCAATATTCTGTGTGTTTATTATTTTCCATATCAAACTTATAAGAGGCGAGTTTTTAGGCATCATTGAAGGGGCATTTACTTCGCCAGCCTTCTTACATTCCACGCCTTAACTTCTTTAACCTCCTACTTATTACATTCTGAAATTCAAAAGGAAATCGTCCTAAATGTTCGGACTTATTACAAGTTTAAACACACAAAAATAAATGAGAAAGCTGGCCATGCACATGCACGTGACTCTCCCTTCATGCAACCTTTGAAAATACGTACGTGTACATGGTGTGCATGAGGACGTCCCTATGTCATCCTCCCCTCCTTAAGATCAGACTCCGATCATGATGCAAGGAGTGATGGGAAGGGCAGAGGGTTGAAATACGGTGTCAAGTTAGCTACGTTGAAGGTCCTTGAGACTCCAAATTCTTCGGGCAAGTCCACAACGTAGGCATTATCGTTCACACGTCTCAACATTTTGAATGGACCAAATTTGCATGGCTAAAGCTTACCTCCCAAGTTGGAGGGCATTCTTTCCTTCCTGAAAAATACCATAAGTTCTTCCCCGGGCTAGAACACTTGCAACCTTCTATGTACATCCATATGTGCCTTCTCCTTTGCATATGTCTTGGCCAGCCTTGCCTTAACTGCCTCTAGCACCTCTTGTACGTGATCCGCGAATGACACTGCCGATGGATTGGCTCTTAGTGGCTTGATCATGGATGAGACGTCAATAAGGTGATTTAGGACTTTCATATACACCAAGGAGAATGGTGACACTCCGGTGGATCGATGAACAGCCCCATTGTATGCAAATTCCACAATAGGAATGGCGAGGTCCCATTGTCTTTGCTTGTCATGACATAGGCTCCTAAGCATGCTTCCGAGAGTACGATTGGTAGCTTCAGTCTGACCATTGGTTTGTGGATGTGCCGTGGTACTGAATTGCAAACTCGCATCAAACATCCTCTACAAGGTCTGCTAAAAGCTCGCAAGAAACTTGGTGTCTCTATACAAAGTAATTGACCGTGGAACTCCATGTAGGCGTACCACCTCCTTGAAAAACAACTTGGCAACTCCATTGGCATCAGTTGTCTTGTGACATGGCACGAAATGAGCCATCTTGGATAACTTGTCAACAATAACAAAGATGGAGTCCACACTACGAGGGATACGGGGTAAGCCAAGGACAAAGTCCATACTGAGGTCTTCCCAAATATTCTTTGGAATTGGTAGCGGAGTGTACAAGCCTGTGTTCTGAACTTCACTCTTAGTTTCTTGACATACACGATTGTGCTTGACCACCTTCCATGCTCTTTTTTCCACTCTTGGCCAATAGAACCTCTTGACCAAGGCAGCATAAGTTTTGTCATGCCCTAAGTGAGCAGTCAAGCCACCTCCATGCATCTCCATAATGAGTTGATCACGAAGCGGGGTTTTTGGAATACACAACAAATTTCCTTTCATGAGGTATCCATCATGCACATAGTAATCCTCAAACCCAACTCCGCCTTGACATTTCCTCCAAATGTCACCAAAGTTAACATCTTCTTCATACAGTTCATGTAAACATTCAAAGGCAGTGACTACACCCTTCATCTCAGTTAGCAATGTCACCCTCCTACTAAGAGCATCGGCAATAACATTCGCACTCCCACTCTTATGCACTATCTTGAAAGAAAATTTTTGCAAGTAAGCTGACCAACGAGCATGCATATGATTCAACAACTTCGTTTGCTCATTCAAAAACATCAATGCTCTATGATCAGTATAGAGTACAAACTCTTTACTTATCAAGTAGTGCTCCCACGTCCTCAAAGCTCTAATGACCGCGTAGAATTCCTTTTCGTACGTAGACCATATTTGCCTTTGATCACTGAGCTTCTCGCTGAAATAGGCTATTAGCTTCTTCTCTTGGGTCAGTACAGCTCCAATGCTAACTCCGGAGGCATCAACATCCACCTCAAACAGCTTCCCAAAATCAGGAAGAGACAAGACAGGTGCTGAGCTCAAAGAGTTCTTCAATTCTTGGAAAGTTCTTTCCACTTCTTCACTCCATACAAAAGGTGAATTCTTCTTGAGCTAAGAGGTCAGTGGGGCGGCCAACATACTGAATCCCTTGGTGCATAAGCCTCATGAAGGTGCTAGGTGCGTTGGTCAAGCTGAATGGCATCACCAACTATTCAAACAATCCTTCCTTCATTTTGAAGGCTATCTTCCACTCGTCACCAGGCCGGATTCATATTTAATGGTATCCACTCTTAAGATCAATCTTAGAAAAGATTGTAGAGCCACTCAAGTTGTCGAACATGTCATCCAGCCTTGGTATAGGGAACCTATAGTCTACCGTGATCTTGTTTATGGCCCTGCTACTATGCACATGTGCCATGATCCATCTTTTTTCGGCACCAACAATGCGGGCACCCCACAAGGGCTAAGGCTCTCTCTGATGTATCCGTGATCTAGTAGGTTTTGCACTTGGTCGCGTAAAACTTGATGCTCTCTTGGACTCATTTTGTAATGTGGAAGGTTGGGAAGTGTTGCTATTGGAATCAGATCAATCTGATATTGAATGTCACGCATATGAGGCAACCCCATTAGAAGCTCTTCAGGAAAAACATCCGCATACTCTTGCAAGATTTCGGACTTCTGGCCATAATCCAAGTGTCACGACCCAAATCTGGGCCGCTGACATGGCACTGGATCACGCTCTCCAAACCGAAGAGCTGAGGTCCAACCAGCCTTAGACATATACAAATCATAATCGCAGAAGCATAAATCGTTGACCGGGCCACTGACCAACACTGAGTTATGCTCACATACTGTGAATAAACACGACCCAGCCAGCCTCACACATACGCGAATCAGATTGCGGAAGCGTAAATATCACAAATCGTAAAATCGTACCTCTCACACACTCACAAACAGTCATATGCGGAAGCGTAATATACTTTATATACATATATATACAAACATACATATTCATAGGCTTAAG
>SOPF01027641.1:0-15624 GCA_012979155.1 Hypericum perforatum | reverse complement strand
CCAAAGCATAGTTCATCATCTAAAATCATCATATCTCCATTCAAACTTTCAAATACCTCAAATATCCAATATCCATATTCACTAAAGTTGCTCAAATCATCACATGCTTACATCATATTCAAGATAATGACAAGATCTACACTTATTTCTAATAAATCCAAGTCTAGAAGTCACTTACCAAGCTTTAAATCTAAGGTAGTCTTCTTTCTCTTCTCGTCCTCTTCGTCTCACGTTTTCTCCTCTTCTCTCTCTCTCTTTTAGTTTTTTCAAATGGATGAGCACCCCCCTCCACTCACAAACCTCTAAGATATTTTAACCAAAAACTTCCCATAAATGGAAAGTCTATCCTCAAGTAAATTTCATTTTGGTCATTGGCTTTTTTCTAACCCTCTAAAGTCACTCCCAAACTTCTTCTTATGCTCTAAAAAGTCCATAAATCAATCTTCAATCCATAGTAGTCAAATTGTTCACCATTAAGCAAAATCTTCCAATTTCGACGAGAATCGTACCTAAAACTGAGCTCCTAAAACCCTTTCATGATCCGATCATAAAAATCCTCAAATGTCAAAATTATCTTAACCAAGTCGTAGTCCTAGATGTTATGGACTTCCTCGAATTGGAATCACTCAAATCAGAGGTGGTATGAAGAATTTATAGATTTTTGAAGAAAAGTGGTCACAGCCCAGCGCCCCGCTGGTAAAACCAGCGACCCGCTGGACCCTCACAGCAGGTTTTCCAGCGTCCCGCTGGTATTCCCAGCGCCCCGCTGGATCCTCGATCCAAAATTTCGCAAAACTCAAAATATCAAATTCGTAGCTCTAGGTCTTACAGATCTTCTCGTTTTAGAATCGCTCGATTCAGAGTTCGTATGCGAAAGTTATGATTTTTCTATCGAAAGTCGCGAGCTAAGCCTACCATTCGTGAACTCTACCGAAATTAGCTCGTAACTCAAGGATGAAAGATTCAAATCACAAAACTCAAAACACGAAAGTCATAGGCTAACGTGTTACGAACCTACCCGACTTAGAATCATCTAAATCGGAGTTCACACAAAAACGTTATGCCTAATCCTCCAAAGATCGACGTATTCAACACAACGGTTCAACACCGATCGAAACAAAATAACCAAAGGTCGGACCGAATGGTCACGACAAAGGCAAAACTTGCGAGGGTCTTAACACCAAGACTTTAGCTTGTGCCTTTGAGTTACCTTGGATCATAAGAATAAAACACAAATCATATTCTTTCAAAGTGGCTTGCATTTCCCTTACCATGACGATCAAGGAAACCTTGTACATGATACTGTTCACACTCTTGATGTGCTTCGACTAAGCAAAGTAAAGCTACGTCCACCCTTCTTGATCTCATAGGTGTTCTCCTTCCCTTTGTGCACGGCCTTATTGTCAAACTCCCAAGGTCTGCCCAAGAGGATATTGCACGCATCCATATTGAGTAAGTCGCAAGTAACCACGTCGAAGAACTTCTCTATTGTGATAGGAACCTCACAATAGGCACTCACCTTCAAGCTTCCCCCTGATTGCACCTACCCAATCGAATAGGGTGATGGATGTGGCTCGGTCTTCAGCCCCAACTTCTCTACAATACATGCACTTATAAAATTCTCCTAGCTCCCTCCATCAATAATCACATCGCACACTTCCTTTTCCACGTGGCAATGAGTTTGGAACAGGTTATGGCATTGTGACATGTCCTTCTTCTCCATGGCAAGTGCAAGCCTCTGAAGGACTTTGCAATACTCCTCCTCCTCCTCCTTGGTTGTGTCTTGGATCTCAACTCCATCCTCATCAACCGGAGCACACAGGTAGGCCCCCGAATACTCTCCCTCCTCATCCTCAATTTTGCACAATTGCATGAACTTTCTTTTAGGGCAATCACTAGATTTATGTCTGTATTTATTACACTTGAAGCAACAAAGTCTCGAGGCTGTGGTAGGGGCCTTGCCCTTGTTTTGAGCACTATCCACAAAAGGCTTCTTTGGAGGCACTCGTGATTCACCAAGTTGTATTGCACCCTTCTCCCCTCCTCTCAAATTCATAGAAGATTGACCAGGGCCCAAAAAACGTGTCATGGTTGATTTCTTCTTCTTCAAGGCAGCTCCAATCTTCCTAGCTTTTGAACAAACATCGTTGAAATAGAGAAATGTGTCAAATTCCAACCTGTTCTTTATCTCATAATTGAGCCCCTCGATGTAACAAGCAATCATTTGATCCTCGTTCTCCTCCACATCGTTCCTTACAGCCAAACGCTTGAACTTAGACATGTATTCCTCAACATTTTTACTTCCTTGAGTGCATGTCAAAAATTGTGCGTACAAAATTTGGTGATAATCAACGGGCAATAACCTGTCTCAAAGAGCTTGCTTTATTATAGGCCAATCCCGGATAGGCCTCTCTTCTCTCCTTGTTCTGGCCTTTTGTTCTTTCCTCCACCAAACGGCTGCTCCGGACTTTAACTTGAAGGCCATGTAATTGACCTTTTGTTCTTCTATTAACTCCATACAGTCGAAGTACTTCTCCAGGAATCAAGCCAATTAAGGAAGCCTTCAACATCAAAATCGTCAAAGAACTTCTCTATATTCATTTTAAAAGGGCGATCTACACTCATATAGTAATCATCCTCATGATCATCTTCCCTGAACACTTCTCTCCTAGGCACACATCTAGCATCTCCTCTACCATGCCCTCTCAAGCCACGCACTCCTCTTCCCCTCTTCTCAAGTAGAGGGTGGCATCTGAATCCACTTCATACTCATTTTCTCCTTGATTGCGTGCATCAATCGGGGGTGGTTGAGCTGAAGGTTGCACAACAAAGTTGGCAAGTTAAGTTCGCATCTCAAGGATGGCTGCCTCAAGGTTGGCAAACCTTTGGTTCATGTCTGGTTGTGGTGGATTCGGATCGGTCATGAGCTCGATCTTTGGTGGTGCTAGGTGGTTAACGAGACTCGGATTAGGGAATCCAAAGTCCTGTGGATCAGCTCATGGATATGGTTCTCTTGCAACTCTCTGAGGTGATAATGTAAACACTCAACTCTCACGATCAATATGGAGATTGATCTTGATCTAACACTTGCTCTGATACCACTTAACGTAGGATAACATGGTTGACTTGAAATAATTTGATAAAATGAACTCAGCTAAACCAAGATTCAAATAATCAAATAATTCTATGTCGATCTAGGCATGTTGTACGTATCAATTGGAACGTTCAAGAGTGTAGTTCCAATTTAACTCGATCGATGGTAACCTAAGGTAACTAGATAATCAACAACTTGCCAAATCCTCCGACGGCAAGTTGAGGTGTGTTGGATTCTTATTCCAACGGCTCCGGGGCAAAACAAGGTGACACCACACGTAATCCAACGTGCACGAGACTTTCCAACTTAGGAAAATTCGAATTAACTCTCAATATTCTGTGTGTTTATTATTTTCCATATCAAACTTATAAGAGGCGAGTTTTTAGGTGTCATTAAAGGGGCATTTACTTCGCCAGCCTTCTTACATTCCGTGCCTTAACTTCTTTAACCTCCTACTTATTACATTCTGGAATTTGAAAGGAAATCGTCCTAAATGTTCGAACTTATTACAACTTTAAACACATGATAATAAATGAGAAAGCTGGCCATGCACATGCATGTGACTCTCCCTTCATGTAATCTTTGAAAATGTGTACATGTGCATGGTGCGCATGAGGACGTCCCTACATCATATATTCACTAAAATCTTTAATCCTAGTTAATCTTAATACTTGTGCTCCAAACTGGGAATATACAACTTGTACAAACCCAAATTGAGAGAGAGTATTGAATTAATTAATAAAGTGATGAGCTTATTATATGTATGTGTATTTGTAAGTACTTCAAGTTACATTCAAAGTTGTTTCTTTGAAATGATTTGCCTAATGATTAAAGCTTAAAAGACAGATTTACTATTTTTTGTAGATATGTATTTTATTCAGATTATCCATGATGAACTTATTGTTCAATGCGTTCTTGTCATTTTAAAATATTTCTAGTTATGTTGTTTCTAGTTCAGTTGATAAGGTCTTGTCCTTGACTTATGTAAATTTTAGTTTGTGCTAGAAGAACTAGCAGTTAAAAAATTAGCTTTTTAGATAGCTTATTTTATTTTCTTTGTACTATGATAAATATCTCTATTAAGATGAATACAAATTAATGTAGTTTGAGTTCATTCAATTCTTGGCTTACCAGATTTTACAGTCAATTTATATTTTTGTTTGAATTAATTTATGTTTGATCTTAGATCGTTAGGCTTTGGCAATCCTTCTTATTAGAGAAAGTGGATAGTTTTGCCTCAACTGGATTCATTTAACTTTGACTTTCACAAAGTTATGTATATGATGTGACATTGTGATTATTATTTGTAATTTATCTCATTAGTTTTTGCTTTTGACGTTTAGCTCTAGTAATTTATTGTCTTCTCTTCGACTCCACCAATACATCTTTGCTCTCTTTAGATTGGTCGTCGTGTTCTTAGTATGTTTGCATTTCTTTATGCATATTAAATATTTATCTTAATATAGAGTTACTACCGACATTTTTCACATAGCAAAATATGCAACATGTTTATAATGACCCAAATTGTATTTTCTTTTTTTATAAATTGGAAAGCAAAGACCAGGATAGCCATCGATAGCTCATTTATATGCATTACCTAGTATGGCTATGCAAACTATTTAATGTCGACCACCTCCATAATTGCTTTACATGTAAATATGTATATGTCATGTGCGATTCTCATCATGATCTCCAACTTTGTCCACAACTTTTTTCCTATACGTGCCACTGATGGGATCATGTACCAACTACGTATTCTATATATACATGTATTACTAATACATATTGTACTTGGTGAATTTCTATTATCCTAGTACCGTTAATTTTTTGAAAAATCTCTTTGAAAAAATAAAATCTTTTACCACTTGACTAATTTTCAAATTAAAACAAAAAATGCAATAACATAACCCATATAGAAGCACACATAGAGCAACAAACTAGTTGATATTGTAGTTAGCTAGTATACTTAGTTCGAGGTTGCCCAAACCCTAAGGGGAATTTACTTTTTTGTGGCTGTGTCGACCACCACCAACCACCAACTATATTTTTTGGTCCCAACTGAGAGTGCTTCTCACCTAGTTACATCCCTTTTTGCTATGAGAGAAGTTTCATTCCTTCACTTATACAAATTCTAGATAGTTAAAAAGATCGATCCTAATCAGAGTTAATTTAAACGATTACGTGTTTCAAAACAGATTATGTTGATAAATTTTGACACTACTCAGATATGATTGTTATTCATGCACGAAAGTAAATATCGTATAAGAACGAATAAAAAAACTTCAAAATAAGGAAAATTAACATTTCATGGACTTCAAATTAACTATAATTATTTCACATGTGTTTGGGTTATTTTGAAAAACATGTGGTTAATTTATTTCGTGGAATTGAGTATGAGGTAATTGGGTATATAATTGTGTATACTAGGTGTTATTGCTGATCTTTTTATTGCTCGATTATTTTTATTTAGTTTTTTAAGAGATTGACGATTACAATATCTTGCAAGGACAAAGTGTAAATATTTTTATCGAGTAATAAAATTATCAAGAGAGAGCGAGAGAGTTAGAGCGTTTCTTGGGCCTTGGATGCTTTGAAGAGATTCAAAGGACTTTCTACATGAATGGCAAAATGTCAACCTTGTAAAATCTAGAAGTCAATTGCTTTTCTCTCCATTGTCTAGCTCTTTCTCATACATTGACATACATTATACACATAATTAATGGCCTATGATGGGAAAAGCTTTCTTTATAGAGGAGGAGTCAATGGCTACACAAACTCACTTGGTGTCTTCTTGTCTCCTCTCACTGATGATAGTGAGGCTCTCTCTTTGCTTCTCACGTTATCTTTATCTTCACCTTTTGCTTTTGGAATAGAACATGCCATAATTTGCTCACAAGAAAATATCAACATTACCGAGCAATTACATCAACTGGTATATGTTAAACTATCTTAATTTTTATCTTGAGTTCATGTGACATGAGTAAAGACATGTCGGACTTTTTAAAATAAATTTATTTTTTTTATTTTGTTAGACTCGAACTTTAATTAGTTAATTCTATTTTTTATTCAAATATTAGGACAAAAAAATCCCACCACCAATGGGGCACATCCAATGGGACATGTTTCCCATGACACATTACATATATTGCATTAAAAAAAATATATTGCATGATTAATTCTGAAAAGCTAAATTTTCTACACAGGTGGGAGTCTCTTTCCAGCCAGGGACCCAATTGGCCAATTGGGTAGATCAAGAGAGGGCGACCCCATTTTTGTCATGCACAAAAAGGGATCGTCTAATGTCTAGTCTCTCTCCTCAAATTTTGACCCCACCATCCACATTTTAATTCCATCTCCTTCTGGAACTCTGTGCAAACATATGCCTTTGCTTCCATTTTACATCTCTATGTTCCTCTCTCTCTCTCTCTCTCTCTATACGTGCAATTCATTGGTTAGTCATTTAGTGTTCTAGTCATTATGAATATAATAATATTAAATTTTTTTATAACATTTTAAATATTTATGCAACTAGAACATATATTAATCATTTTAATAAGTATCTAAATACGAGATGTTGTAAACCTAAAAAACCAATTGTTTATTTAGGCGATCGTCCATTTTTATTTTAGAGGTGTAAAGATAGACATGGATAAAGAACAACTGCTATTTGAGGGGAAATCCTTTGGTTGTTCTCTTTGATTCTAATTATGGCTCCATACAAATATATACTACATACACAATCATTATGAGTGGAACTAAAGTTAATGTGTTTGATTAGTTAAAGAAAATCTTCATAAGAGATCCATTTACATAAACTTATTTTAGAAAAATAAATAATTAGTAGCATGAATTTGGAAGCTTTTGTAGCAAATGAGCATGTCCTTTTATGTCCTCAGGTTAGTTCATATATGA
The DNA here is from genome assembly GCA_012979155.1 of Hypericum perforatum. Classification (NCBI taxonomy): domain Eukaryota; kingdom Viridiplantae; phylum Streptophyta; class Magnoliopsida; order Malpighiales; family Hypericaceae; genus Hypericum; species Hypericum perforatum. The sequence continues at coordinate 8,618 of SOPF01027641.1, read as the reverse complement.
TTAACCAGTCATTCGTCAACTTGGCATTTTGATGATCTATTTGTCGCGAGGCAAATAAGTGATATTTTTTGTCACAATTAATTTACTACATTTAACTTTGCTTCAACATGATCGTGTTGACTAGATTCAAGGCACTCTAGGCGGAGGTTCCATGATGCTGGCATTCTAAATAGTTGCGTATGTTAGAGAGATTGACTCAGATGCAGTTTCAGGTTATCCACATTTTTTCAGAGGGGAATGCAACATCAAACGCTCTGACCCATTTTGTGGCAGATGGTTGGTGGCCAAACTTTCCGGATGTCCTCGGTAGGCACATTTCTCATGATATTTCAGGTCGGTCTTATTTTAGGTTTGTTCACTGAGAGGAGGTAGATGCACTCGCTGATTGTTTACATGTTATCTCTATCTCTTTGATGATTTTGCCCTCGCTTGACTGCCAAACTTGTTGGTTAGTATGTGTTGTGACTTTGGTTTGACTTTGGTTTGGTTGTGACCTCGTCTGACTATCATGATTATTTTTAGCAAGTATGTTGTGGATTTGAGATTTTGTGTATTTTTTCTTTTTAACTAAACTGGAAATGATTAAAAGGGTGGAAAATGATAGTGCCAAATTAAAAGACGGTAATAGTGATCCGTTGGAATTTCTTTTTTCGCAGATTAGGAGTTGAATTGATAAACATATTATTGAGAAGAATAGCCCATTTCTTAAAATCATTGACGTTGGCCGATGGTCAACAGTTAAAAGCCACTTTGTTGACTTTCGTTTCAAATGGCATGTCGCCTTTGTTCGCAGTGGTAGTGACAAGTAAATGGGTTTAAACTTTGAATATTGGTAATCTACAAGTCATGAAGGGGCAATAGCTTTTTTTCTAAATTGGTCGGGGAAAAAATTTTAATTTATATTGTTCATTAATAGAGCTTGTAAAGAGTTAGAAAGTATGATTATGAGATGATAGCAAATTATTTTGGCTTCTACTATTAATTGAATCCTTATTATACCTACTAATTTAGACTTGAGTCTATTATAATTTTTTATATCTAAAAAAAATTTAAGGCAGTAACTTTATTAATTTTTCACATTTATAAACTAAGTCCAACAAAATTTTGTTTTCGATGTGAGATTCTCCAATAGAATTCGATAAAAACCATGGAAATGTAATAAAGTTGTCAAAACAAATACATAATTGTGCATTTCCGAACTTAAAAAAATTTATTATTTAGGTTAGAACAATTTATCATCAAATTGATCTAAATAGTCATTAGGGACAAGATTAGGCTTGAATGGACTAGATATCTGGTTACCATTCGGGCAACGGGCACATTTACACAGCAGCACATTATTATGACAAGTTAGTTTTACAACGGCCTAGCGTGTCGCTATATTTTGATGTGTTGTTCTGATATGCCGTAGTGTGAATGTAATTTTACATAGCAACACATTATAACAACACAACAATTTTACAATAGCAAATAATGTGCCGCTATATTTTCATGTGTTGTGATGATATGCCGTAGTGTAAACGAAATTTTACATAGCAACATATTATAACGACAACAATTTTACAATAGTATATTTTGATGTGATAGTTGTGATATTTTACAATAGCATCACCATCATATGAATGTGATCTCGATTGCTGCCGTTATTCACGTTGCGAGCATTCAATCCAGTTCATATTACGTTATTAAAGAGGTACAAATAGTGTCAATTAAGAACTTAAAAAGAGCTAAGAGCTTAAATCATCCCGTGCAAATTTATTCAATCCAAATCAGAAATTCGAGCTCAAATCCGACAGTTTCAACAAAATGAAATGCTTATTATAAAGCTGAGCCTTTTTACTGATGTGGGTCTTGGTTTTCTGAAAAGTGTTGGTAGGATAATGGCATTGTCACTATGCCTAAGTTGACATTAACCTGTACAAGTTCAAACACATTATTTTGGACAAATGTAAAATAATATGTAATATGCTTAAACTACATATGTATTTGATACTAGTTCTCACTAAGCCTAACTCTATGGGCCCTCCTGAGCATATCAAGCCAGCCCCTTCAAAACTCAAGAGCAGCAAACATACAGACCCTCAAGAGCAAAGCTAGAAGAAGAAAAAAAAAACAACTCCAAATGGAAAAAAAAGGAGAGGTGAAACAAAAAACAAAACTATGCTTCTTCATTTACAGTACCTTCATCTTATCCTGCCTACCTAAGCTATATACACTAACTCTACTCGGCGAGTATGGAGCATGGACGAGGCGATTCTCCGAGAAGCAGTTGGATTTGTTCCAATCGTACATTCTGACTAGCCATCCGGGTCTGCGCTTCGGGATGGTCGAACTACTTGGATTGAGATTCGTCACTGGATCCACCTTCATTTTGCTGCTTACCGTGATTTTTCTTTGAGTTCAGAAATCGACCCCCGCATCCTCTTTCTCTTCTCAATGCATGCTGATGACGGGATTCGTGAAGGTATGGCTGCACCACCAATTGTTGCAGTGGTGATCTATTAAGATAACACGATACTGTTTTGCATTAACAAGTGTATTTTACGTACCTTCCGGGACTTTAAGAGTCTGTTTTCTGATTCAGCTTTCGCCCGGGCTTGTCGCCTTCTCAAGATACCGTGATACTGTTTAGCATTAACGAATACTGGTTCCTCGACAGCATCTGACGGCAATGGAACTCCAGGTTGCTGAATTCCCATCAGTTGATGATGAACCTTTTCATAAAAAACAACATAGTTTTCAAAAACTTTCATCCCAATTTTTGGTAGTATAATAACCCAATCCCACTGACACTCATGCAACACGAGTTAAAAGTACTGCATACCATTGGTTGTCCAGGATACGGGGGAGGAGTATAGTGCCGAGCATCATATGGAGCAAATATGCTTCTGTAGTAAGGGTCGGGATATGGGTAACCTCCTGATGCCTGCAATTTCGTATCCAAAGGAAGATGTTATAATGCAAAATGTAAAATTCTCAGCAAGTTGATTTAGGTACCAATGCCCTAGCACATTACCATGGCATGTCCAGCGCCAAATTGAGGAGATGTCGTATACTGAATGGCTGTTGAAATACCATGTGGTGCCGGTACATCCGCATGAGGCGAGCACTCAGTTGGACGTTCTGACTGGTTTTGCTGATCATCAGCTTCGTGGTTATCTAGGCAACATCATTTGGTGGTGCTCATCAGCACAACACAGTTCAGAATAACATGAATCAATGAGAAGCAAAGATTGTTAAAGGATTTAAGCTACTAAAACCTCTCTAAGGAAAGTTATAATACAATGGAGTTTGAAGATAACGGCCAGCAAAGACTGACTTCTGAGTTAAGAGAACCACAGATCTGAAACAAATAATTTTCTGGAATTTTGAGAAAAATATCTTCCCATGTCCACAAAAAGCAAAGATTCCATCCCATATTCCTTCATCAAGTATCCAAGAATACTGAGCAATAGGCAGCAGCGGCTGCACTGAGTTATATAAAGTCTCAACTACGAAACCATGAGGACAGCAATCTGCGGTTCTACATCAATCAACGGTCCTAAAGTAATTCAAACAAATGAAAGGCACCAAATGCGTTAACTTCCTAAAATGCTGAAAATGCAAGACAGTAAACATGAGGCAGCTAGACACCTATTCCCTGGAAAAGAAAAGGAAAGCAACATAACCAAAGAAGTCTCAATGTGACAAAAGTTTAGTACCAGAAGGAGGATCTTGCGCTGAAGATGTCATGAGGTTGTTTTGTCACCAAATCTCCGAGATGCAGATCTGGAAGCAAGTTCGCATTATAAGGTCAGCTGGTGATATATAAGTCTTACTCAAATCACATACAAATACAAACATCCTAAGCCTTAACTAAGCCTGACAGCCTAGACCGATCCTCCTAATCTGGGATACTATAATTGGAACAACAAGACATCAAATCATTCCCATTGTTTTCAGTAACCACTACCCTGATTTCTAACACCAAACGAAATGACCCTGATCAACCTCAATAACATTAATTGCAATAGCACCAACTCCAAATTATGAAATAATATGCCACCTACTGTCAGAAAAAGAAAGACCATGAAAGCAACTTATACTTCGAGATTGCGTAATCATGACATCGGAGACCAAATAAACGAAAAATCTGTTGAACTCCCTTTTCAGCTACTTGAATCTGAAACCTTGCTTCGCCTTGTGTACGAGTTCAGCTAAAGTAAAAATGAAGACCTTCTGAACTACAAACCCCAGAATTTGACAATTCTTACAGAAGCATTAGAGGCAAATACGAGGAAATTTTGGTAAGGGAGAAGGAAATTATTACAAATCTGCATCTCCACTTTCCTTAGGTTAACAAAACATACTTCAACAGCAATTAATTCAATAAAATGATGCCCATGCAATCGGTAGAGTTGAAGATGTGCACTAAATGGAATCAAGTTAACAAATGAAAACACGCACATGGTTTCCACAAAGATATCGGGGAACAGTAAATCCAAAACAACCAAGCTTTACATGCTGACGCCGAACAAACTACCCATCTCCTATCAGGGCTGAAAAACCAATCTATTAATATCGAAATGCCACGAAGATTCCATAATAATCGGACTCGACCGCCCTTAATTCACAGAGTACAAGCACAACAAGGGTGGGGAAATTACCAAACTATGTTCTTCACTAATTCCATCCTTGTTACAACAAAGCAACTAACCCTGAAATTATAAGAAGCAATCAAACCAATCCAACCCAAAATTCAGCCTAGAAACAATAAAAAGCAACGCACCAAGTGAAGCAACACTAAATATTCTCTATTCAAACACTAAAAAAAATCCCAATAACCAAGTCCAAGGGCACCCAAGTGAACTAACCCCCCACACCCCAAAAGAGAATTCACCTCTAATGGAGGCCCCTAAGCTTACCAAGCCAACTGGGTTCATAAAGGACGAATCTTTAATTAACAATAAAATAGATGGTGGCATCCAAAATTAAGCAAAAATTGAGTTCTAGGGTTCGGGGAATTGAGAGTTTTACCATAAAGAAGTAAACTTTTTGCACTTTTCTCCTCTGGGTGGCAGAAAATTTAGAGATAGGATGCTGCTCTTCTTCTTCTTCGTCTTCGTCTTCTTTTTTTTCTTTTTCTTCTTCTTTTTTTTTTCTTTTTTGGAGTTGCTTCTGATTTATTTGATTGGGATGGATTTTCCTCTCCAATGTTAATTACCCAGGTTTAAAAGGTTTGACTTTTTATTATTTTTATTTTTATTTTCTTCTGGAATCTCCTATTTTTGATGGAGATTCCATCCTAATTTATCTAGGAAAACAGAATCAGGGCCTTATCATTTCATTAATAAATAATAGTTCCTCCTTTTTTCGTATTTACCATGTTTTAATTAATTAATTAAAAACATGTATTAGCTTAATACAGGGGAGATGAAAGTTGCCACTTGCTAATCGATTTATGACAATTAAAATTAAATTTTTTGTTTAAAAAATTATGAAGTCGACGTGGTGATGAGGTGTAGTGAAATTTTGATATCAAAGAATAATCAAATTCATATTAGTATAAAATGTAAACCAATTAAGATAAAGCAATTTTATAATAAGGTTTTAGACTATATAAACAAATAATAAAATGTAAAAAAATCTTTAAATATAAGAGTGTTAATCAACCAAATCATAAAGAAATTCTTTGAGTTTGAATAATAAAAAATATACTAATCATATATTTGAAGATATTTTTTCTTCGAATGTTATTTGGAATGAACTTTTATCAAGCGGTTAAATAATTTTTTGATATCATGTTAACAAAGAAATATATAAATTAAAATAATAATTAATAAGATTCCATGTCATAAATTACTAATTGTTTTGAGATTCCAAAAGCAAATAAAGAATGCTTTAAACCCACCGGCGGAGATAATTAAAAAATAAAGGGTGCCATAGTCATCCCATCAGCCAAATTATTAATGTCCGACACTGTTATATTAATAAGAATAAAATATAAAAATCTTTTATTTGTAATAATTCTATAATGGATTGTTGCAAAAAAGAAAGAGAGGAAACAAGTTGACTTGTTAGTTTATGAACGAACGTGGGCCGTCTGATCACGTGAGATACCGGGCAGCAAAAGGGAGTTGACCGGGAAAAGGGGAGCCATTCTCGCCCACAAGTTGCCAAGAGGTCCCACTCGATTGGGAGCTGACCGCTGACCGGTTATCGATTTTCTCTAAGCCGAGGCTCTTGGGTTTTCCAGTTCTCCAAGCCCATCAGGCGGGCCCAGCACAATTTCAGTCGAACTTAAAAAATTCTAGTACACCTAACAAATACTTGCAAGTAAATGTCGTTCTACTTTAACCATGTTTTAGTTTTGAGTTTTTTTAAGGGGAAAAATGACTTCATTAAAAGAATAAAGAAGATACAATCAATGTTGCACACAGCCAGACTAAACAAGAACATCGCCACAACCTGCGGAGGAACACCAAGAAGCAGAGATACAAACCCTAGACTATCCACAACAAATGACACTTCCTTCGTAGAAATATGAAGTTGCAGTCGCCGGCCTCGTTAAAAACCTATCTGGTAAACCTGATCTCACAGGAGAAACCCGGACTAGGAAAAGAGTGCACCGCAGAAAAACCGCTCTAGCGATAACACTGCAGTGGCAAGAGTCAGATGTCGACCCATTACAACCATAGTCCCAAGAAAAACTCCAAACGTAGCTATATAAGAGAGGTCAAAGACCAACTAGAAGAAAGCCCAAATGAGACACCGACTTGGAGACCATAAATACGCCGACCAAAAGTGAACCTGGGCTCCGTCATGTGTCTGAATGCCGTTCCTCATCAATGATACATGTCAAGACCGAAGGAGGGAAGGAGAAGAATTAGAAACTTACCTCGTCCCCTAATTGGAGTTTCATCAATGCGTGAGCTGCTCTATTACCACCACGTTGTGTGAAAGTAAAGGAGATACCATCAAAACCTTGAGCAGCCACTTTGCACTCCATGACCAATAAAGCAAGATCGCTTCTATCTTGTTCCTGCCTAAGAAGATCCTGCACTAACAGAAGACAGTCGGACTCAAAACAAATGTATCTTAGGCCCAGAATCAGGGCAAACTTGTCACGACCCAAATCCGGATCGCTGACATGGCGCTGGGTCACGCTCACCTAAACCAATGAATTGCAACCCAACCAGCCTCATACGAAAAAAGAAACGAATTGTGGAAGCATTAACATAACTTATACAAATGCGGAAGCGTAATTTCATATTATACATATATATCACAAATATTCTTACATAATTCCAATTACAAACATAAGTCCCACAATGTGTACAATGGAGCGACACCACTAAGATCAACAAAAGGGAAGTACCATCCGAAGACTTCAAAACCCAGAAGAAGACAATGGGTTCACACGATCTATTACACAAATTCTTCGGACGTCAAGGCGATTCTCTAACTTCAGTCACCTGTGGAGGAGGGGGTAAGTACTTGGAAGTACTTAGTAGAGGATATTAAAACTAACCTATAATTAACTAACCAATCACATACATAGACTCAAATTCATGCATAGACAATTGGTGCGAAATTAACATTTAGCACAACACAAGTAATTTAATCATAAATAAATGACAAATTTATAATCATACACATAGGCATGTTCCAATCCGAATAGGTATCGCGAACGCCAAAACATGGATGGACTTCGGATAGGTCTAGAATGTGTCACTCCTTCTCACAACACGAGGATACCATATCTTATAGCGCTTTCATAATCAAACTCCGCCGGCCATATCATAATCATAACAAATCCAATGTATCCTCAAAACATGTGCACATGTGTCAACATCCCTGGTTGACACGGGTAGACCTCATCGTCTGCCATCTCACAAACAGACACACATATACCATACACAAATTCATATCTTCACATCACATTATCATAGTCCAAAGACTCATTATTTCCAAAACCATGCATAAACCAAAAATCACCAAATCGCATACAAACCAAAGACTCACATCACAATCCATCAAATCACCACATAATCATCATAACAAAGCATAAATACAAATTCATAACAAACAATGTTAGCCAAAACAGAGGTTAGGGATAATATCGCCCTACCTTAATCCAAGTTGCGCAAAAGTTCTTAAAACTAATCCGTATGTTACTTTATGTCCCTCGAAGCTCGAGCTCCACAAGGCGATCAACTAATCAAATAAAAGAACCTTCTATCATTCACAACTTCTCAAACATGAGGAAAAATGGAAAATCTACACCTAAGTCCCTAAAATCACATTCCTAAACCAAATCTCCAAAATAAGCATAATAATCCTCCTATCTCATCATTAATGACTAAATCAACATCAACCCTCTTCAAATCATCAATCAAACCTCAATATCCACATATGCTCTTCACTAAGGCTTTAACTTAAGATTTTCCATAATATACACAATAGCTCTCTAATCACAACTTCAATATAGATCAACACCTATAACCATCATATCATCCATTTCAACATCAAAACTCTCAAACTCCAAATCCTCCAAAATCACAAAAGTGCTCAAATACTTACCAACTTACACCTAAGCCAAGATAATGAAAGGATCTACACTTATTTCTAAAAGACTT
>SOPF01027639.1:0-61099 GCA_012979155.1 Hypericum perforatum | reverse complement strand
GAGAAACACATGGCGACAAGGGCCAAGGATGCTACTGTGAAGAAGGAAAAGAAGCCTATAGCTGCCTCTTCACAGGCTCAGAGTCGAGGGAATCCGAAACCCGTGGCACCATCCCAGTTGGGATCCAATGACAAGGTCAAATCAGCAGCAACAGCGGCAGCGACAAGCCCTGCGAAGAAACCGACCCAGAACTACCTGAGGCCTACACTTGGCTCGAAACCTGAGAGTCCAAGTCCAGCAAGGACAGCCACCAGGAAGAGTACTACTACTGCTACTACTGCTGCCAGCAATGAGGACAAGGCTCGTCTCATAAGGCGAAGATCTTTCGACAGGCCTTCATCCCTGTTGCGACAGGATTCTAACGGTGCCAATAAAGAGGCAGCAGCAGCGGAAGCTTCCCGGCTTCGAACAAGCTCTTCGCTTAAATCGACGGGGAATTCTTCTAGCAGGGTAGCTTCCGGTGTTCATAAACCGGGTGGTTCTAGATCAGTTAATCCTGCTGTTAAGTCGCAGGTACCAGTGAAGAGGAGCAGCTCGAGCAGTCCCTATAAGAATGGGATCACCAGTGCTCATGTTCCCTCAACCACTAGTCCAACCAACGCGAAAAAAGCTGCTTCGGGGTCTGATCCTGACAATAAGCAGGTGGAAACCATTGAAGAAGGTCTGGTTTGTAGCGATGCAGAAGCGGAACTGGTCCATTCTGATGAGCACTTGGAATCGGAAGTGTTGGACACCGAGGTTGGCAATGCGAAACCATCAGAGTCAGAAGACCAAAGTTCACCTCATGAGGTTGTTGTCGAAGAAGTCGAAAATGTACCTGCCAATGATAACAACCAAGCTGAAGACGGTGGCCCTGATGAGGTGAGAGTTCCGGATCAGGACAAAGGGGAGGAGAACATGATAGATGGACAGGAATTTTCCGGAAGCGAACAACAGGCTGCAGAGGAAGAACACCAGGAAGAGAAGGGTGCCCACGACGAGGAAACTGGTGGAGATCAAGTTACAAATCAGGTGGCTAAAGAGGCAGAAGCACCGCTGCAGCATCAGGGAGAGCGGTCTGCTTCGGTGCAGAAGAGGATAGTGGTGCAAGGCAAGAAGGAATCCCCCTCGGCCTACAACGACGTGATAGAGGAGACAAAGAACAAGCTACTCGAGGCAAGGAAGAACAAGGTCAAGGCGCTGGTTGGTGCTTTCGAGACTGTCATCGATTACGAATCGGGTTCCAAGTAACCGATACTGATATACTTCATTTGGCATTTGAGGATTTCCCGTGTAGCCATGTTAATTTTTCAGAAGGTTAATTGATGAGAGAGTTTGAATCAAATGTTGCGATTTCAGTGAGGTACTTGTTCATGGGTTTTGTTTTGTTCGGTAGTTTGTTGATAATGTTGCAATTTTTTAACTGTATAGGGAAGTCAGATCTGTTCCTTTATTGTTGTCTGTCCATCTTTTTGTATCTTATTTCTGTGATTTTCTGGGACAGCATTTTTTACATGTAAAGCAATGTATTGAATATTTAGTGGTCACAACATAGTAAGTGGCAAGGTGAAAGCCAAACTAACTTTACAAAGTTCGCTCACAGACTGGTAAAAACAGATATTGGAACCACTGTTCCATCACAAATCAAACTAAAATAAAAAAAATCTCACCCTGCAAAAACTGAACTATGGTTCTAGTTACTTGTATCACTGCTCAGTAAGCCACTTTGCAGTCGAATAATCTCTCCTCCTGTCACTAATCCTAACAATCCAAGGAGGATCAATTCTGTTTTGCAAAGGAGATTGGCTCATCGGGTCTTCATTCGGATTCAAAACAATCCTATTCCAACGTGAAAGAATCAGCAGTGCAGCGAAGATGTGTTCTGCACCAAATATATACACCAAGACTCCAACCCCAGCAATCTCTGTACTAATCCCTTCCCTTTAAACGTATCACGATGCCATTTATGATTCCTCGTCAGTCTTCCCTGTCGTAGTCCCTGAAAGAGCTACTCGCTTGAAGATACCGCAGCCGCAACGAAGCTTGTCTCTCAAGCAAAAGCTGTTGCCGGAACTTCTGGATGAAGATCTCCGCTCTGTCGTCAATGTCTTCGTACGAAGTATTCCCGTAACTTCTCGTCCTTCTTACTATCCTACCCGAACCAGTTTCCGCCTTCGCCTGTTCTCCATTCTCCTCCTCGTGCTCGTATTTCAATCCTAGACGATCATTAAAACTGAACCTCCATCTGCTTCTAGTGGAAGCATTTCCACCGAGGATAAATGAAGCTAGCTTCAACCGGCTAAAGCTGAAGCGGGAAGTAGTAAGCATCATAGTTATCTTCTTCACTGCCCTCTTCAGGCGTGTTAGAATAGAACCGCGCTCTTTTCCACTCATATCTGTGTTGTGTTGTGTTGTTGAACTGGATTATTTGTCGATTTTGATTTGTACGATACTGAAGGGGTTATTTATAGGCGGCCATTGGATCAGGAGAATTGTCTGAAAAAGACTGGGATCATTTGCAAGAAACCGTGTCACGTGTGGAATTTTTCAAATTAGTGGCTAACCGCGTTAAAAGGTAAGGTAAGATTAAGCACGTAACTGTGTTGCTTCTTCAGCTGGATACCAGGTCAAGGAGGCTGGCAGTTGCCAAGATTTTTTTTCTCTCTAGGATACATCTATTTTCTTGACCTTTGATTTCTAGGGATTTTTTCGTCGAAATTACCTAGTATCCTTAACATCCTAACCAATTGAGCTTTGAGGGAGTAGAAACTCAAGAGGTTGCAAAATACTCTCTACCAAATTTTATTATTGAAGTAATCTCTAAGCTTTATTTAGAAACCTTTGATTAAAGTATAATACGGTTGTTTTTACTTTTACCCAGTTGTGGGGGGCATGACCGAAGTCGTGGACCCATCAGAGCACAGGTCAGCTTTTCTTGGCCGCCAAGTTTAATCTGAACCAACCTTAAAATATAAAGTTGGGAACAAAGAAAATAATTGCAGATAGTTCACCGAATTTACCCAAAGCATATTTGCTACAGTTGTAGAATATTGGAAACGACAGGGTGTTCTGTATCCAGCTATGTGATGGCAAGATCGTCAAACCTTGGGAAGCAGTCAGTACCTTCAACCAACGAAAAGTAAACAGAAATAAGAGACGGTACAGAATTAACAACCAAGCAGATGTAAAGAGTTAACACCCAAGCAGATGTACAGAATTACCACCCAAACTGTTTATACCGTCTTCTGCAAGAAGATCGGTCGTCTCCCGGCAACTCCGAAACAGGTACCATTAGTTTAGATAGCTGCTTAGCTGAAAGACGACAGTCGCAGTCAATCTAGCTGACAGAAATTGAATACTTAATTTAAGCATACAAGGAAGTTCAGGCCAAAGGATCAAGCACCAACTTGTTGGTCATTTGCAAAACCGAAAAATAACTACAAACGCACAGTTCATTGAACAGCAATTCAGGAGTGCATCAGTTATGGCAGTGAATGCAGTCCGGCCGATAGATAAGTCATGACGCAATTTCATCTCCAGGACAATTGCCTCGACTGAAAGAAGATCCCCGGCATCCCCAAAACGCTGTAGCATGAAGAAAAGGTAAGACAAGAAACATACTGTAAGCTATTGGAAAAGAAAAATTTCAAATACAAGGAAACTGAAATACAATCAAAATTAATGCTTGTGTGACATGAAAGTACATAACCTGCTCACCTTAAGTGGTGTGTAGTGTAGGTAACGATGTCTGGATTAAGAATATTGTTATCTTGTTTTGTGCTTTTTCTTATAACAAACCAGGGGTGTACATTTGTTACCTTCATTTCCTCTAAGAAACAAATTGCAGCAGCATCTATCTTTCCAGGTTTAATGCAGGCCAAAATTAACCCTGAGAAGCAATACTTCATCGTTGACGGCCGAGGCAGATTGTGGCAAGCCAGAGCTTACATGCCCCCGAAAAAGCACATTAAACGTGAAATTCGAGTCGGGCATCTCCAGACGCTTACAGTTCTGAAAATAGAATAGTACCAATAACCTTGATAAGCAGGTTGTACATGGAAATTGAAGCATTGCCTAGTTCTTGAAGCACAAAACGATATCAAGCTAGGAGTCCATCACTGATGCGTAAACCCTCTACACTACACCAATTGCAGTTGCAGCAAGACCAGTAAAACCCCTGTCGTTATAAAAAAAAATACTTTACAAAATTAGTGACTTGGTCCACCAAATAAGATTAAAGTACATCGGGATTTGGGTATACCAGCCTCTCCCAAACCCTAACTAGCAGATAATCAATAATCCATCACGCGGAGAGCCAAATGGAAGTAAATGTCCCCACGTTAACTTAAGCAAGGTACCGTTAAGTTACAGTGTCGACGCGCAGCCGTCCGGCTTTGACATTTCGTCGAACACCTTAACCACCGAGTCGATGTCACTCCGAAACCTCATTCATCATTAACTATTAAGATGTTTCTCGTGCAGGCTCTTCGCATCCTCGGTCTCCTCGTCATGGGGGAAACAAATAAGTGATAGGTCGCAAATCTAAGCACAACACCCGAGGGCAGGAACGTCAATTCATATGAAGGTTTACCGATCGCAGCTGGCTGCGGTTGAGTTGGCAAGGTCAGTCGTCTCAGGTTGGGAGGATAGGAAGAAGTGGAAGCGGCTGTTGAATTGATTAAACGGCGCCGTTGGAGCCTGGAGGAGGAGAACGGGACGGTTAGGAGGAATTTGAAGGTCTTGGATGTCCACAATGCCATGTGGGAGGGACGTAGATTTTACGCGCTGGATTGGAGCCGTGTGGGCTCTCAGCATCGGCCATTAATGTTGCGTTTTGGGAGGGAGCGGGAAATTGTTGGTGGGACCCGGACAAAGAAATATATTGGGAAAAGACACTTTAATTACCATGGTTTAACAAAAAATAACTTTAGTACCTTGTAATAAAATAATTTTTCGATCGAATCAAACTACATCCAATTTAAACCAATTAGGTCCACGGACTGTTACATGAACCATTTCTATCCTGCCCGACCCGTGGCCGACCGTCTAGACGAGCCACATCAGAAATTTCTAATGACATGCGGCCACATCATAATCCCCTCATCTCTTCCTCCCCTTTTTTACACTTCCTCTTTTCTTCTTTCTTTGTCGATCGAGGCCCGTACAGTCATGGAGGTCGAGGGCCTCCTCTCCCTTTACTCTCTCGTAACCGACAACCCCTCATCAGCCCTCTCCACCTAGGCTCCCTCCCAAACCAACTCATGCTCTTCTTTTTGGATCCACCTCACATGCGACTCCACCTGCCGTCACGTGACCGCCCTCGACCTTTATGGCCTCAACCTCACCAGTATCATCTCCGTAGACCACTCCCACCTCAGGTACCTCCAAAACCTTTCCCTCGGCTCCAACGTAGAGAGGATGCCATCATAGAGGAGTGTAGGAGAGGAAGATAATAAGGTCTACAAAAAAAAGTGAGAGCTCAGAACTAGGGTATTTAACAAAAGAGAGAATATGTGACAAATTTCTTTTTTTTAAGAAAAAAATTAATTTTCAAAAAAATAGATTGCAAAAGTATTTGTTCTTTTACCTAAAAATCCTTTTTTAAAAGGTGAGTCTTTTTAGTCCTCGTATTAAGACAAAATAGTTGTCCCAGTCGAATCTAATTTGATGAGCCAACTAGGTTTTAATTTTCCATCATAGAGGTATCATATGTTTGGTTTGGGCCTAGGCCCATTATTATTAGCCCCTCCCAAAATACGATGACAATCCAACTCTCCAATAAGTATTAAAATACCAAGTTACTTGATACTACATTATGGTTTATATATGATGTGAGGCCATCCAACAACGAGCAAGGAGCAATGCAAGTACCAGTTGGGCCGATTACAAGAGCAAGAGCCAAGAAGCTTCAATCTGAACTCAATGGATTTATTCAAAGCTTTTGGACTCAAGTTGATGCAAACAAGCTCAAGGAGGACGTGTGCATGGCCCATGCAAAGCCCATGCACGTTTTGCAAGCTGATTTGGAAGAGACGTCCACTCCTAAAAAGTAGGGATGCTCATTCAGCCTTGTTTAGGAAGTCTACTTCAAGGAGGCTTCTACCTTATTTAGTCTTTCATTCTATTTAGGAGTTTTAGTTCAATAAGAGGTCAGAATCCCTTTGCTTTAGGAGCAAGTAATTCGACCAGAAGTAGGAGTTCTATTCCAGCCGCATGTTTGGCTTGTTTAGGAGAGTTTTGCTTAGGAAATTCGTGGGAACCCTAATCCTATATATAGGGTCCTATGTCTCATATTTTATTCAGACCATTATTGATATTTATATACTTAGCATTCAGCTATGATGAGAGAGTTGATACTCTTGTGTGTTCTTGCTTGAGCTTGTGTGTCGCTTAGCATAGAACTTTATTTTCACTTATCAAACGGTTTGTCCATCCCCGTTTGTGGCGTGATTCGACTTTTAGGTCGTGGTTCATAGGATTTTTGCTGAGGGTTAGGTTCTTTTCGTGCCTAGTTCTTGCGGAGTTTGATTGAGTTGTGATATGATTTCCATCCTAGAGTAACATAGGTCCGTTTATTGAATCTTTCCGCTAAGATTCATATCATTTGGTATCAGAGTTATCATTTGGTATCAGAGCTTTGCTTGTTACTTTAGGTTTCTATCCGTGTGATCGTGATTGTCCTTGTTTCGTTTTTGTGCCTACTGATCCGTGGAAGTTCTTGCTGTCCGAGAGGAAGAAAAAAAAACGAGAGAGCAAAAACAGAAAAGAAAAGAAAAGAAAAGAAAAGAAAAAGAGGAAAGAAAGGGAGAAAGTCTGCGGAACAAGCAAGCCTATTTAGTTACGCACCTAATTAGTCCGGATTGAGCTAAAAGAGGAGCGCAAGACTAAAGAGGAAGCACACGCCATTCAGGAAAGAAGAGGAAGAGGAAACGCGGAAGAAAAGAGGAAAAGAAGGTTCGCACGCCTAAATTGGTTCTCGCAAGACTAAAGAGGAACGCGCAAGCCAAAGAGGAAGCGACCGAACGGGAAAGAGGAAAGAAAAGGGAAAGGCGCATGCGGACAAACTTGGACGCAAGCCTAAAGAGGGAAAAGCAAGAAAAGAAAGGAACAAGAACTAAAGAGGAACTTTTACATTCTTTTGATTGGTGAAACGTGTAGTTCAAGCAAGGCTGCCCTAGCTTTAGTAAGAACATAACAAGTATCACGAGAGGAAAAAGGCAAGAGTGTGTGAGTACCTTAGAGAGAAAAGCCAAAATTTGAGTGCAAACACGAGTGAACTTGAGTGAATTTGCATTGAGAGCAAACACGTAAGGGAGTGCACTTGAGAGGCCATATTTTTTTGACTAACTAATTTTCTTTCTTGCAGCACTATGTCTCAAGGAAACAAAGAAGATAGACAACGTACCTTGGCTGATGTGGACCTTAAAGTCTATACGGAGGCATTGATAGGGAGGTTTCAGCGTGTCATGTGAGAGGAACTTGGACCATTGCAAGTACGTTTGGAGGCAGTGGAGGGTTCACGCACTACGCAACCACCAAGGAGAGGAGTGCAAGCACCTCGGAAGTTGGCACCTCGGGAAGATACGCTTGAAGAAGAAGTCCATGCACCTAGGAGGAGGGCTCCTCTAGGAGGCTCAAGTGGAGAAGAATCTGATCGTGAAGAGGATGCAAGATCCGTAAGGAACTATAGGAGGCCGAGAGTTGAGCATCATCCAAGAGAAGCTAGAGAAGCAAGACCAAGGAGAGAAGATAACATGGGAAGTATCAAACTCAAGATACCTACCTTTGCTGGTTGTGCTGATCCGGAAGCTTACTTAGAGTGGGAAAAGAAGATTGAGTTCGTATTTGAATGCTATGAACACTCCGAAGCAAGAAAGGTAAAACTTGCCATAACCGAGTTCACTGATTATGCTATAACTTGGTGGGATCAACTTGTGACGAGCAGGAGGCGCAATAGAGAGCAACCTATAGCCACTTGGGAGGAGATGAAGGTCGTGATGAGAAAAAGATTTGTTCCAAGTCACTACTATAGAGAGCTTTACAAGAAGTTGCAAGGCATGAGGCAAGGAAGTATGAGTGTGGAGGAGTATTACAAACAGATGGAGATGGCCATGATACGAGCTAATATAGAGGAAGATAGAGAAGTCACAATGGCAAGGTTCTTGAATGGACTCAATCCTGATATTCAAGACAAAGTTGAGTTGCAACATTATGTGGAATTGGAGGAACTAGTGCATATGGCAACAAAGGTTGAAAGACAACTCAAGAGAGGAGGAAGAGAAGCAAGAGCTACATCTGGTTCTACTTGGAAGTCAAGTTATCCAAAGAAGTTTGACAAACCACAAGCACCTAAAGTAGAGCAAAGAGGTGAGGGTTCACAAGCCAATACTCAAAAGAAGGTGGAAGTCACTCCAACCAGAAACCGAGACATCAAATGCTTCAAGTGTCAAGGAAGAGGACATATTTTAAGTCAATGTCCTAACAAGCAAGCAATGGTGATTAGAGAAAGTGGAGAGATTGAAACTGAAGAGGAAGATTCGGAGCATGAGAACTTGCCTTCATTAGAGGATGTATCCGAGGAGGAGTATGTAGCTACTGAAAAACTTACTCTTGTAAGTAGGAGAGCATTGAGCACCCAAGTGAAAGAAGAAGCTGATGTTGCTCAAAGAGAGAATATCTTTCATACAAGGTGTTATGTGCAAGACAAGGTGTGTAGTGTCATTATAGATGGAGGAAGTTATGCAAACGTTGCAAGCACTACCATGGTGGAGAAGTTAGGGCTACTTACTAAAAAGCACCCTAAACCCTACAAACTACAATGGCTGAATGATAGTGGAGAAGTACGAGTGATGAAGCAAGTTTTGGTGACGTTCCGCATTGGCAATTACGAAGATGAAGTGAAGTGTGACGTGGTACCAATGCAAGCTGGTCATCTTTTGCTCGGGAGGCCGTGGCAGTTTGATAGGAAAGTACATCACAATGGCTACACCAACAAGTACACTTTTATGCTCAAGAAGAGAGTGATCACGTTGGCACCTTTATCACCATCACAAGTTTGTGAGGATCAAAAGATATTGCAACTAGAGAGTGATGAGAAAAGAGAGCGTGACAAGAAAAAGAAAGATGAGAGGAGAGAAGAAGCCGAAAAACAGAAATCAAAAACGGCCAAAAGAGAGGAAACAAAAGAGAGATCAAAAGAAGCCGGAAAAATAGAAGTAAGAACGGCCATTGAGAGAAAATCCGAGGAGTGGAAAAGAAATTACTATGTGAGAGCAAGTGAGCTTAAACAAGCATGTTTTGAAAAGAAGTCTATGATCTTACTACGGTATAGGGAGACACTTTTAGTTACTAACGGGCTTGATTCACAATTGCCAAGCATGGTTAAATCTCTTTTGCAGGATTATGAGGATGTTTTCCCCGAGGAGTTACCATCAAGTTTGCCACCAATAAGGGGAATTGAACATCAAATTGATTTTGTCCCGGGAGCAACCATTCCAAACCGTCCAGCTTATAGGAGCAACCCAGAGGAGACAAAAGAACTTGATAAACAAGTAAATGAGCTTTTGGAGAAAGGGTACGTGAGAGAAAGCATGAGTCCATGTGCTGTTCTCGTCCTACTCGTGCCAAAGAAGGATGGATCATGGAGAATGTGTGTTGATTGCCGAGCTGTCAACAACATTACAGTAAAATATCGTCACCCTATCCCTCGTTTAGATGACATGCTAGATGAGTTGCATGGTTCTTGCATGTTTTCAAAGATTGATTTGAAGAGTGGTTATCATCAAATTCGCATGAAAGAAGGTGATGAGTGGAAAACAGCGTTTAAAACAAAGTATGGTTTGTATGAATGGATGGTTATGCCTTTTGGTTTATCTAATGCACCTAGCACATTCATGCGCCTTATGAATCATGTTTTACGTCCATTCATTGGCAAGTTTGTGGTTGTTTACTTTGATGATATACTCATTTATAGCAAGAGCATTGAAGAGCATGTTGATCATTTGAAGTGTGTTTTAGATGCATTACGTGGGGATCAGTTGTATGCTAACCTAAAAAAGTGCACCTTTTGCACGGATAAGCTCGTATTCTTGGGTTTTGTTGTTAGTGCTAAGGGAATACAGGTTGATGAGGAAAAGATAAAAGCAATACAAGAGTGGCCAAGTCCCAAGAATGTTGCAAATGTTCGAAGTTTCCACGGACTTGCTAGCTTTTACCGAAGGTTTGTGAAAGATTTTAGCACTATAGCTGCGCCCCTCACTGAGGTGATCAAGAAAAGCGTTGGATTTAGTTGGGAAGAAGCTCAAGAAAAGGCATTTCAAACGCTAAAAGGGAAGTTGACTAACGCACCTTTACTAGCTTTACCTGATTTTTTGAAAATGTTTGAAGTTGAGTGTGATGCATCGAGTGTAGGAATTGGAGCTATACTCATGCAAGAGGGACGTCCAATTGCTTGAATTAAATGTCCTTCCTCCTAGCAAAGCAAATTGCATACATGGCCCAATATGACTCCACTTCCTCAATTTCACCTCACAAAATCTCCTATAATGAAGAAATCACGTCAAAAAATAAGACTACACTAAAATAAATAATACATGATAAATGACATTACGATAATAAAAAAACAAAATCAATAGAAACAATGATAAATCTACTCTAAAATAAACATAAAAGATGATTATTTTCATACTCATCAAGGCACTCCCACACTTTAAGGTAACCGTAGGAAGGCTTTCTTTCTTTCTATAGCTTGTATGAGGTTTTGTCCCTTTTCTTGTATGGTAACTTATTTAGAATATGGTTAGCTAAGAGCACAACTTCCCCTCATATGTTCTGGGGTAAGCTCGAGCTAATCAATATAGCATTCGTCATCTCCTTAAGAGTTTGATTCTTACATTCAGCTATGCCATTTGACTGAGGTGAGTACAGATCAGTCATCTGATGAATAATACCGTGGCAAAGTTCCTCAAACGGAGTTACATACTGTCCTCCTCGATCACTTTAGATCATTTTGATTTTTACGCTGAGTTGATTTTCAATCTCATACGTAATAGTATCTTGAGCAATCGTCGATAAACGTGATGAAGTATTTCTTCCTACCTCTAGTTTATATGTGTTTCATATTGCAAGTTTCCATATGAATTAACTCTAAAGACGTGGTACTTCTTTCCATCAAATAGAAAGGTGCTTTGGCCATTTTAGCATCGACACATACCTCACATTTATCAGAAGGGTTAAACTCTAGATTCGGTAATAATTCAAACTAACCAACTTTCTTAGCGAGTTTAAATTTATGTGTCCTAATCTACTATGTCATAAATTAGAACACTCGGCCAAGTAAGAAGAAGCTTTAACTTTATTCTGACCATCAAAGGTATAATGAATAGTTATTATATTCATCTTAAAGAGCCTCTTTTCTAGGTAATCCTTGCCTACAAATTGATCCACTTTGGTCAGTATAAATTTGTCTGCCTCAAATACAAGCTTAAGACTGGCATTGCTTAATAGTAAGCCAAAAACTAAGTTCTTGCAGATATCCAGAAC
The DNA here is from genome assembly GCA_012979155.1 of Hypericum perforatum. Classification (NCBI taxonomy): domain Eukaryota; kingdom Viridiplantae; phylum Streptophyta; class Magnoliopsida; order Malpighiales; family Hypericaceae; genus Hypericum; species Hypericum perforatum. Next base: position 49,579 of record SOPF01027639.1, on the reverse strand, counting down.
ATGCAGCACATCCTTGAGGGTCAACTCTTTTCCCGAGGTCAGCTTTAGGACCACCTTGCCTAGTCTAATGATCTTGGACGTTGCAGAATTTTTCATGAATAGTTTTTAACTAGTGATCGGGATATAGCTCAAGAACATCTTCTTCTCTGAGCAAACATGGTGAGTAGCTCTAGTTTCTACGAACTACTCTCTTAGATTGTCCACTACATAGGCCTCGAATACTACGGCTGATAGATCCATCTCGAATGTGTCTTTAGCTAGGTTGGCCTTGCCTTTATCGTCCTTTTTCGGCTGACGATAGTCTTTAGCCATGTGTCCGGGTTTCCCAAAGTTATAGTAATCACTCTTGATCTTCTTGTTCTTTTTCTTGGCCTTTTGCTTCTCCTACTTATCCCCGGACTTCTTCCTCTTCTTGTAACATTTTCCCTCGGTGAGGTGCACGATGGTCTTAAAGGGGGTCTCGCTTGCTTATTTTGGACTTTTGGTTATCTTCCTCGATCTGAAGCCTCACGATCAGGTCTTTTAGGCTCATGTCATTTCTCTTATGCTTGAGATAGCTCTTGAAATCTTTTCAGAGTAGGGGGAGCTTTTCAATCATCGTAGCCACTTAGAAGGACTCGCTAAGTTGCATCCCTTTAGCTTAGATCTCATGAAAGATCAACTGCAACTCTTGTACTTGGTCGATGACCTTCTTGGAGTCCACCATCTTGAAGTCGAGGAATCGTCTAACGATGAATTTTTTTATCCTGACATCCTTCATTTGTACTTCTTCTTGAGTGAACTCTACAGCTCCTTAGTGATCTTGGCTATCACATAGACATTGTAGAGTGTGTTGTCTAGTCCATTCAGGATGTAGTTATGGCATAGGAAGTCACTGTGACTCCACGTATCAAGAGTATTGATCTTTTACTGATCTATCTCGTTCAATGTAATTTTCGGTGCATCCTCTTTCAGGAACCAAACCAGGTTAAGCATAGTTAGATAGAATGTCATCTTCTGCTGCTACCTTTTGACCTCGGTGCCGTTGAACTTTACTGGCCTTTTGGGATGGACAGTTCTTGGTAGTGTAGTTAATGCTATAGTGCTAGTCGATGCTACCTTCAAGTATACGAATCTCATCTTACGATTGTTGGTCATCAAAGGGTGTGTACGTGATTAGGATCGGACTATAATTGAGGTAAGTGTTAAATACTCTCTTTGTAAGATAAGATTGTGCCGTATATTTTAGTGCACTATGGACTACGGTAATTGTCCCCAAGATACAACAAATATTTGGGCATTTCCAAGAATATTGTACACATATCTCAAAACTTTGGGCGAACCCTTATATACCTAGAACTTTCAAACTCGAACTTGGACTCGGACTCGGACTCAGACTTTTCCTAGTGAGTGAAGAAGGGAGAGAGAAAAGACATTAATGCTAGAAAATGCACTTGTTATTTTGGGATGGATGAAATAGTAAGTGGAGTCTTTATTTATAGGACACCATTGGACATGTTAAATTGTCCAAAAGACACCAATAAACACAAACTCCAAAAGCCATGTCAACTTTTTATTTCTTTTTATTTTTTAATTTAATTGTTAACCAATTATATCTCTTCAAAATGAGAAGACACTAACAAAATTCTTCACCAATGTTAATTTTTCTAATTTGGTTCCATGATTATACATGTCATTGTAATGTAATATTTTTGTATCCTAAGTTATGCTGATGAGAAAAGGTTAGTTTCCACACACAAAAATTGAGGAAAAGTTTTGACAATATTCTGACAGCAGACTTCTTAAACAATATGACTTGTAGGAGTGATGATCATGAAGGTGGTCTGAATAGTCAACGAAAATATGTAGGAGTAGATAACTTGGCAAACCAGAACCTACCAAATTTTTATGTCAAATGGATATGATTGATGAACCAATGACTAATGCATTACCTATGTTGGATGGAGGTGTTGTGTGGAGAATTCTGATGAAGCCATTCAGGGGTGATGCTACTTCTTCACGTCTAGATGTTCCATCTCATTACTATCTTACTCGTGAGCCTGAATTGATTCTGGATAGATGCTTGGTTAAATGTCAGAACCATGCAAAAGGGCAGGTGCTGATTAAATTGATGGGTTCTCCCATTAGTGATGCTTCGTGGGAATTTTATAAAGATATTAAAGCTCAATTTCCTTCGAGTTCCTTGTGGATAAGGAACTTAAGCGGAGGGGAATATTGAGTGGAGAATTATGATGATCAGAGATCGCAAATTGTTGTTGAAGATAATCGAAAAACAACCATGGAAGTCATTGAGGGAGCAGTTGTCGAAGAAGAAGAAGAGAGAGAGAAAGGCGCGCAAAGAATGGCTACTAGCCATTGGAAGTGGTTACGGCCGTTTGCAGCCGTTAGAACCCAGGAGTTACACCCATTATGGGTTAGTGGGCCGTGTGTCTATAAGCGAGTGGGGCGAGTACTTATGTGCAAATTGCATTTCAATTCTCGTAGTCTTTGTAATTCAGTTGTCAGTTTTTGTATTTTTCAATTTAGTCCTTATGTTCAGTTAAGTTTCAATTTCCTTTGTAATCGTGGAGAGGGAAGTTAGTTATTGTAATTCCCTGTTTAATTGTCATGTAATGGATGAACAAGTATGTATGAATTAATCGCAATTTGGTGTTAAACCAATTATGTCCAACCTTAATTTCTTCTCTTTCCAATCCCAATTTCTTAACAATTACTCTTCAAATTGACAAGAAGCCTCCACCGAAAGGATTCTGGGTTAATTGAGATTGTGAGTTGTTATTACTCTCGTTCCACGCTTCAGGAGGTTGCAACAAAAATTTGCTGGAACTTGGAAGCAATACTACCGGCGTAATGAACGTAGATGATTCAAGAGAGAACCAAAATTGTTTAGGTTTGCTGTCTCCAGACTCAAAAGCATCCATCGTCTTGCAGTTCAATGGAGAAGGATGGTTATAGTAGTGAGAGGTCCATGGATGATGATAGTATATCAACATCTCAATCATTGTGGTGACATATATCATTAGGAGTTGGTCCCAAAAGAGAAATGATCACCTCCTCGGAGTCAGTGGGGCACAAGTCAACTCGTGCATGTCTGACTTCTATAAGGAGTTGGAGCCCAAAACAGCATAAGTTTGATTTCCACCACCATATTATTACGGACGAGACAATTAATAACTTTCCAATTACGCATTTCACAATCTCCATCGATTCTATCGTACCGATTTGTTAGAATGTGGTTTCTCACTGTCAGATATAATTGAGTTTGATTGTAAACAATGGGAATATGTATAGAGAAAATTCAACTTTATTTTCAATTTTTTGTTAGAACATCATTATGCAAACATTTGCATATTGTCGTATTTAATTTACCTTATACTTCATGTACTGAGGTATACTTGATGTGCAGTATATTCGTGACATGGCCCAGAATTAAATTTGGCGCCGAAGCGTAGTTTTAACTTGCAGAAGTGTTCTTTCTTTTTCTAGGTTTTTTCACACAGGATTTTACGAACCACAATCATGATCTTAAAAAAATAGATTTTGTGCCAAATAGTAGCGATAATAATGATGTTGTAGAGAGACTTTTACTTAAGATACAATTATTTTTTCATATTAATATAAAAAGGTTTGCTCCTCTATTTCCAAAATTAAATATCCAATATAAAAAGGCATAGAATTTCACCCAAAAAAAATATAAAAAGGCATAGAAATGTAACATCCCGGGAGAAAAAATTAAAATTTTACATTGGTTAGTTTATATTTGATACACAATAATTTTACCGAGTGACAATAGTGGCTACTGGGCTATACAAAATTCATTGTTTCTTTAGTTAAATATTGTCATCTTGTATAATATGATGAGCACTACAAAAAAATTTCCTACATTATGGTTGATATTGAATGGCAAATTCATTGAGAATTTTTTTTTGTTTGGATCTTCCTTTATAAAAGAGATAGTGGACCTCATCTTCTCCAGATATAAAAATGGAGGAGTATCTTTAGATGTCAGGTAAGACTTACAAGAAAATTATGATCGAAGACAGTCAGCTTGTACGAGTTATTAGCATAGTAACTCAATGACTTGTGTTATGAAATTATGAAAGTTGTTTTTTTTTTAATTTTTAGGTTAAATCAAATTAGAATTTAATATTTATGATGAAAATATAAAAAATTCATTAGTACAACTGTAAGCAGGGGATTTACCAAGTATTAAGAATCAAGTTGTTTATAATTTTTCGACATAAACTTCTAACTAATTTATATAACCATCTAAAACTAGTACAACTATGAGCTTTTTATATCCAAATAATAATTTTCAAAAATAGATATGTTTATTTTTCATACTTATAAATTTGTCTAACACACATGTACCAACCAATGTTAAATTTTCAACTAATATGTTATCATGACTCGAATTTGAAACGTATGGATTAACATATCACTTATCCTTTTAATTCTCTCTTTTTTTTGAAAGGTTAATTTTTAATTCTCTTGTTGGTCGTCAATTTACCCGAAACGAACGGATGGAGTAAAAAAAAAAAAAAAGCCCCCTCCCCTCGGACGTCAGTGTCCCTTTGGTTCATAGTGGGAGAGACTATAGAGAGGATTTTAAAGTCTTGAACTTTTTTCTGGGTTTTAATCTCCAGGTCCTTCCGGCTTCTGGGTCTCTCGTTTTATGTCCAAAGGCGGAACCTTTGTTATCTAAGGTGAGGAAAGTTGGTGTCTTTGTTCTATTTTGGCTGCTATTGTGTTCTCTCTTTAGGCGGCTGGAAAACAAAGGGGTTTAAACCCTGTTGCTAGATCGTAAATGTTGTTGATCGGTTTTGTAACGATTGAGTTTTTGATGTTTCATTTAGTGAAGGAACACTGTTAATTGGATTTTAATGATGGATTGCCGTAAGACTTGATGTTGGGTTCATTGATTTTGTTAATTATGGATCACTGTTTTACTGCATCCTTTTGATATTGGAAGTGGTATTCGTATCGGAGGCGGTACTTTCTTGTGCTTGTGGCATGGCATGTAGCGAGTGATTTGGTAGTCAAACGAGTGGTGCTTTATGTAAATCTAAATCGAGACGAAATACATTGTAATGCTTGTTCATTCAATGAAAAGGACGGCTGTTTCAATTGGCTGTGTATGTTCGTGCATGGTGGATATTGGTTCAGGCCTGCTTCTGTTGCGTATAATGTAAATCCCGTAGCTGATCAATTGCACCTTTCTTGATTGTACAGGACGGGTGAAGGCTTGATTCTCGATTGGAACTATCTTGACACTCCCGCCCCTCGCTCTCTCTCTCTCCCTCCCTCCCTCCCTGTTCGGATCAATGGACAACGCCGCGTCCCTCTCGAAGCTCCGGTTGGATTCTTCCGCTCCGGATAACCTCCGGAAGAATCTCCACCTCCTCTCTCCCCAACATGTCCGTAAACATCCTCTCATCACTCTCCCCTTTCCCTTTTTTTTCTTCTGATAACCGTTTTTGATTTTCTTATATTCAATTATTCTAACGGCGGGGCGGTGGTGACGTGGCAGGCTGAGCTGGCGCGGACGCTGGTGGAGTTGGGACAGCGGCATCTCTTCGAGCACTGGCCCGATCCCGGCGTCGACGACCACCAGAAGATCGCTTTCTTCGACCAGGTCTCTCTCTCTCTCTCTCTCTCTCTCTCTGTCTCGTGTTGTTTTCTGTTTGATTGAAAAATGAGAGAATATTCTAGAGAATCTCTTACGTGGCAATAGGATCTTGTGGAGTCCAAATGATCTTGTGCTCTTGACAATAGGATCGCTTTCTATTTCGTATACATCGTCTAAGAACGCGATAGATTTCTCCGAGTCCTGATCGCCAATCTATTCATTATGTGTCTCTTTTTTATTTTGCTTCCTTAGGCGATGTTTGTGATGAACGTAAAAACCTGCATTGTTTTGTTCTTGTCGCCACGGAAATTGATGCTCTGTATGTGTCTTGGCTCGTTTGTTTTAGGTGGCTCTGCTGAATTCAAGCTATCCCGGAGGCTTGGTTTCATATATTAAAACAGCTCGAGAACTGCTAGCTGACTCAAAAGAAGGGATGAACCCTTTTGATGGCTTCACACCTTCTGTAAGAGAAAAAAAGCCCTCTGTCTATTATTGATGATTCAATTTTTTGTTTGTTTTCAGAGATTAATGTCTGGTGCATGTTATTTAATTTGCGGGATTGATATTTAATTTGCTAGCTTTTCTTGTTGCGGGGAATCGTGTGGTCGGTGCCCCCTCCAGTTACTTGGACAGCTATGGAATCTTGTACTTCTGAGAACTATTTTGATACTGATAATTTGTTTCTCTCAGGTTCCGACGGGCGAAAATCTGACCTTTGGTGATGAAAACTTTCTCAAATATGAGGAGGCTGGCATCAGAGAAGCTCAGAATGCCGCATTTGTCCTTGTTGCCGGTGGGCTTGGTGAACGTCTGGGATATAATGGAATTAAGGTTAGGACATTTCCTAAAAAGTGACTACCAAAATGTGCCATGTATGGTGTAGCCTTTCAATTTACATCTTCTATTTGTATATACTGTCTTGTCAAATATTGGTCAGAAGATTTAGAGAGGAACGTTAGCTATAGGCCAATATTGATCAGAAGATTCAGAGATGATCTTTAGCTATAGGCCAATATTGATCAGAAGATTCAGAGAGAAATGCACAAGGATGAAGACATTACATTCTGTGTAAAATCAGCTCTAGCTAAGTTCTCACTCATTACAGGTGGCTCTTCCATTGGAAACAACTACAGGAACATGTTTCTTACAGCATTACATTGACAACATTCTGGCTCTCCAGAAAGCCAGCCTCAGTATAACATCAGGTTTTTCATTCAAGGCTCAAGCCTTTTCTAAATGGTGTATTGTTGGTTCCTGGGATACCTGGTTAAAACTATTTTCTTTTGAAATAATATTGTGGCTTCAAACACGTAGGTGAACATTGCAAAGACATTCCTTTTGCTATTATGACTTCCGATGACACATATGCACGCACAATGGAGCTTTTGGAGTCAAATTCTTATTTTGGAATGAAAGCTGGACAAATTAAGCTTCTCAAGCAGGTACAAGAATGTGACATTTAATGAGAGTATTTGCATAGCTCATACCATTTCATGTTCCTTGCATGTGCCTTCTTAAGTATCCCTCCCTTCTGTTGTTAGGAAAAAGTTGCATGTTTAGAGGACAATGATGCTCGACTTGCTGTGGATCCACAGAACAAATACAAAATTCAGGTGGCTTCTGCTTCAGAATCCTGTCTTTTGTGCCAAAAGTTTCATTTTTTTTTTTAATGAAATCAACCTATGTGCTTTCTAAATGCTACTTTACTTGAACAGACAAAACCACATGGCCATGGTGATGTACACTCTCTCCTCTATTCCAGTGGCCTTCTTAGTGAGTGGTATGCTTGATGCTTGTCTAGACTGGTGATTTAGGCAGTCAAATTTGTAGGTACATTATCTTTCCCTTACGTTTCATGATGGAGATTTTGTTTGATTCTGTTCAGGCACAATTCTGGTGTAAGATGGGTACTATTTTTCCAAGACACCAATGGACTCCTATTCAAGGTTGGTTTTTTCTTAGCATAATGAAGTCTTATAGATCATTTTATAAATGATTCCATCTTTTTGCTAGATACACAATTGACACTATTGTAATTCATTGCTTATAGGCAATACCAGCTTCGTTGGGTGTCAGTGCCATTAAACAATATGAAGTCAACTCTCTTGCTGTTCCCCGCAAAGCCAAGGAAGCTATTGGGGGAATTACCAGGCTAACACATAAAGATGGTAAAGTTGCAACCTCTTTTTTTTTTCCTTCTGCCGTTACAGTTAATTGCATTCTTCTAGAGCTCCCGATGACCCCAATGCAGATGATTGCTTGAGGGTCAGTTCTGTACTTTTATCTTGATGGGATTCATTGTTGAGGTTTTTCAATATATTTATTTCAATAACTTCTTTGTTGACTCACATAGCCAGTCTAGTGGAGATTGTTGTTATTGGTAGAAAGAATGCATTCTCGATGTAGCTGAACATTTCAAATATGGTTTCACTAATTCAAACCTTTATTAGCGAGTTAGGAAAATAAGTTCATAGTTTTATTCATATCCTGCTGTTCAGTCACTGCCACTTTCACCTTAATCAATTAATTTTTTCAGGTAGGTCTATGGTGATTAATGTGGAATATAATCAGCTAGATCCTTTGCTGAGAGCTACTGGGTACCCTGATGGAGATGTTAATTGCGAGACTGGCTATTCTCCTTTTCCTGGAAATATAAACCAAGTAAAGTCTGAACTCGTATTTATTGTTCCGTCTTTTTGAGCATATATTCAAACAAAAAATTTTACACGCGTTCTTTTCCTCGAATCTGTTTATCTAGTTTCTTCCATAATGAGTGACGACTTCTTCCAGCTACTTTTCCAAACTTGTATTTTTATTGCACTTGTTCTTTCTTGGTCTGGCTTCATCGCATGGAAAATAAAGAACCTTGCTATACTTTTATTTCGTTGTATATGTATATACATAGTCTACATCCTTTTATCTTACATCCTTTTATCTTTAACCCTGACAAGTTACTTGTATGGTACAGTATTCCATCTTGTTGTTGAAGAGTCGTCTTGATAATTCAGGAATTATTTGACCGAAGCTTCATTTTCTTTCATTTTTCAGTTGATCTTGGAAGTTGGTCCCTATCTCGAGGAGCTGAAGAAAACACATGGTGCGATAAAGGAGTTTGTGAATCCAAAGTATTGTTTCTCTGTACCATATATTTCCTTTGTATTCTTGTTAATATACAAATGAAATGGTAATCAAGATCACAAGATGCTCATTATGAGATAATGTTTTAAACTAGGTCATTCCTTCAAGCTATTAAATATTGTAGCCTGCTCTGCAGTGGATGTTGGTTCTTTAACTGGATCATCTGATTTTGTTACTCCGTGGCGCAGATACAAAGATGCAAGTAAGACTTCATTCAAGTCCTCAACTCGACTAGAATGTATGATGCAAGATTACCCAAAAACATTGCCTCCCTCAGCACGGGTTGGATTCACGGTAATATTTGTTCCCTATGATTTCCACTGGAAAAGTTTAGTGTCACATGCTTTCCGATAGCATCGTGTAATGTTGTAATGGTTCTAGCTTCCGTACCATCTGATAGCTTCCTTCTCGTTCCATAAACACCCTTTTCTCGCATTTTTCAGGTTACGGAGACATGGCTTGCTTATGCACCTGTGAAGAATAACCCTGAGGATGCGGCCAAGGTAAAGGTTATATATGAGGATCACATTGTCCTTCATATGTTTCAGGATGTATATAAACATGTTGATTGTCCTTTCAAGTTTCAACTCATGAAGCTGACTTTCTTTACTTGTTTGATAATGAAAGGTGCCGAAGGGAAATCCATATCACAGTGCAACCTCGGGGGAAATGGCCATCTATCGAGCAAACAGCCTTATTCTTCGGAAGGTACTTTGTTTGGGAACTTACAGGTATATTGTGGAGTTTTTCTTCACTTACAATTGGAACTTCATATGCTATCTAGGCTGGTGTTCAAGTAGATGATCCAGTCCAACACGTTTTCAATGGTCAAGAGGTGGAAGTATGGCCTCGTATCACGTGGACACCAAAATGGGGAGTAGCGTTTTCAGACATCAAAAGAAAAGTTGGTGGAAGTTCATCTATTTCCCAGAGATCAACTATGGTGATCAAAGGTCGTAACATCTCCATTCAGAACCTGACTTTGGATGGAGCTCTGGTGGTTAACGCTGTCGATGATGCAAAGGTACGTATACAATCAGATGAGATATATCATACAGATTGTTAATCTCTCACACCCGAAGAACCATTGATTCTATCTGAGAACTAGTCTTTCGCCATTAGTTTAGCTCTACAATGAGAAGAGGGTAGATTGTCTGTGTCCACTTGATTTTAATACTTAAATACCTTGTGGCAGGTAAAAATGGGAGGTCAAGTGCAGAACAAGGGCTGGGTGCTTGAAGACGTCGACTACAAAGATACATCCATACCCGAGGATGTAAGGATCAGAGGATTCAGAATCAACAAGATCGAACAGCTGGAGAAACACATCAACGAGCCTGGACAGCACGACTTGAATGCTTGAAAGATCATTTCATGGGGAAGTAGCTATGAATTCGCAGGACGTGCTTCTTCAAGGCTGTCATTATTTTGGTTTAGTTTTGGTCACTAAGATGCGTCGAGTTTGCCGAAAGGGGCGAGGTAAATAATTTTTCCACAACACCATGCTCTTATCTATTTACTGTTTCTACTTTGTTGGTCAAATATCATCTTATGTTTTTCTATACCTGCTGAAATTGCCCACTTGACTTCTATCAGCCAATTCCAAATTGTAAATGGAACCCTAAATCGTAAGGCCAACCAACTTTCTTAAAGCATATGGTTTCCTTAACAAAAAAATTTGTACAAGTTGACCGGTAGATTAAACAAAAACTTGTTGCTGTTGTCTGTTTTCCATCTAAACATGTCCCCTAGCACCACCATGTTCCTGGATTTTGGTCCATGTTTTATTGGTACAAATCAGTGATGGAAGAAAACTATTATTATAAACAAACATGAATGCCATAAAACCTGTTGAATGGGGACAAGTACAGGGGGACGAATATAAAAGGACGTGACACTAAAATCTACTGTATTATTGTATAAGATGTCTCCGAGCAAAAAAAAAGTTTTAAGATATCATAAAAAAAAATAAATAGAATATGATGTTATACATTAACCAACAAATTAAATCAACAATCATCAAAGTTGATTCAAGGAGTAAAATACTTACTTTCTTATACTCAAATCATTTATTTATTTTTAATCTACTAAAAGGAAAGTAGCTGGATATGTGGCACGGCACAAGATTGATTCAAAATGTGTAATGTAAACTTGTTATCCTACTTTCATTCCCATGATAGAACACGACCATTTGATTTTCACGTATTGAGCTGATTGTTTTTCGAAATTTATGAATAATCTATTTTCATTTGAAAAATATGCAAGAGAAGAGAAATAAAGATGGTTATGGGCACTTATTCACAATTCCCTTTTGGAGCCCCTATTGGCCTATCCCTAATGTTTTGTAGAAATCAATAAATAAATAATACTTAACTGCACAAAATTAGTGTCGAGGACACCACTCAATCAAGAATTTAAAGAACTGGAGACTGAAAAGGAACCAACGAAAACAGTACAATACTGTATTATAGCAACTAATGCATTACATAAAGGATCCTAGCTGCCCAACCAAGAACAAACCAAAATCTTCTAACGAACGATTACAATACAATGAACAATATCCCTGGCTGTTTAAATTACATACGGAATTCAATTTCCTTGGTGGCTGATAAGATACATAAACTGAACAGATAACATCCCTGGTCTATCTACTGATTCGGACTACCAATCGTCAATTATGCCTACAGCTATCGGAGCTCTGTCGTGGCAAGACCCTGCCTTACGTAGCCTGCGATTACTGGTTAGTTTGGCCTCAAAGAACAGAGATACCGCTTGAGCACTATTTTCCCCTTCCCCTGCCTCTCCTACTGTATCTGGTTGCTTTCTTTCCTCGTTGATTCTCTTCCACGTTACTTGGCCCGCGTTTAGGCTTTGACCGAGGCTGGTCGCCCGATAATGTCTCTTCCTGCAGTGTGCTATAGCTATTCTGGGACATGCTAGCTTCGTCATTATTCAGATCCATTACAGGCACATCCAGGAGAAATTCACTTAAGGTGCAGGTCTCCTCCACTAGCAGACTAGTTCTAAGTTCGTGATCCGATGGCCTAGACTGTTCTTTCCTCATCTCTTCAGCAGACAAACTGAAATATGAAAAGCAACTGGTAAATACAGCAGCCATACATGGAAAACGTGCTCGTTATACTCATACCTGGATCCCGAAGGAAAACCATTATTACCAACATCTACTCGTCTTTCACCATCGTGGGATGGTAGTGAACCATTCATCTCATGGAATCTTGAATCTGAAATCAAGGGAGATGAAATGAGCTTCCCCTATATATTTTGTTTCCATGAACATCATTTTGCTTAAAAGCAAAGAATAACTTGAACATGCATTATATGACCAAGTTCTGGTATCCTAGACAAATTAACCATATTACAGCTCATTTGCTTGCCCATATCTTTTACTGAAGAATTACAAATCAACAATTAGCTCGGATAATAGTATATTAGCAATCAATTACATTTTCTATGTGTGCTAACAAGAGCATTTCCATACTCCAACATCCAGGGTATCCACACTGTGACTCATTATCAGATTAATAACTTATGCTGCAAGTTATCGAGGGGTCAGAAAGATACAAACTCATACCATGGCCGTTATGGTCAGCCACTGCATTCAAGGGAATCCTATAGCCAGTGATGTCCTTGGGGTCAACGTCAGCAACAGCATTAGCAGCATCACTATCACTCTCAAAGACGTGTTAGTTTTGTGAAGAAAAAAAAAAGAAGTATTACAACTGAGAAAGAGCACTTTGAAGCGAAGCATATTCATAATCATAGTAGGAGGTGAAAAATATTATTTTGGTAAAAGCAGACCTCTCGGAAACAGAAATCACAACTTCTGAACTCTGAAGTCTTGGTGCAGTCCTCAATTCTGAATCAATCCAAAAACCACATGAACAATGATCAAGTTTGATGTAGGCAATCAGACAATGGATATTAATTAAGAAAGCCTTCAAGAAGCAGGATATCACCTTCTCTTCCCTCACTGTTAGCTCCCACTTCCACATTCTTCACCAAAGTCATAAAAACATTAGAGAAGTGTAAAACTAAAGATTCATACATAACAAGATTCAAGTAATGGAAAGGGAAAGAGGAAGAAGTTTGGACTTATTTTTTAACATGTTTCTTGCATAAAATTAGTTAAGCTTCCAGAACTGCTGATTAGCAGCCAAGCTGATTTCAATTACTTCCTATTTCGAAATATGATTACCTGAGTTTTTTCAGGAACAGAGGTATCGAGATTTAGTATTAGAGCTTCTCGTGATCCATCAATAGATGAAACTGCAGGATAAAAATAGATGCATCTTCATTGAACATTCCTTTCTACAAGGAGCATCTACTGAGATAAGAAGATTGAATTCTGGTTTACTTTACCAGCAGCTTCAACTTGATCACCAGTGCTTAAATCAGAGTTTCTTTTCAAGTTTGAACCTAAAGGAGACCAATCAATTTTCAACGATGGCCTGGTTTTCAGCAAATCATCAGTTGCCCTGGATCTCACTTTTCGAAGTTCTTCCAGGATACTCCATGAACCACTGAGAGGATATTCCTTGTGAAGCTGTAGGCAGAAAACAAGAATTGTAAAGGATGTGTAGAATGAAGAAACAGTTGGTCAAAGAAAAACTAATTAACAATGATCAATCTATTCCTAGTTTTTCCTTACTACAGCCTCCGAAAGTCAATACATGGCACCTTAGATGTGTTCGCACTGAAAGAATACGGTGATTCTTCCTTGAATTGTTGCAGCGCATTGAGAGTTGGGGAGCTATAATGTATATGCTTCGCAGTTGGTGATGACCACGTGGGACGTGCTTGCATGTAGGATTTGGCCAAGTCCACTGGTGATCCCATTTCACATTCATCAACCTGCTCACCCAAGATCATGTCACACATTCACATTGTCTTGGGACACATCCCAATATTATTTAAGACTAAAGACAACACAGCCAGCGCATTAATGGAACCTGACACCAATACTAATTGGAAAAAGAACCAATGGAAGGGAAAAGTAACAAGAAGACAGATCACCATCATCGCTACACATGCATACATTACCAGATATTGTACGACGTACTGTAACCTAGAATAATCACAGCTGCTAAATGTCAAAAATACCAGAATTCAAGATATCAGGAAAGTCTACTAACATTTGGAAGCACAAAAGTGTTCAAACTGCATATCCCATGATTCAAATCTGACTTTGAATCAGAACCAGATTTCTTCTTTTCTAGCCATCTCTTCGCCTCAACAACAGCTGAATCACGAAGGTCAGACACGCCAACATCTGAGACAAGAGACAAAGATATTTTTTTGAAATTATTGCTAAGGAAGTTTTCCCTCTTGCATGAGTCTAAGGAGTTTCTAGATAAACCATACCACTTCCAACCACTTCAGTGCCGTGGGTATCTGCAACTCTTGATTCAATAATAAGTTTGAGTCTATTAGATTCTTCCCTGAAAAGTTGAACCCGGTTTCAGCTCAAAATGAAAGTAAAAAGTACCAGATACAAACAAATAGCAAGCCAAACGGTCCTTAAGGGAAAAGTAAACAAACAGCAGGAAAAATCTTGGAAACTGAAGAAACTTAAGCTTGAGTCGTTAACTTCAGAAGCTAGTGGACAAAATGCACAAATGGGTAGCCACAGTGGTTCAAGGAAAATGTTAAGTACTTGTGACGAGAATGGAAACAAAGCCAGTGAAAATAATTAAAGTTGAATATAAAATCATCCATCGAAGAGAACCAAGCAGATCTTTTGCAGGTATGCAAAGGCGAGGAGAAAATAATACCTCGAGAAGGTTTCCTCCTTTAGAAGTCGTGCAATCAGACGCTTTGTCTCACTCCTCCACTCAAAAACTTGAGAATCTTCGATCAAGCTAATTGTTTCCTGGGATACCGGATTCTTTTCATTTAAGCAGAAAAAATACAACAAGTCACAAATCCAAGTTTCACCTCTGTTGTCAATAGCGGCACCCCCCTGCTATGCTATATGACTGCTAAACGCAACGGACGGTGGTTGTGGTAGCAGCCGCTATAGCGGTAAAAAAGCAGTATAGTGGCCTTCTCATTTATATGAGAAATCCCTTAAATGCCCCTAATTTTTAAAAATCTTTTTATTTATCAAGGGCATAAGTCATTTTTTAGGTCATCAAGTGTCTCAACTAAAACGTTGATACCTTAATTTTTACCCAGTCTACACTCTCTCTCCCCCCGGCTCTCCCTCTTTCTCCCATTTACCTCACCTCGGACAAAGAAGAAAGTCATCTCCTTCACCAGAACATCGCCTAGGGTACAGCGGGTGTTGGGTAATTTAGTGAGTTTCCTCTAATATTTATGTCGTAAGTGTCTTATTAGCTGCTGTGTGTGAACAAGAGTTTGGGTAAGTGTTATTGTGCGTGTTGGGTCATTGATTTTTTGGGTAATTAGTTGCTGGTCTTTAATTTGTGTATTTTTCTATTTTTGAGTATTTATATTTATTTTATACAGTGATTATACTGCTAGCGGCTATAGCATTTAAGAGGGTCCCACTTACGCAGCACTATCTGGGATTGACAACAGAGAGTTACACCACACGTCACGATAAAAAATTGGTACAACAATAGACTCTCTAAGATCAATTGGAAATATATTTCACAAACAATGATAAAGGGCCAATGATAAGCTAAGTTTAATATTGCAAACATCTCATCTGAATTTGAGTCAACACCCACAGGAAAGTTTATAAAGTCAATTAGGAGTTGATTTTAGTGATTTCAGAAGTACCAGTGATTCATGTTCCCAAGACATTTATTAACAGCTCAGGTAACTTGACAAAACATCAGGCATTGTCCTAAATTAACAAATTCAATTGACCAACCAACCAATGTCAAAATGGAAAGGAGAATTTCCTAAAACTATATGCACCACTGCATCAAGCTAACACAACCAAGACATGGGAACAGAAAAAACAGATGAAATACCTGCTCAACACAGTCACCATCAGGAGCGAGGTCATGACAATCTTCACCATTGATGTCATCATCATCCTCTTCTGCGAAAAACAACAGTAAACAAGCAAAAAATAAATAGATATTTTCCAGCAAGTAAGGCTTTAAACAAAACTCCAGAGCCTAAAAGCGTGGAAAGCAATGATAAGCTTTTGCTAATTACATCACGGAAACCCTAAAAGAGGCCAATTTGGGGAAATCTAGCAACTAGCCTCCCAATGTCAACAATACTCTCAAATTCAACAATACTCCGAGAGAAACGCCCTATTCCGACCACCGAAACGGTAAAATGTAAATTAAAAAAGAGAAGAAAAAAAACGCATAACGGTGCAGGGGCTTACCGGACTCGGAATACTCGGAGTCCGAGGAAGATTCAGAGGCAGAGTCGGATGCGAAGACGGAGGCGAGCACCTTACCGGCTCCGGTAGCGATCAATCGAGAAGGCGACAGCACGAGCCTGGAGAGCCATCCCGGTGTACGTTGGGTATTCTCGGGAGAAGCTTCGGAGAGAGGCGGTGGTCTGTCGTAGGGGGTGGGCCGGTAGTTTCGCCTTTCGCGGACCAGTTTCCCGCCGGATCGGAGATCCCTCGAACCGGCGGCGGCGTAGGGGGTGGCCATTCGGTTTCAGGAGGCGGAGAAAGTAACCGTTCGTACGGATGGGGGAGAGAGAGGCGAGGGGTAAAACTGGGATACGGATTTATCCAGGAGGCGGTTATGGGGGTTGGGGTGAGGAGAGAGAAAAGTCGAATCTGCCCTTTTAAGGGAAGTAAGTAGTTCGGTGACAGCGCTCCGATTATTTCGATTCCGTTTTATTGGGAATGGAATGTTTTGTGACTTTGTCTCGGGGTCACATTCTCTGGTGGATATAACTTTGACATATTTTGGATTTTTTTTTAAATATTTTGACTAATCACTCTAATTTTATAATAGAGTAGTTGTGTGAAATTATATTAGAATAAACTATTTACAAAGAATTGAACTGATGACTAATTATTGTAACTTTAGATTTAATTAAATAATTAT
This sequence comes from Hypericum perforatum, assembly GCA_012979155.1. Lineage (NCBI taxonomy): Eukaryota > Viridiplantae > Streptophyta > Magnoliopsida > Malpighiales > Hypericaceae > Hypericum > Hypericum perforatum. The sequence continues at coordinate 32,800 of SOPF01027639.1, read as the reverse complement.
ATATATAGCAAAATCTATTAGATATTGGACATGTTGATTTAGTCAAAAGAATAATAGATTGGATCCAAAAGTCCATAAGAAAAAACTGACATTAAATTTCAATAGAATTATGTTTCCTATTCCTACTAAAATAGGAATTAAATTTATATATATGTCAATAGGCCGCCTAAGGTTGAAATACACAAACAAATAGCGAAAAACTTGAATCAAGAAGATTTCTCCAATTATTTTCGGTCTAGGAGAATCGGGTTCTCGAAAATATTAACCGTCACGAGTTCGTATATTGAAAGTTACGTGGAAACCATAATAGAGGATCGATCTACAACGCACTGTAAGATTTTCTAACGATTTTAGTATTTGTTATATCATGATCAAGATCCGTGTTGATAAAATTTTAAAAATTTCTGCTACGAAATAGGTTCGTCTTTATAAAATCCAACAAGAAGTTGATGATTCAAATTTTTTTAGTTGTCATGTACAGATACATTTATTTTCCTTAATTCATTTATTATAATACTGTAATGATTTATTATCCTTGATTCAAATATTCTGTTATTCATTATCCTTAATTCATTTATTATAATACTCCAGGACAAGGACATGCCCGCGGACGCTGGCCCGAAGACATACACGTGCGGTCTCTGCGGGAAGGGGTACCGAAGCACCCAGACCCACGCACAGCACCTCAACTCTCGTCGCCATGTGTTGCTTGCTTCTCAGCTTGCTCTAGACGGGGATGGCGGCAGCTGTGTTATAATCAAGCCGCTCAAGAGGCATGTTGTGGAGAAGAAGGCTGTCGTTGAAGATTATTCGCTGGATCCGTCCAGTTGCTTTATGTGTGATCAGGAGCATCCTGACATTGAGAGTTGTATCGTTCACATGCACAAGTACCATGGTCTCTTCATTCCTGATGTTGAGTATTTGAAGGATCCGAGTGGCCTTCTTACGTATCTTGGCCTTAAGGTAGCTTCCTTTGCTTGTTTTGTTGGTGTTCTCTGTCGAGCTGGATCTCTACCGGTGTGTTGATCAGTTTCCAATGCTGTCTGAACCCAGGTGAAGAGGGATTTCATGTGCTTGTATTGCAACTACCGATGCCATCCTTTCCTCAGCTTAGAAGCAGTTAGGATGCACATGGAAGCAAAAAGCCATTGCAAAGTACATTATGGTGATGGTTCTGAGGATGAGGAAGCTGAGTTGGAGGAATTCTATGATTATAGTAGCAGGTAGAGCAGGTCCCACTGAATCTCAACTTTTATTCCTTTTTCTGACAATTTTTTTAACGTTTGATCATAGTTATGCAATATGTATAAAATTATGTGTAGGGTTGTTGGGGAATGATTGATTGTTCTTTGCTTCTTTATGTTGCAGTTACGTTGACGAGGCAGGGAAACAGTTGGTGGTATCAGGTGATATGACTCGCAACGTGGAACTTGGGACAGCTGGTTTTGAGCTTGTAATAACAAACAGATCCGGTCGTAAAACATACACCAAGACTCTTGGTTGCCGGCAGTTTTTGCGCTACTATCGCCAGAAACCACGACCATCTGCAAATAACATGGCAATCATCAATGCTATTGCATCAAGGTTCATACCGAAACACATTCTTTGGGTTTTGAATCAATTGATTTTGGGGATTTATATGTTAATGGCATTCATGGTTTCAGGTACAAGGGCATGAGGCTCGCAACTGTTCAATCAAAGGAGCAGCTCGTAAAGATGAAATTGTTGAAGAAAATAAATCGATCTGGAGTGGAGGCAATGAGGAATAAGATTTGTATGAAGAGGTAACGTCATAAGAAAATCTGCCTCACAATGTACCGTATTAGTCTTGGGGCATGTCGTTTCCTTCTTGTTATATCTATTACCAGATGGGTTTCGTGTTTGGGTGATTCGGTCAGTCGTAGGGAATTTTTGTTTAAACTACGGTTTACTATCATGCAATTTATCTTTTTGACACATGCTATTTTAACAAATAGCTACAACCCAATGGTAATTGCTAACTTCATTTACATACGTTACTAATTTTGTCAGTATGATATATTATTTCACTAATTTGATAAGAAAAACGCATAATTAATAATATTTAAATTTAAATTTAGTTCGATATTAAATTTGATAGTATCCAAATAAATTAAACCACATAAACAGAAAAGTTACATCACGAAACACTGATATATCAAAGAACAAAAGAAAGTGGCAATCAAGTACACTTTTAACTTATTTTATTATCGTTTTTGTGTTGATTTGGGATTTTCCCTTGTTATTTTTTCCATAAAGCCCAATATAACTTTCTTTTGGTTTATCTTATTTTATATTTGATATAGAAATCGACTAATTGAAATTCAAACTAATTATAAATTTTTGAAAGATAAAAAAAATATCTATAAATATTTAACATTGCTATACATTAAAAAATTCGAAATCAAAATTTAGGTACCGATTTATCTAAACACGTGTTCATAAAGCCTATCGACTAGTCCAACACATATCTACGGTTTAGGCCGGACAAAGCTATGTAGATTTGGGCCTATAAACTATTACCTACAACAAAGCCCAAAAACTATGTGATTTGCAGGTTGGACCGAGAATCGGGGTTCAGGGTGGGTCTTTTTATGTTAAAAAATAGAATTTGGTCGGACTGGACAATTTCCGACCTGACTGGACGGTTTGTCGGGAAAATCTGGTCGGATCGGACAGTTCACCCCAAAATTAGGTACTTATATATATATTTTTTATAAAATTTATAAATTATTTACTTATATATCTATCTATATTTCAAAAAATTACTTAAAAAGCATAAGGAAAAAAATTTTGGTCTAATTAGTAGTTGGGCCGCGGACTCAATTCCGAATCAATCTCTAGGTCATTTTTGAAAACCTTGGTGAGTTGGAAGTTTGTAAATTATCGCCTCTATAAAGCCCATTTATATAGTTAAGCATATACTACGATTTAGGCCGAAAAATATATCTTTTTTTTTTCCAATAAGAAGGTCAGAGCAATTTTTACCCTGGTTATTTCAGCCCAGGAGCTTGATCCGGGTTAAAAGCAATAGCTACCTCCGTGATTTTTTTATTGACGTTAACCCTATGCTTAATACACGAAGTCATGCTTGAATTAATAAAAATAAGAGCAAACACATATCTTTCTTGTCTTGATTTATTTATTTATTTCCAATTTCGTTGATAAAGTATTTTAAGTCATTCTTCAATTGAAATTATTAAAATACTTCTACCAGCATTATGCAACTTGAAGGTCGATTCCTATATTCTATACATGTAAACTTCCTATTTTGATCACAAATATCTATTTTTTTATTTAAGTACGTTGAGTAAATAAACTTACTATCACAAAAAAGGTACCATAATAACGTCATAAATAATTGTTGGAATAAATAAAGTCCTAAAGGGGCTAAAGGTCCAAAGCCCAAAATGAAAGAAAGGAAAGTCAAAGAAAGGGAAGTAGTGGAATGTGTGTACCACATTGATTAGAGCAATGAAGTTTTCCAAATTTATAAGGAGACTTCCTTCCTTAATTCTTAACTTGTTGACCACTCCCTAGGTTGACTTTTAGTTGACTTTCTATTGACTTTTGGTTGACTTTCTGTTGACTGCGAGGACGGTCATGAGCGCGGGACCGGACACGGGCTCGAGGCTGGGAGCGGGTGCATTGAAGTGCACTTGGCACGCTCGCCACGTCGCGAGGAGCTCTGAGAAGCCTTAATTGTTTTGGAAAATTTCGGAGTGATCCGGAACCCAGACAATGACGGGACGCGAGGGTCAACGGCTAGTCAACCAGCGGGTGACACGTGGCAGATCGGATCAGGACAAGGCTGTCTCCCGAAGGGGTGCGAGGGGACTGGATAAGGCTTTCAGACAGCCTTCTAAAGGGGTGCGACAGACTGGATAAGGGTCAGACTTATCCAGAAGAGTCTTCAGACAGGGAACTCCAACAGTCGCGTCCCCTCGGAGTGGCTGATCCTCTTGTCTTGTCCAGCCTATAAATAGGCCAGTCCCCCTGCCATAATTCATATACCAGCAGCAAGTGCTTCATGTGCATTGTTGTCTTCTTCTCTCCCCCCGTTCTACATACTAGCAATAAGTGTCAGAAAATTCCGGGTATATAAGGGTTCGCCCAAAAGTTTCGAGTTCGTGTGCAACGTTCTTAGAAATGCTCGATAGTCATTGTATCTTGGGACGATTGATGTACCCCGTACGCACTGAAATATACGAGACAATCTCGTCTTACGGATAAAGTGTCTAACACTTGCCTCGACTATAGCCCGATCCTAATCAAGTACTCGTATCCGTAACCAACAATAATTAATAACAAATCAAGTACGATCACCACCATATGAAATTATTTGGTCAAACTTGTACATTTTCTGTTCGTAAAGTTGGACTTTAGAATTTTGTTTAAAAATATTCAGGTCCCAAACCACCCTCGAGACACACAATATCGGTCAGATGGTCACAACAATTTTTTCAAGCTAATTATGAAGAGTTGACAATAAATTTTTTTCACTAATCACTCTAATTTTATAAAGCTATTTACAATCCAGAAAAAAATATATACACTATTACAAAGATAACAAACAAAATAAATCTATAAGTATGAATATAAATAGATACCAAATGGTAGAGAAAAATTGCTGGAACCAATTTTTAGTGCAAAAATAATCGAGTCAAACATTGTCTATCTTGATTGACAAATCAATCTAATTGATATATCAAACTTTCATCCAAAAATAACGAATATTAGACAAGTATTTGGACACTTAGTAATATCTTGACCAAGTACCAACTATCTTGATCAATCAAATTCGAAATATTTGACCAGTTCGATTTACACTCATTTGGAGGACGACTCTCCTACTAATTACCTGAGGCAATTAACACACAATTGCCAAGTCCATTGTATGCAATCAAATTGACGTTGACTGGTACGATAAACGGTCGGGATATTTACATTTCCCCACGAGAAAGGTAATGGAATTTTTTTTATACAGCCGATAATTTCTAAGACATGGCAACTGATTCGGGAAAAAGAGACCGGATTCATATTTAAGTCCAACAATTACAAATCTGTTTGTTTTAATTATTTGAAATAATTATTATAAAGCGTTTGGTAACTTATGTTAACTAGTCTCTTGGAGTTGGTGACTAAAACAACTTGAAAGCGTAAACTTTATTTCTTATCAGTTTGTGATAACATTGCAAATTTCTTTTCATTAGACTTGCATTTTATTGTTTTTACTATAATGTAAAATGCATTGTACAATCTTATATTTGCTGTGCAAATAAAATAATAGTTCAATTGCACAAGACGGTGTAAATATGTAAGAAGTGTTATCATAGATATCCTATAGACAATTGTATTAAGGACATTGTACTTCATCATATTCAGTTATTTTAACATTACACTTATTGAAAAGGATGTTTGATTGTTTGCATATATTCAAGTTAGTGTTCCCATAAATTAAGAATATGAGATCTTAGAGGACTATAAACACAGTTCTTAAATAGTTTCAATCAATGATCATCGAGAACATAGTATTGATAATGCAATGGAGATTGGTGTGCGATGTATATATCTATCCTTAGAGGATGTAGATGATATCTTACTATTTATTTTATGTTATACTGTCATGATTAGATTCTGTGTTGGTAAAATTTTAAAAACTTCCGCTACGACGAAGTAGGTTCGTCTTTATAAAATCCAACAAGAAGTTGATGATTCAAATTTTTTAGTTGTCATGGTGTAAAAATTCTTTTATTTTCCTTAATTCATTTATTATAATACTTAATTTATTATAATACTGTAATGATAATCATTTATTTTATTATCATTGATTCAAATATTCGGTTATTCATTTATTATAATACTCTGATGATAATCATTTATTATATTAGGTAGGCCCGAGCCCAATTAAAGAACGAATAAAGCCCAATATCCACCGGGCGAAGCCCAATATAATAAGCGCTTCTAGTTCTGTTCACCTTAGCGCCAGCTAGCGACCGGTCATCCGTTGAAGCGCTCTAAAAAGGTTTCTCTATATTTGTGGAAGAACCCTATCGGCGCCTTCAAAATAAGCCCCCCTTCGTAACAAAACATTCGAATTGATCAAACAAACCCAAAAAATCCTCAAAAAAAAAAGCCAAAGGAGAAGGAGGAGAAATGCCGGGGCTGACGTGTAACGCGTGCAACAAGGAGTTCCAAGACGACGCCGACCAGAAGATCCATTACAAGTCCGATTGGCACCGCTACAATCTCAAGCGCAAGGTCTCTCTCTCTCTCTCTCTCTCTCTCCTCGCTTTAGATCGTGTGTTTGCTGTTTCTTAGTTAGGGTTTTATTTTTTTTTATTTGGAATTAATTTTTTTTTTTGTGTAAAAAATAATGGGCTTTTGTGTAAATAGGTAGCTGGGGTTCCGGGGGTGACGGAGGCGCTGTTCGCGGCTAGGCAGGCGGCTCTTGTCCAGGACAAGGACAAGCCCGCCGACGCTGCGCCGATGACGTACACGTGCGGTCTCTGTGGGAAGGGGTACCGAAGCGCCAAGGCCCACGCCCAGCACCTCAACTCTCGTGGCCATGTGTTGCGTGCTTCTCAGCTTGCTCCGGGCGGGGATGGCGGCCGTGTTATAATCAAACCGCTCCAGAGGCGTGTTGTGGAGAAGGCTATGGTCGAGGAGCCGGAGGAGGAGAGCGAGGATGAGTGGGAGGAGGTCGGGTCAGAGGACCAGGATATGGTGGGTGATTTGGAGGGGGATGATGTGGAGGGTATGGACGAGGACGGGGAAGATTATTCGCTGGATCCGTCTAGTTGCTTTATGTGTGATCAGGAGCATCCTGACATTGAGAGTTGTATGGTTCACATGCACAAGTACCATGGTTTCTTCATTCCTGATGTTGAGTATTTGAAGGATCCGAGTGGCCTTCTTACGTATCTTGGCCTTAAGGTAGCTTCCTTTGCTTGTTTTGTTGGTGTTCTCTGCCGAGCTGGATCTCTGCCGGTGTGTTGATCAGTTTCCCATGCTGTCTGAACCAGGTGAAGAGGGATTTCATGTGCTTGTATTGCAACGACCGATGCCATCCTTTCGTCAGCTTAGAAGCAGTTAGGAAGCACATGGAAGCAAAAAGCCATTGCAAAGTACATTATGGTGATGGTTCTGAGGATGAGGAAGCTGAGTTGGAGGAATTCTATGATTATAGTAGCAGGTAGAGCAAGTACTGCTGAATCTCAAATTTTATTCCTTTTCTGACCATTTTTTCATAGCTCTTAATGTTTGATCTTAGTTATGCAATATGTATAAATTATGTGTAGGGTTGGGGACTGATTGATCTTCTTATGTTGCAGTTATGTTGACGAGGCAGGGAAACAGTTGGTGGCATCAGGTGATATGACTAGCAACGTGGAACTTGGGACCGCTGGTTCCGAGCTTGTTATAACAAACAGATCCGCTCGTAAAACATCCACCAAGACTCTTGGTTCCCGGGAGTTTTTGCGCTACTATCGCCAGAAGCCACGACCATCTGCAAATGACATGGCAATCATCACTGCTCTTGCATCAAGGTTCATACCGGACGCATTCTTTGTGTTTGAATCAATCCATTTTGGGGATTATATGTTAATGGCATTCTTGTTTTCAGGTACAAGGGGATGGGGCTCGCAACTGTGCAATCCAAGGAGCAGCTCGTAAGGATGAAAGTGTTGAAGAAAATAAATCGATCTGGAGTGGAGGCGATGAGGAATAAGATAGGTATGAAGAGTAACGTCATCAGAAATCTGCCTAACAATGTACCCTATTAGTCTTGGGGCCTGTCGTTCCCTTGTTGTTATATCTATTACCGGAGCCTTGTTGTTCTGCTGCTTAAGTTTTGCAAAAAGATTGGTGCGTGGTACTTGAAATTTGCAATTTACTGGATTAGATGGCCAATTATGATATTATTTGATGTTCTTGCGGTCGACGGCTACTTTTTCGTTTTCTTCTCTTTCATCTCTCCCTGGAGTGGTATTATTACTTTACACCAATTGTCACATCTTTCAATGGATCAATTATGAAACTTTCGTCGATTCACATACATCTGAATATTTTGCAATTTATATGCATCTGAACTTTTGGCAAGCATATGTTTCTTTATTCGAATTTGGATTAATCACCGGATTAAAAGCTCCACCGATGTCATACATGTCGTTAGCTTGTGGATGTGGATGTTTGTTGTTCTTGCAATATAATATACCATGCGTAGGTGTTAGATCTCAGACAAGAAGAAGCCGCCTCTTGCCAAACAATATGATGTCAATGTCATTTTTTAACATAACAATGGGACAACTAAATGTAGCTTTTATCTTGGTCACCCTCGAGGAATATTTCTTTATTCGGGGAAGATGCCACTTCGTATATAATATCCAAGAGGACCAGTTAAATTAGCACACCAGAAGAAAGTCGAACCTTTCCAAATCAGTAATTGAGACGATTAATATCTTCCAAGCAAGTGGCTTAAAAGATTATATCGCAATCTAAAGTACGAAAGAGTTACAACGAACAAGTCACATTGCATATGTACAGAAGCAATCCCAATGTACGTTCCGAATGTTTTCAAAGTCTAGCACAAGCTTTCCCTAGCTAAACTCTAGCTCTAAGCTTCCATTCTCCACTTCATTCATCGAGGGAGCTGTGTAGAACCATGACAGTTACCTCCAAAGTCAAAAGGGTTCGTGACTAGAAGTTGATGCAGTTGGTGTCTTGACAGAGTGATAAAATGATATCTGTTCTGAGCCCGGTGATGGTGGTTCCCTAATTATCGTAAAAGCGCGAACGCCGTCTTCGAGAACTGTGGATACACAGAAATAGCCACGCATAAAATTATAAGTGGAAGCCACCAACTAAAAGGTCTAGCAAAATGATACTACCAGCTAGTTGAAGAAGGATGTCAAGAACAAATCTACAAAATTAAGGTAAAAGATCAGTCCTAACCCTGGATGACACCCGGAACACCATTGCTACCAAAGCCATGGTCTGTCAGAAACATGCCGATTGGATTGGCAAACATGCTAAACAGATTCAAAGCAACATATGTCTCGTCTTAATTACTATCCCTACATTCACTACATACAGTTAATCCCTTTTCCTCAAGCTATGGACATCAATGTTAGATAGGATGGTTGGACACTGCATCTGTCATATCATACCAAATGTCTGAGAGAATGCATTTTGCATTTTTTTCCTGCCATAGTGTATTTCAAAAAAAAGAATGCCAGTTTCAGGGGTAGCAATAAAAATGAATCAAGCAGAAGTATTTCAAATAAAATCAGATAATTTTGATTGAGAAACGGTAAATATTCAATAAAACTAAGGGAAGCAGCTTCACTGACCTGTGAGAGCTACCCCTGGAGGGTCCAGTTGCACTTGGAAACTCCTCATCAATCTCATCTAGTCTATTCTCATTGAAGTCCACAGAGGCCACAGAACCCTCATCAGAATTGGAAGCACTTGAACGACGGCTTCCTCTTCTTCCATCGGCTACTCTCGACCTCCTCCTACTTCTTGAATTTCGTAACTTAGAAAATATCTTGTATAACATGCACGAAGTCCACCAATTACCTTCACCACCATGAAAATCTTCAAAGTCATCAGCGGTCTCATCATCACCATACTCGATCACATAATCTCCCAAAACCACGCCACGTGGGACTTCAGAATGTATAGTGCTTAGCACATCAATTATCTCAGATGACTGCTGGAAATTCTCCCAATCAAGCTGACGGGCAGGATCAATTTTAGAAGGATGAGCATGGGGATGTTCTACCTGAGCATGAGTACGAAGTTCCAAGTATGATCCTGTGAACCTACATTGTTCTTCATCGCAGCATCGCCTCTTCTCATCCAGATGTAAACGGGCTTCATCAACAACCACCCACCCAGTCACTTCACCTCTACACAAGGGGCAAGCAAGTTTGGAGTCATCCTCCACCGTTTTCGGCTGAGTGTTTGCCACATCAGTTGCGGCAGGAGATGACATGCCACTTGCACTTTTGAACCGATCCAAACAATTCGAGTGTAAATGATTGGTATCGCAGACAAAAGGCCTGCACCCTCTGTCATGAGACGAACACAGGAGCAGGACACTGTTGTGAGGGAAATCCAAGCATATAGGACAAGTCACATCTTCCCAATTGGTATTCAGATGAATGTCCTCCAGGTCAATATCACTTGCCTCAACCCCACTCAAGTAAGAAAACCCAATCATCATCCCGCAAATGAAAGAAACACGAAACTACCAGCACATGGACGATAGAGAATCCGCTCCTTAATCACTCCTCAGGGCAGCAATCTTTGACCCGACGAGGCATTCAAACAACTGCAACAACCCAAAACAGAGAATAAAATGTATAAATTAAACAGCGACCAGGAGCAGAAAATTCCAGATGAAATTCCTTAGAAACTGAAGGCACCCTGAACCAATATCCACCATGCACAAACATAAACACAGCCGATCGAAACAGCCGTCCTTTTCATTGAAGAAACAAGCATTAGAATATATTCCGTCTCGATTTTGATTTACATTAAGCACCACTCGTTTGACTACCAAATCACTCGCTACATACCACGAGCACAAGTGTACCGCCTCCGATACGAATACCACTTCCATATCAAAAGGATGCAGTAAGACAGTGATCCATAACTTACAAAATCAACTAATCCAACATCAAGTCTTAGGGCAATCCATCATTAAAATCCAATTAACAGTGTTCCTACACTAAATGAAACATCAAAAACTCAATCGTTAGAAAACCGATCAACAAACTTTACGATCTAGCAACTGAGTTTAAACCCCTTTGTTTTCCAGCCGCCTAAAGAGAAAACCCAATAGCAGCCAAAATAGAACAAAGACACCAACTTTCCTCACCTTAGATAACAAAGGTTCCGCCTTTGGACATAAAACGAGTGACCCAGAAGCCGGAAGGACCTGGAGATTAAAACCCAGAAAAAAGTTTGAGACTTTAAGATCCTCTCTAGTCTCTCTCCCACTATGAACCAATTGTGAGTGATTGAGGTAGGTTAGGGGACAATACCTATCTATATAACTTTCTCTCTTCCTCTCTCTCCTCTCTCTTTAATGGTGCCTGTGTTGTAGTTGAATCAGCATGTGGAAAGCGATCCAAATTGTACTCTCTGGGACTTGGGTTGGGTTTTCTTCAAACAAAAAAGTGGGTCATATAAAATTAAAATTGGGGAAAACTGAAAAGGGCAAGGGGTGTCCATTTTGGGATGACGGAATTGCCCCCGGTCGAGGTAGATGATGACGCAATGTTTTTTGGGGAATTGACCGAAACACCCCCTCCCACTGGGGTTGACTTGACTTGAGAGTTGAGACCTGAGGGGGCAACCCAGCCACTTTTCTTTAATCTTTGCTTCCTCACCTCTGGTCCGATCCCACTAAAAAAGGACACCAACCCAAAGGGACACTGACGTCGGAGGGGAGGGGGATTTTTTTTTACTCGATCCGTTCGTTTCGGATAAATTGGCCACCAACAAGAGAATTAAAAGGATAAGTAAGTGATATCATAATATATATTATAATATATATTAATCAATACATCTCAGATTCGAGTCATGGTAACATATCGCCTGAAAATTTAACATTGGTTTGTCATGATAAAAGGATAAATTTGTGTCAAACAAATTTGTAAGTATGAAAAATAGACATATTTATATTTGAAAATTATTAATTGGATATAAAAAGCTCATAGTTGTACTAGTTTTAGATGGTTGAAATACAAATTAGTTAGAAGTTTATGTTATAGACCAAAAATTATAAACAACTTGATTTTTAATACTTGGTAAATCCATTGCAATGGAGTTCTACTAATAAAGTTTTCTATATTTTCATCATAAATATTAAATTATAATTTAATTTAACTTACCAATTAAAAAAAGTCATTGAGTTACAATGTTAATAACTCGTACTACCTGATTGTCTTTGATCATAATTTTCTTAAAAGTCTTACCTGACATCTAAAAATATTCCTCCATTTTTATAGGTGGAGAAGATGAGGTCCACTATCTCTTTTATATTGGAAGATCCAAACAAAAAAAAAATCTCATCGAATTAGCCATTCAATATCAACCATAATGCAGGAATTTTTTTTGTAGTGCCAATCATATTATACAAGATGACAATATTTAACTAAAGAAACAATGAGTTTTGTATAGCCCAGTAGCCACTATTGTTACTCGGTAATTATTATTGTGTATCGAATATAAACTAACCAATGTAAATTTTATTTTTTTTTCTCCCGGGATGTTATATATCTATGACTTTTTTATACTGGATATTTAATTTTGGAAATAGAGGAGCAACCCTCTTTATAAAAATATGAAAAAAATAATTGTCTCTTAAGTAAGTCTCTCTAGCACATCATTATCATAGCTACTATTTGGCACAAAATCTATTTTTTTTAGATCATGATTGTAGTCGGCAAAATCCTGTGTGAAAAAACCTAGAGAAGGAAAGAACACTTCTGCAAGTTAAAAGCACGCTTCAGCGCCAATTTGATTCTGGGCCATTTTACGAGTATACTGTACATCAAGTACACCTCAGTACATGAAGTATAAGGTAAATTAAATACGACATTATGCAAAAGTTTGTATAATGTTGTTCTGCCGAAAAAGTCGAAAATTTACTCTATACCTATTCCCATTGTTTACAATTAAACTCAATTATATCTGACGGTGAGAAACCACATTCTAACAAACTGGTACGATAGAATCGATGGGCAATTGTGGATGTTGAAGTATGGAGCCTAACGATACCTTGGAAGGTTGATATGTCGCCTAGGGACGCCTAGGATTCGACCTTTTTGAAATCGGAGTAAGTATGAGAAAGAAAAGAGAAACTGAAATTTTGGCCTGGAGGGGCCAGCGAATGCTGGACCTCCCCAGCGAACGTTGGGGCACCCGAGATTATCCTATACTTTGCCTAATGAGTCCTAATTAGGTTAGAACTTGTTGGAGACTCTATATAAGCATTGTAACCCTTCATTGATGATGTATGTAGCAAGTTTAGCCTCCATTGAGTTCTAAAGAGCGTTAGAGCTCATATCTAGTGAAATGATCCTCTCCTGGCTTGGTACGCCCCCGGACGTAGACATTAGGTCAAACCGGGTTACCAAATCTTATTGTCGCATTCTTATTTTCGTTTTGCTCGATCGTGACCGTGTGGTGTTGTTGAGGGTTCGCTGTGTGCGTACTTCGAGTTTCAGTTGTAGGAATCCGTAACAACTGGTATTAGAGCTTTTAAGTTAAGAGTCTGATAGGAGCTACGATGATGAATGATGAGAGGTCTCCGGTTGAAAAGTTTGATGGGATGGACTACTCCTACTGGAAGATGCAAATTGAAAACTACCTCTATGGGAGGGATTTGCATCAAGTACTCAAAAAGAAGAAGCCGACAGACATGAAGGAGGAAGAGTGGAAGCTTCTAAATAGATTGGCGATGAGTGTGATTTGCTTGTCCCTGTCCAAGCACGTGGCTTTGTATACTGCGAAGACAGAATCGACGAAGGAGATGCTGAAGATATTATATGACATGTACGAGAAGCCATCAGCCGCAAATAAGGTTCATCTGATGCGTAAGTTGTTCAACTTGTGGATGGCATAGGGTATGTTGGTGGCCAAGCATCTTAATGAGTTTAACGCGACGATAGCGACATTGAACTCAGTTAAGATCACCTTTGAAGACGAGGTACAAGCTCTTATCTTGCTAAGTTCTCTTCTTGATAATTGGAGTGGCACAGTCACAGCGGTGAGTGCCTCGACAGGGAAGGTTACACTGAAGCTGGATGAGGTTAGGGACTTGATCAAAAGTGAAGAGATTAGAAGAAGAGAGTCTGGGTTAACCTCCAGTTTAGCATTAAACGCAAGTAGTAGAGGAAGGTTTGAGTCTAAGAAGGAAGGCAGAAATCACATTAGGTCAAAGTCTAAATCAAGGAAGTCAAAGAAGGACATGAGCAAGGTCCAGTATTACAACTGTGACAAGTACGGACACTACATAGTTAACTGCAGGGCACCAAAGAGAGAGGATTCTTCAGCGAATGCTACAACTGAAGACCATAGAGATGCTTTGGTCTTTAGTGTATGCAGTCAACTGGATGCTTGGGTCTTGGATTCGGAAGTATCGTTGCACTCATGCAGTAAGATGGGAGTGACGGAGAACTATGTCCAAAAGAAGTTTGGCAAGGTTTATATAGCGAATGATGAGCCATTGTAAATTGTAGGTATGGGAAAAGTACGAATCAAGATGCCAAATGACTCTATACTAGTGTTAAAAGGAGTGAGATACATTTTTGGACTAAATATGAATCTATTATCCGTGGGGCAGCTAGACGATGAAGGCTACAAGGTAGTTTTTGACTACAAATCTTGGAAGATAACCAAGGGGGCTATAGTGTTAGCCCGTGGTCTGAAATAAGGAACCATGTACACAACAAAGGGCACTCAAGATAGCATCAATATTACAGGAGGCTCGGGTGATACAGATCTATGACATAGTCGTCTTGGCCATATAAGTAAGAAAGTGATAAAGGTGCTATGCTCTAAGGAAAAGTTACCTAGTTTGAAGACCATAGAAGTCAGGCTATGTAAGTATTGTGTGCTCGGGAAGCAGCAGCAAGTGAGTTTCTTTAGAGGCAAAAGAGCTCCAAGGAAGCAAAGGCTTGAGTTAGTCCATAATGACTTATAGGGATCGACACCAGTGGCATCCTTGGGAGGGTCAATGTATTACATGACCTTCATTAATAACTCCAAGAGGAAAGTGTGGGTGTACTTCTTGAAACAAAAGTCTGAAGCCTTCAATGGTTTCAAGAAGTGAAAAGCACTAGTGGAGAATGAGATAGGACTCAAGATCAAGTGATTGAGATCCGATAATGGTGGCGAGTATGAGCTCAAAGAGTACAAAGACTTCTGCGTAGAGCAAGGGATCTACATGGAGAAGACAGTTGTATGAACACCTCAGCAGAATGGCATAGCAGAAAGAATGAACCAAACATTGAATGAGAGAGCAAGGGCTATGAGGTTGAAGTATGGACTACTCAAGATGTTTTGGGTAGATGCAGTCAATACGGTAGCATTCTTGATCAACTGTGGGCTATCTACTCTATTGGATAATAGTATCCTTGAAGAAGCATAGAACGATAAGGAAATTGACCTCTCTTACATATGGGTCTTTGATTGTGTTATGTATGTTCTAGTGGATGCAGGTGAAAGAACCAAGCTGGATGCCAAGTCAAGGAAGTGCACATTCATTGGGTATGGAGGTGACGAGTTTGGATTCTAATTTTGGGATAAGAATAGTCACAAGGTGATTAGGAGCCAAGATGTCATGTTCAATAAACAGGTGTTATACAAGGATCGTAAAAGGGTATCGGGTGAGAGCAAGAAGACTCAAGATGAGCTAGAGAAAGCTCATGAGGAGGAGGTAGTACTAAGTTCCCCATCATCAATGGTGCCGCAAAGGAGGTCTACAAGGCAGTATAGATTTCCAGATAGATGCTCCCCAACTAACTTTTATCTTCTGTTGACAGATGAAGGAGAACCTGAAGATTTTGTAGAAGCTCAGGAGAATGAGCAAGCGCACAAGTAAAAGTGTGCTATGGATGATGAAATGGACTCATTGAGAAGTAATGAGACTTGGACACTAGTCTAACTTCCCAAAAGTAAGAAGACACTGCAAAATAAGTGGGTATTTAGAATCAAGCGGAAAGCAAATGGTAATGAGTGCTACAATGCAAGGCTAGTGGTGAAAGGGTTTCAGCAAAGGTATAGCATTGATTACACATATATTTTCATACTGGTGGTAAAGATTACTACTATCAGAATGGTGTTGAGCATAATTTTAGCCAAGAACTTTTTGTTAGAATAGATGGACGTCAAGACAGTATTCCTCCATGGTGATCTTGATGAGGAGATTTATATGGAGCAACCAGAGGACTATGTGTTAGAAGATAAAGAGAAGCTCGTGTGTCATTTGAGAAAGAGTCTCTACAGGTTGAAACAAGCTCTGAGATAATGGTACAAGAAGTTTGACAAATTCATGCATGAGATAGACTTCATGCGATGTGAGGCAGATTATTGTTACTATATGAAGACATAAGACATTGGCTATATTATCCTTTTGCTCTATGTTGATGATATGTTGATCGCAGGAGCAAATGCTCAAGAAGTAAGCAAGTTGAAGAAGCAATTGTTAGAACAGTTTGCTGTGAAGGACCTGGGTGAGGTGAAGTACTATTACATCATCAATGAAAGGTTACAATGCTTATATAGAGTCTCTAACAAGTCTTAACCTAATTAAGACTCATTAGGCAAAGTATAGGGTAATCTTGGGTGCCCCAGCATTCGCTGGTTTGAAGTTTGTACCCCTCAGCATTCACTAGGGTAGGCCAGCATTCGCTGGGCCCTCTAGGCCAAAATTTCAGTTCTCTTTTCTTCATCATACTCGCTCCAATTTTGAAATGGTTGAATCTTAGGCGTCCCTAGATGACATATCAACCTTCCAAGGTATCGTTAGGCTCTATACTTCAACAATCTCCCACCTAGAGACTAACCACTTTACTTGATCCATTGTCATTCAGAACACTAGTCACTCTGTGCTCACACGCGTCCTTTCTTGGTTACTTAGTACACCAGCCTTCAATCATCATTCAACAAGGCCAACTGAGCCTATGTTGAGCCTCAGCTTCTCCAAGGTCACTACCTTGGTAAACATATCTGTAGAGTTCACTTTTCTGTCAATCTTCTCAATCTTTAGGATCTTCTCCTCAATAAATTGCTGGATGTAATGGTACTTCAGGCCTATATGCTTTGTTCTTATATGGAAGGCCAGATTCTTTGCCAAATAAATTACACTTTGGCTATCACAATGTAGCACATTCCCAGTTTGCTCCTTTTCTAACTCAGCCATGAAGTTTTGCAGCTACACCATCTCCTTGCTCGCTTCTGTCACTGCCATATATTCAGCTTCTGTGGTTGACAAAGCAACAATCTTCTGCAACTTGGATGACCAGGATATTGTGGTACCTCCAAGCGTGAACATATACCCAGTTGTGCTCTTAAACCCATCATGATTATTTGATCCCAAATCTGTATTAACGTAACCTGCCAGTCTCACATCTTTGCCTTCAAAGTAAAGAGCTTTGTTCTTGGTACCTTGCAAGTATCCTATGATCCATTTGACTGCGATCCAATATTGCTCTCCCAGATTACCCATGAATCGACTCACAACTCCCTTCACATAAGCTATATCAGGTCTTGTGCATATCATTGTATACATCAAGCTCCCAATTGTTGATGTATATGGAGTCCTCCTCATATGGGTCTTCTCCACCTCGCTCCTAAGTGCATCTTTCCTGGACAGCTTGAAGTGCCCACCCAAAGGAGTCACCATAGGTTTAGCATCATGCATACTAAACTATTTCAACACCTTCTCGATGTACTTGGTTTGAGAAAGGATAAGCTTTCCTGCTTTCCTATCTCTCTTGATCCTCATACCAATCGTTAAATACAACTAATTCGATTTTCAACTCATTTTGGTCTTCTATACTTGCCCAGGTGAGGACCACAGAAGTCGCAAGATTTAACTCAGATCCGCACCTAATGCAAGTCTCAACACCGGCAGAAGTAGAGACTTTCTCTTTTATGCATTCTGAAGAGAGAAATGCAGACCTGGGTGATACGATATTAGAAAATAAAGCTATGAACAAACTTGATTGCAGTATTCAACTAATCTGGATTGACGATTACAAGTGCTCCCTATGTGAGATTGAAATGCCTATGGATTTTGTCGAAGAAAGACTGGAATATTCAGATTTCCATTTGGCTGAAAGGCTGCAAAATGAGGGACGTACATTAGGTTAAAAAAAATTCGCGATAACTTCGAGGTACTTGTTTCTAATATAACTTCCTTGAAAGTGATTATGCATCTTGTTGTTGACAATTCCGAGATACTTTCATATCTGAACGGATGGGCAAAATCTCGATATTGAAGATTCGCTATGTGCGTACTTCGAGTTTTGGTTGTAGAAATCCGTAACAGTGGAATGCATAATTGGAAAGTTATTAATTGTCTTGTCCATAATAATATGGTGGTAGAAATCAAACTTGGGCTGTTTTGGATTCCAACTCCTTATAGAAGTCAGACAAGTACAAGTTGACTTGTGCCCCACTGACTCCGAGGAGATGATCATTTCTCTTTCGGGGCCAACTCCCAAAAAAGTGATGCATGTCTCCACGATGATTGAGATGTCAATTTCTGGTCACACACCCAACCTTTTTTTCCGGTGAATAATTGTATCTAATAAAATTTTTTTATTGTAGAATGAATATTATCAGATCTTATATAAAATGTGAATTTTTCGATAATAATTTTTATACTTTGTAGGATCTAAATTTAATTCACTGCTTCATGTAGCAATACAATATCTATATTGTTCTCTCCCAACCGAGTTTTCTCACAATTTTGACTGTTCCATTTTGTTCTCTACGAATACAAAAATCGTTTTTGCCTCTTTTCCTGCTACTAAGATATTTCAGTTTGCTACTAAAAAAAAGTTATTTCACTTTGTTATGTTCTCTCTCAACTGCTCATAAATTTTTGGAAAACTACAACAAAATAGTATAAAGGGAAAAGTACATTTTACCTACCTGTGGTTATATCAATTTTGTGTTCATGACTTGTGGTTTAAATTTTGTAATTTAGTCTCAGTAGTTTAAAATCTTTTACACCATACAACCCTTACCCGAATGATTGTGTTAAGTCATCCAGTTGGCATGCCACATAGGCGCTGACTGGATAGATTTACTTTGTGGCACGCTATGTAATAGATGACAAATTATCAATTTAATCACTAAGAGTTGATATGTATTTTTTAGCAAATGGTCCCAATATTTTATTGGCATTCAAGAAGATCCAACATCTTCTTCCCTTCTTCTACCCTCAGAACTCAAATCTTGAATTCCAATCTCTCTCTCTATCTCTCCCAATAGTAAGATACAATAAGCACTCAAATTGTCTAATATAACCGAGATACCAAAAAATTCTAATTCCCAATTTCCCTTTCTTAGAACCCTAATTGACGTCCTCAACCTAATTCCCAGGAATTGGTTAGCCGGCTAGACAATCAGGCATCCGCCATCTAGAATGTTTGATCCCGCTCCCAAGAGCTCTCTAATGACCAAACACCTCAACTTCATCGATAAGTCAATCCAAGCCCATATCAATATCTCTATCACTAAATCTGACCCGCTCCTGCCTGCCGTTAGGAACTCTACCGGAGGGGATCCTAGAATTACGGTCTCCAACCGGCTTCCCCGAGATTACGTAGAGGATGAGGATGAGACACCACCAAGGAGTAGGTTTCTAAACACAATCAGATTCAGCGACGGCTAGGGCCGGTCTAGGTGGGAAAAAAATTCAGAAATAAGTAATTTTAGGTGGCGACAGTCAGTTTGTGGTTGAACATGGTTAGGGCGGAGGGCTTGCTTCTAAAGGGAAGAGGGGCTCCAGGGTACGAGGAAACACCATCGTTTCTGGCCGTCTTTGTTTGTGGATGTGAACGTCGGTGGGAAGTTTTGGATAAATTATAAAAAATAAATGTCAATTATTAGTGACTAAATTGATAAATTGTCATCTATCCAGTCAGCGCCTAGATGGCACGCCAACTAGGCGACTTAACCTAGTCATTCGGATAAGGATCGTATGCTATAAAAGATTTTAAACTACATGGATCAAATTACAAAATTCAAATCACATGTCCTGAATGCAAAATTAGTATAACCACAAGTAGGTAAAGTGTAATTTTCCTTATTGTAAAAGACGATATTGAGAACCGCGGGGACAAATTCCCATTTGATTTAACGCTTCCAATTTTTTTTTTTTTCGAGGAAAACCCTTCCACTTTATTATTCTTTGCCAGAGACTATCCTCTCTATTCACAGTCAAATCCGTTCCTTTTACCATTTCCACCATCTAATATAAATCTAAATATATAATCCTCAAGGCCCAATTTCCCAAAAGAACAATTGACTCCTAACTGCAATTCTACCGGGATTTTTTCTTCTTCCAAAAAAAAAATGCTATTATTCATAACAAATTAAGAAAATAATTTTTAAAAAATTAATTATTAAATTGATGTTCACGTGAGACACTATTATTTTTTTCCCATAACTTGAATCTAGTCTTAAAAAATACCTATGACTACCAAGTTGCGAAAAAAAATCCATGAGTGACTAAGTCATGAATTTTTTGCGTGACTTAATTATCTTGAGCTTTAAAGCCGAGTCACAGAAAAAAAAAATCCAGCCACTCGATCCCAACCTTGCCTCCCCAGCCTCGGCTCTCCCTCAGCTGGAGGTCGTCCTAACATCGTCAGTCTTCTTAGAGTTTCGCTCGCCGCTCATCGGTGAATGAGTAACGTCCCTCCTCTTTATCGACCATAGACCGGTCAGCTCCAGTAACTCGTCTGTGTGCCTGCCTCCGGTCGTAACACCCCTCGCCAGTAGCTTAGGTAATTAATATGTTTTTTACACTTTATAATAATCTCGTTCATATATTAGTTAATATTAATTTAATTAGTTAAATTATGTTATAAAGTGAATGAATTGATTGTTATTGTAATTAGATAGATTGTGAATTAATTATTTATCTTAATTTGGTTAATTAGTGTGGTAATAAAGTTGATTCTATATTTACTTGGTTGTATATTATTAATTAGGTAGTTTATGAATTATTAATTAAACAAATTTGGTTAATTAGTGTGATACTAGGTTGATCATAATTTATTTGGTTGAACATAATTCAAATAAAATGTTAGTTTTTATAGTTAGTGAAATATTCAATGATGGATTATTTATATATATTTACAGAAATGACCTCACAACAATACATAGATATTTTTGGAGGATAGAGGTACTTCAGATAGGGTTTTACTTAAGCGTCAGAATGTCCATCGGTCACAAGCTATCTGAGGTATATAATGCAAATGATAGTTTTGATGTGAATGCTACACTATAGATCTATCAGCCCGGATGAAAGCAAGTGTTTGTGTAGAATAGGGCATTCGTAACCTACATGCAAGCGATCAAATTCTGGGATGTGTGATGCATCAGTCACGTTGTGATCGGACTATCTTGGTGGAGCGATGACAGTCAAAGACGCATATGTTTTATACGCCGATAGGAAAGATGACCATCAATTTTTAAGACGTCTATATTATATTATACGGGCTCCATATCGGGCTCACTATCGATAACATGATACTCATGGGATATGAGACACCCTTAGGTCCAACCATGAGATTTTAACTTGCTGTCCAACTAGCATTTCGACCATGATAGTTCGGTCGATGGTTTAACTTGTCGTTTGATCATGGTTGTCTTGTCAATAGTTCGACCAGTATTTTCGTAAATTGATATCTATACCAGGCCATTTTTAATTTTTGACTCCAGTCATAACAGTCGAGATGGAGGACGGAAGAAATCCTGGGACTACCTCCGTACTGATTTCTAAAATCTTGGTTATGGTATAACAAAGTACAAATTATTAACATTATCTGCATCAATTTTTGTGTTTACAAGTAATATAAACAAAACTTTATTTACAATCTATCAATAACAAGTATATAAACATTTCTACTAAAAAAATTATAACAACGGATAAAATATTCATAACTAATTATGTAATCTAACACATAAATTTAGATCGTAAAAGTTTATTTGAATGAAGTTGAACACCTCTTTCGCTCTATTTAATGACACTAAAAAACTTAAGCTGTGACAAAGAGGAAGACATAAACCATTCCTCTCATTGTATATTTTATAGGCAAATATTTTACCAAAAAATAAAAAAAAATCTGCAACTTAGTAGATAGAAACTCCAAATTCTACGAAGAAAAATTATTCAAATAGATTTTGTGACTATTTAATACCCTAAATAATCATGTCACGGAAAATCATGTCACAATTTTTTTTTCATATGACTTGTGAATAACCATGTCAATTTTTTTTTTCATGACTTATCAGTCACTAACAATGTCACTGCAACACATTTACAAAAAAATCCCTCTACGGTGACATACCCGTGCTCCAATCTGTAAAGATTCCGTAACGCAGTTTAAACAAAAGCTTCCGTGACCATGAGAGAATCGTGTGACCTACACTAAATTTCGAAGTAGGTTTCCTATTTGCCCATAATTGTTTACCGCATCCGATTGCTCAGGTCAAAGGTTGTTGTCGCCAATGTAACCCAAATTCGATTTCAAATACCAATGACAATCTGGGTGAATATTCCGATACGAGATGGCCTAAAACCATTTTTTTAAATAACTTCAACCACCACCCTGGAAAAAAAATAATATTTTCACTTTACCAAGCATCTACGTCGTCTCCATAAGAAGAGCATCCAATAATCGTGAATCAATTTTTTGAACAAGATAAAATAGGCCGTATATAATAATGTTTGGTATATAATAATGTTCGATAAAATAGACGAAATCAGTAGACACAAAATCAAGGAGAGGAAGGCCAAAATTGGATCTTGGTCGATGAAGGTGAAACTAATTAATAAAAGAACCAACGAATTACTTTACATAGGTATACAATGGGGATGCCAAATTGGGGAATAAGATTTCGAAGATAAATAATCTGCAAAACAGAACTCAATGTGGGTCCCCCAGGTTCCTTAAGCTACTTCAAAATTTATCCGACTCCGTTATGTTATCCAAACGAAGGGATTGCTTGGTGCATTCCCTTGTGAAGTTGGGTTAGTCCTGGTCGTCGATTACCTTGGTCACGACACCTACTGCGATAGTTCGGCCGAGGGCTCTCAGAAACGCCCTTCCGAGAGCTCTGCTGTTGGAGAACACATCGACGCACACCGGTCCTTGCAGAACCACCTGAAGTTTGCAAACATATGGGAAAAAGATTAGATATGTTCCCCTTTTGCTTTTCGATAAATGAAGTTGAAAGGGGTATATAATCCAAAAGCACCTCAATCACCGCACTCTGCTTCGAGGTAATGCAGCGTGGCACCTTCTTCGTTACTTTGCCTGTTTTGGGGTCGAGTAATGATACTATCTTCGCAACCGTTGCAGCCTCCTTGGCATGATGTATGTGAAATTCTAACTGTTGATTACATGCAGGGTTAGTTTGTTCGCAGGCGAACAAGGAATCTGGGGCATAAAAAAGGGAAGGAGGGCGAGCATACCTGAGATCCAACCAGAATCGGGATTTTGAGTTCTAAGACAAGCACCTTCAACTCTAAACGTTTGACAACAGCAACCGGAAATTCAGGGTGGCAAATGACACCCCCAGCCAGGACATTGTTTACATCAATGCCACTAAGACTGACACCAACACTGTCTCCGGCCCTTGCAATGGTACAAGGCTTAGAATCACGCTCAAGGGCTCGCACTGTCCCTATGTCTCCCGATGGCATGAGTAGAACCTTGATAACAACACAATTATACATCAGAACGCAAGTACAAGCACATTCAATAACAATAATGAAAATGCATATCATGTATAACAGGAAAGACAATACTTACTTTCAAGCCACTCCGAAGCGCTCCGGTCTCCAACTTACCGGAAGCTGAGACCTGCCCCATTGATGATCTGACAACATCACATATCGGCATCAGTAGAGGTTTTGAGAAGTCTCTCGAGGGAGGTTGCATAGAATCAATAGCATCCAGTAGATGAGGTCCCTGAAACCTACAACAAGAAGTATTTTACTCCCATGAAGAAATTCACATTTTTCCATTTTAGAGTAGATCCAGTGTCAGCTCACCAATACCTCAGGAGCATTATGAGGTGCTGGATAAAGATGAGCAGCAAAAAATGTTTGACAATCAACTTAAAAAATAAACTTACCAGGAGGATAACCGAGGATCTGATGCAGCAGCTACCAGATTCTGATTTTCCATGACACTTAGAGGAATCCATGATATAGAGGAATCCCTAAAGCCACAAGAACGTAAGAATGTTCCAACTTGTGTTTTGATTGAGTCAAATCGATCCTTGGAGTAACCAACAACATCCATTTTATTAACAGCGACTATAATCTGCTCAACACCAAAGCTCCTAATGAGCTGAACATGTTCCCTTGTTTGCCCCTTGGTACTGTCCATCCCAGCTTCAAAAGCACCAGTAATGGCATCTATGACAAGAATGGCGGCATCAGCTTGAGTTGCTCCTGATATCATGTTTGGAACAAAATCTTTATGGCCTGGAGAATCAAGAACAACAACATGATATCTCTTGGTATCGAAATAAGCAACAGCCACCGTCATAGTTACTCCTCTCTCCCTTTCCTCGGGACTCTCATCCAAAGCCCAAGCATAAGAAAAGGAACCCTTCCCCTGGTTGAATTAGAAAATCATCAGCATCAGATTCCTTTTAACATGTAATCAAAAAAGTATATCTTGTTAACCAAACCTGGATCTTGGCTTCTTTCTCATTCTTGTGCATTTGCTTCTGGGTTATTCTTCCCATGAGATACAGTAATCTGCCAGAAAGTGTTGATTTTCCGGAATCAACATGACCAACCTGCGCAAGCACAATAGATTAAGCAAATAAATTAATAGTTTGAGAAGACAGGATAGGGCAAGGGGCTCAAAGAATCGTACTCCCCAAAATGTCAACTCTGAGGTCCAACTTACAATCGCAAGGTTCAGTTGAGTTCGAGTATCTTCAGCTTTGTCAGGAAGCATCCATTTGTCTGGTTGATACTTGGCCAGCGACTTGGCTTTTCTGCCACCTGAATTTTTAGGTTTATCAGATAATGACTTGTTATTCATGTTACTGGGAAGACCATGTGGTTTCCCCCCTTCCATAATGGAGCTGCTTCCTTCCAGATTTCTATCTTTTTCTTGGACAATGACAGGTGAATCATTTGGTGCTTTATTACTCGACTGAATAACCGAAGGCCCAACCTTTGGCTGGTTGCTCTTCTCTGAATTCATAAGTGCATCTGACAGTTAAGAAGAAAGCTATCTGAGTTTAGCTCCTTACAAAAATTCGGAAGCAACGAACGTAACAGGCCAAGATATCGGTTGTACCTTGCTTGCCTTTCACCAAAGGCAGAGTTGAGTTCTTTAACTTTTTTATGTCTGAATGCACATCTAATGCATTATCCTTATTATTGACACTTGAGGAAGCTCTTGGTGGTTTTGCGTCTTGGAGGTTTGCTGCAGAATGAAGGAAAAAGGAATCATAACTAACAAGGGATATCACACAATTGCTGAAAGCTTCTATCCACACGATGAAAATTGACAATGCAGCCCAAATGGTCACTAAGAGCGAGATGATAGTAGAAAAAAAATAAAAAGAACACCATCGGATACCAAAAGTGCACAGAGTCAGCAAAGGGAACATATTTAAGGAGTTGGAGATCCTAAAAACAGTAATCTTCAAGATGTGTCCCAAAGTAGCTGAGAAAACCAACATTGGGAGATTCTATTAAAGGCTGTGCCATAGTTCCACAAGTACTTTACTTTGCTAGAAAATCAACACTGTCCATAAGGCTGAGGATCAACCCAAAGAAATCCAATGACCTGCCGCACCAAAGAAAACCGAATGGCTCAAACATGTAACTGAAGACAACTTCGGTGATTTGGGTTGGTGCAGGCGACAAACCGACCGATCGGTGTGTGGGTCTGTGTCTTTTTTGGTTGCACCGCGACGATGATACACTGCTTTATATGACCATGAGCATGCTCCTCCCTTCTCCGGCCAACATCGCTGCTCCTCCTTTCTCTACCCACCGCTGCTCCTCCTACCATCTCTGACAGCCGCTAATCCATCCTTTTCCCTTCTCCGACTGACCATCCCTACTCTTCCTCCCTTCTCCGGCCACCGCTGCTCCTCCTCCCATCTCTGGCGGCCGTTGTTCTATCCCCTTTTCCCTTCCCTTGACTTTCTTCCTCGACCATTTTTCTGACTGGTATCGAAGCTGACACACCGTCGGCGTTAGTGTACAGCACCACACCGTCGGGCATCAAAAGGAAAAAAATTCCCCTTCGGTGTCGGGCCCAAATTTGGGCCAAAACCTGGGACACCGAAAGATCCTCAGCCCTAACTGTCCACAATGATTGGAGCCTTTAAAAACTATCCAGGAGTTCCATAACCTTGTAACAGCATCATCTGCCCAAATTTACTTGCTGACAAAAGCAACAATTCTAGCCAGCAAAAGTTGCAAAACAAAAGACCATGCAGTTGCTAGCAATTGTGACATAAGAACATATCTGAAGAGCAAAGAAAAATTGCGAACCAAAGCATTTTTCTAGAAATTCACAATGACAACGGTTCACAAAGCTTAACTCAACATGCTAGTGTACTTCAGACTGAAATCAAATTACAATTAAGCATTGGAGATTACCTTTTTGGCCATTCTGAGAGGAATGCCGTCCCTGAGAGACCCGGACATCAGGAGATGGAGTATCAAACCTGAAAGGAGCTGTTAATATGTAAACACTAGGTTAGGTTAGGCACCAGAGCACTCACATCTACACACATTTTTGACAAGCATACTGGAGAAAATGACTCCTCGCGATATATGAACTGGTACAGCAAAGTGGTTAGACCACACAATATACATGGCTTTGACAAACCAATAAATTGGGATTTTGAAAGCACTTATTTAGATCTAAAATCCAAAACCTGCCCACACCTATTTCAAAGCGAGACTGACTAGTAGAACAAATTTTTTTGTGGAACTGATGAAATTTTCCCTTGAAATTCCCATGCTTGCAGACATTATTGTCTCCTTCCCACATGAGACCATCAACCTGCTGATTATCTTTTTCAGCGTTCTGGGGTACTTGGAACGGCAAAGATGCAAAAAGACACCTGGCCAATACCGATACTCCAGAAGCTTGATTCACAGCTGCATGAAAGAGATCTACTCTATAAAGGAGGGAACCACTTGGATTATATAACCCATACAATAATGATGATTAACACACGAGAAAAAGGAGTCCATGGATTTTCTAAATCCTAAACGACCTATGACGAGTATTTGTCTGACTTTAGGTTTCCAACATTATAAACATGCAAATCATCAAATTGACAAACGCGGGAACAAAATTAAATAACGATGAGCAAAATATGAGAATCTGCTAGAGCATTAACAACTAATAAATGTCACTGGCTGGTATAATTTGGAGACGATTAAGCAAGATACAAAACAGAAACACACGGAGATTGCAATTTGCTTACCGGCATTCCTTTCAATTATGCTGTCATCAAGAGGTTGCCGGAGAACCCCGCAAATATCACAAGCAGTCAGGCTATCTTCATTTTCGTAAGTGCAGATAGAACAGCACCATAAGTTTGCCCTATCACTTATTCCCTTCGAAGCCGCTTTATCTTCCCCTGAAGCAAGTTAAATCATATAGTTTAAGTTCTAAGTTCAAGAAGCAGGATCCACAAGCAAGTCAAACGAAAAAACCAAGGTCGGAATCTTCCGAGTAAGTCACCCACCCTTGTCGTCTTCGTAGTCATCGTACTCGTAATCGTAATAATCGTAACCGTCGTAGTAGTCTCGCTCGTCGTAATCCACCGCGAAGCTACCTTTCCGAGGCATCGTTCCCTAACCAAATTAACCGCTACACAGAGAGAGACGGAACGATCAATGTGAGAGTTCAATTAGCAAAGGGAAACAACGGAGTTAGTTGCCGGTACCAGTTCAAACAGGCCGTTAAATCTAACGGATAGATCCCGATGAGACAGCGGCGAGGGTTTTGACGCGGTAGCTCCTCCTGAGGAGGCAAGCGGTGAGGATAGATAGGGTTTTGCCGTTAAAAGAGTGGGGCCCAGCACCGTCACACGGGGGGAGAGTTCTTGTCTTGGTTTTCTTTCTACCTTGTCCTTCCTCTTTGCTGTCGCTTATTACTAGTATTAATTTCCGGCCGTGGAAATTTATAGCCCTTCTTAAATTTAATTTCTTTGCTTATTATAGATATTATACGCGGAATAGAACTTTAATACATTTAATACCCTTTCTCAATTGTTCCTCCGATTTGAATCACTAGACAACGTTATTAGTTTTGATAAATCAACAGTAGAATAATGTTATTTGAACACAAATTTACATGTCGGTCAGTTTTTTCTGCTGGTTGGAAAATAATTATTCATTCGTATTGTTTGTTATTTGGGGTTTTGGTTTACAGTCTAAAATTTGAAACGAAAATTTTAATAACATAATTAGTTGTTTTATTTATCTTAAAATTTAAATTTATTTAATTAAATTGTCATCACTGCATTCCAAAAAACGATTTTGTTACAAAAAAGTTGTAAAGAGTTGCTTACTTTCTTTTGGCAATTTGAATTTTTTTGAATTAATAACAATTACGGTACTGATATCACTAATTTATAGAGATTTTATTATAAATTGCAAAATATGCCATCTTAAACATGGTAGCCTGTTATTTGATTAATTTTTTTTTTAATCTTTTTCCCAATGGGCTTCCAGTTTAGATGAGCATATACTTTGCATTGTACAATTTGTATCTGTTGGCTATGGGCCAAACACCTCTTCCATTAGAAAGAGGTGAACATGGGAGTGTGGGCCTCTTTGCATGAGGCCCACTTCCTACTTTGGGATTTCTCCTATAAAAGGGAGAAGAAGTAGGTGACCATGTTGAAATTTTGCCACCCCCACATCCACACACAAAAAGGGACTATTTCGGTTTAGTTCATGAGGTCTTAGAATTTGCGATTCGAGGCCATTCATCCGTTCACGTATCCGATCCGTTCGTGATCGTAAACCGACCGGTAGCAAGACCTCGTCGTCAACGGTCCTTCGGGAACACGCTACAACAAGTAGGCCGTGTTTTTATTAACGTATTTGTTTGTTAATTGTATGAAGGATTAACGTGCAATTATGCATTAATCGCGCATTAAATCCTTCAATTGGTATCAGAGCCAGCTTAGGTATTGTTATGGTCGTTTTATTATGTGTGGAATCAAATTTAATTGTGAATATTTGATCCCGAAATCGTGTTCAATGTGAATTTTGGTGTAAATTGCAATCTGTTTCCTTTAATTGTAAATAAGTTTACTGTTTGGGACTGAATTGTAATTTGATTTTTCGCACGGAAAAAGGATTTGTCCTTTTTCCCGCACGCGCGAGAACTTTGGTACTGAATTAAAGTTTGTTTTTCGTGGATTCTGTGGCTTGTCCTCGGACCGTGAATGCGCGAAACCCTTGGGATTTTTTTGTAATTTGCCAAAAACCCCAATCCCATAGAACCCTAAAATTGGCGATTTTTCCCCAAATCACTCTCTCAAACAATCCGGCCTAATCCGACCGTTTCGAGACCTGAAACAAGTTGCAAAACAATCACCGGTGAACATCCGACGTTGTATCGTCGTGTTTTTGCCCGTTTTCGTCGTCGGAGTTGGTTTTTCGACGAGTTTAAGGTCCGCGACATCGGAGGAGAGATTTCGAAGGAGAAGTCCAACTGCGTGGAGACAGACCTCAAGGTGGGTATCACCGTGTTCGGAATTCGACGGAGAGTCGATCCCGACCGATTTCGGCCATTGAATCGCCGCCGTGAGTGCGCGGTGGAAGGTAGGTGGTCGGAGTTTCCTTCGGCTTCGGTGACAGAGAAAGAACGAGAGAGAGAAAGTGAAAGGGGAGAAAAAATGAGAGGGGCAAAATTGTAAATTTGCGATTTTTGCGAATAATTTATACCCCGGGTCGATTATCAATTGAACCGGTCGAAATAGACTAGTTTAATGGTTCGACCAATTGGATATTGGGTCAATTTTGACTTTGAGTCAAAATTGGTTGTTTGGATAGAATTTTGGTATTTTGATTGAATAAAATTAGTTTTTATTCAATTAAAATTTTGAAAACTACAGGTTAATTCCTAAATTAAGTTTTTTAAATTATTTTTATAATTTAAAGAACTTGTATATATTTTAGATTTTGTTTTAAAATATATTTATGAGTTATTCAAAATTAGGTTTTTGTACTTAATTTTGGATATTAAATTGACTAAATTGTTTAGATGTAAGCATAAGTCATTTAATATTGAAAAATATGTGTATTTTTTAATTAAGTTTGATTCGAGTCATATGGACTTCAAAATCAAATTTAGTCTTATTGAATAAATTAGATTTTATTCAATTACATAAAAGATTTTGTGTCAATCTTTTAATTAGGTTTGGTTTAGAAAATTATTAAGATAATTTTCGACAAACCTAATTTTTTCAGATAAGTCCAGAAAAATATTTTTTGAGGTACGTGTACCGATAAAAATATATGAAAAAACATGACTTATTGGTTACGTATTATAGCTCGATTGTGAACAAATTCTTAGTATAAGACATTATCTTTTTTGATCGAAAAATAAGTTTTTGATCAAAGCTTGGAAAAAATGTGAGTATTTATCCTAAGGCTTTTGCATTGTGTTGCAAGTTTACGATGATATCTTTTTGAGAATATTCCTGAGTGCTTTATGTTTAGCACGTGTTGTGATTAGACGCAACACAAATGGCTAGATATTGATGTGTCATATCTGGTTATAGGAATATAAGAATTGTATGAAGTTAATGAAAGTAAACTTGACTTCTGTTCATAGTAGGATACATATGTGTGTCTGAGCTGGAGGTAATGATTGTAGAAGTATATTGGCGCAAAAATGTTCAAGCATCTTCTAGTATTGACGAAGATGAGAAAATTATGAAAATTTTCTATTTTTGGACATGGCACATTTAAAGGCATTTTGTAACGTCTAGTTGGATAATTGAGCATAAAAAGTGATTTTTGGTGAAAATTTACTTTTAATGCTCAAATGTAGTTACAAAGTTGATGATGTGTACATCACTTTTCAATTTGGGAATATGATTGTGAATTCCTTTATCCTTGTGCCTTTGGATCATAGGATCCAAGCCAATTCAAGTCATGTAATCTTTAGACCCTCCTTATTTTGCGTAAATCATTTAAATTTTTGTTAAGTCTTGTTGAAAGTTCTTAAACATGTGTGTTTAGAACTTTGTGTATTTTTATAGTTATTTATCATGCAGATATATGTTATCTTGGTTAAATAAAATGTTTATTTAATAACATGATTATTACCATGAGAAAAATCCACTTGTATTTACTATCAAAGAACTTAGAATGATTAGGGTTTGAGATTACCTCTCGGAGTTGTGAGGGGAAACATATCCGTGACCTACTTCAAATCTGAGATAGTCAAGGACTTTAATCATTCAGAGTTATAACGCATAGTAAATTATTTTGTGTTATTGATGTAATTCTTTACATACAATGTATCTTTCATAATTTTCTTAAAGCTATATGAATAGCTATGTGCTGAAAGAACATTAGGTTCTATAGATTATGATTATGATTGTGGTCTAATATGAGATTGTACTCAATTTAAATGTTGATCACTTAGCGTTGATGTCTTTGTGTAAGATGTTTAATATGATCAACAAGCTAGCCAAGGCTGGTTATATGCTTAAATGTTAAGCATAATAATTATTCCATGCCTACAAGTTTTGATCATGTGAATAGCCCAAATGTATGTTGATAACATTATGGCATATCATGTGAGTTGTCACCTTGAGCTTAAAGAGAATTGTCTCTTAGCGATCAAAGTCCATCATAAAGTGTATGTGACTTGAGTTTGTTCCAGTGGGAGCAACATTAAGGTTGACCAAAACTGTTTGAGGCAAATGGAATAGTTAAGAAACAAAAGAGTAAGAACTAAACGAACTAAACCCAAAAGAAAAGTTCTGAGGGTAGGAGGATTTAAAGGTCTAATATTTCTAAGAAGAAATATTTCAACTGTCTGAAGATATGGCATTTTGCGATAAGTCGCATTGCCAAGACAATTATTTAGTTCACTTGTGAGTGAATTAAATTTGTCTAGATCTATTCTTCAAACTGAATATCAATTAAGTGATTGATTCAGTTGAGACAGGCCATGTGACATAGATGTGTGCAATCTTTGTTGAATCCCAATAAGCATTAATTAGAATAAGTTCCATCAATATTGGTTTATATACATGAGTAGGAGTTGAAAGAATTGATACAAACAGATTGTGTTAGTAAATTTTGCTTCTACATGACATGTTATATACTTCATGTTTGTTCAAGTTTAAAAGGCTCTTAGTTTCTGTTTGGTAGTTGAGTACAATATATTGAGTAGTATTCTAGATAAGTCTTTATTTACGATAGTTATTAGTAAATGGATTCTCATTTTGAATGTTAATCTCTGTGATTTACATTGCAATTATTTTTCTGCGATCATAATTTAACGTCTGAAGTTGATGTCAAGTTATGTTATTCTAGAATGGACTGTATTGGTCAAGAACACATGATTGTCCAACTAAGGCAGGACTAAAAGGTAATTTGGTGAAGACTGAATTTACCTACATGTGAACACTTCTAGAATAGAAAAATAGTTATGAGATCTGTTCACAAAATAACTAGATTTATTCATCAGTTATATTAAATTCATTCTGAAATATGTGGTCAAGACTGTGAGAGTAGATCATCTTGTGCCCATTTATGTAAGTATCTTACAAAGAATGTCTTTGTGAAATGCTTACAAGTATCAAATAAGTTGATACATATTCGAAAGTGAACAAATCAAATGGGAAAGTGATCATTTGTACCACATAATATTTTTGAAAAACTCATTTTTCAAAATTAATATATGTGAGTTATGACCCACCTTGTATGAAACTGATAAGTTAAAATCATCTGGATCACTCCTTCCGAGTGGGAGGATTT
>SOPF01027638.1:0-226890 GCA_012979155.1 Hypericum perforatum | reverse complement strand
ATTTAATTAAATAGTACATATACATATAGAATTATATTTAAATAAATGGGATTTAATTAAATATAATTATATGTATATTTAATTAAATTAGATTTAATTAAATAGTACATATTCATATATATATATAATGGTTGGATATATTGGTTAGACCATATTGGTTGGACCATATTGGTTAGACCAATATGGTCCAACCAATATGATTTGGTTTGATTAAAAATGGAGGAGGAAAACGTAAGCACTTACGTTTCCTCCTCCTCCTCCATTAATTGAATTAATGGAGGCCAAGCCAACATCCACGCAGAGAAAGAAAGGTAAGGTTTCTTTTGATTAATTAATTATTTGATTAATTAATTAATTAATAAAAACCTGCTTTATTTCAGCTATATATATGGCTATTCGTTTTAGTTTTAAAACGTACCAAAAACACAACAGAGAATTAGATTCTCAGACATTTCTCTAGAAATATTTTCGTTAAGAATTGTCCTAGCAAATTCTTCGAAAATATCAACTAGTAAAGTTCGTAGATTATTTACTACGTGGATACCATAGTAGAGAAACTGCTCAACGACGGAGATTTGGTCACGAAGAATTTCAAGCATCAAATCACTGTGAGCTATCTCTGACTATTTAATTATTGCAAATTAAATTATGTAAATTATATACAAGTCATGTCAGATTAATTTTGTTGGTTAAAATTTAGAATTTTAAATTCCGCTGCGTTATACTTTGAGTATATTTTTCGTAAAAATCCAACAGGAGAAACAAACAGGCAGGAGAACGTTTAGTGTCTGGCGGTGAAATAAATACATAATGATTATTAGTAGAAGGGATGAAGATGAAGGGACTAGGTCTCGTGGGTCTCTTGGGTTTAGGTTTACATCTATCTTGAAGAGGGAGGAGCTGAGGACATCACGAGGGAAACCAAATATAATTGATATAGAAAAAGGGAAGTACAATTTTAATATCTTTCATAAGTCAAAAATTGTGAAACTAGAGATACTAAAATTGTAATTCTTTTCTAAAAAATTTTAAAATTTATTTCATTTGGAATCACAGAATCAAAATTTCCCAAATTCTAGATGAATCAAGAAAGATGAACAATTTTTATTTATTTATTCAAGAAAGAAACGAACCAAGTCCGATTAGATAAAACATCGCTAACATATCCATCGATTTGTTTTAAATTTCACAACACAAAACAATTAAACCATGTCAACAAACAAATCAAAGAATAATCCTAAATTTAATTTTTATTATGCTGTAAGTTTGCTTCGGTTCTTGGTCCTATTCCATTAAAAATATAAGATTAACAATTCAACTCAATGATGATGCAAGCTTTAATATAACTTGTAGATATATTACATCTTTAATAACCCAAGAGAACCATAATGATGAATTATTAAGCACTCATAATAAATACTTGGATTTATATGTAAACGAGTGCCTTCTGTTACGATTTTAAAATTGGACTAATAACTAGTATCTGTTTATCGAACTCATATTATTACAATTTAAGTTCAATAATATCGGATTTCCTAAAATATGGCACTACCTCGGGACAATAATGATCAATTTCTGGGATTTGGATCTGGTGCTGGAATTTAAATGTCCAGCACCATGCTGGACACGTGGATTCGGTGGTCTAAACACCCGGATTCGATGGTTTTTTTTATTCGATGGTTTGTATGTATGTCTGATTCGATGATATGGTGTGTTGTAATTCGATGGTATGGTGTGTTGTAATTCGATGGTATAAAATGTCTCATTCGATGGTTTGACATCCGATTCAATTGTTTGTATATTGTGATTCGATATTTTATATATTCTGATTCGATGGTATAGTATGCATGATTCGATGGTATAAAATGTCTGATTCAATGGTTTGTATATTGAGATTCGATGGTATGGTATGCATGATTCAACAACATAAAATATCTTTTTTTGAAGTAAACAATAAAAAATATATGATTCAATGGTTTATATATTGTGATTCGATGGTACGGTATGCATGATTCGATAGTATAAAATGTTTGATTCAATGGTTTGCATATTGAGATTCGATGATATTGTATGCATAACATACCATACCATCGAACCATTGAATCAGACATTTTATACCATCAAATCATGCATACCGTACCATCGAATCAGAATATATAAAATATCGAATCACAATATACAAATAATTGAATCGGATGGCAAACCATTGAATGAGACATTTTATACCACTGAATCAAGCATACCATACCATCGAATTACAACACACCATACCATCGAATCAGATATACATACAAACCATCGAATCAAAAAATCAACTATCGAATCCGCGTGTTTACACCATCGAATCCGCGTGTCCAGCATGGTGCTGGACACGCGGGTCCAGCACCAAATCTGATCCCTAATTTCTTTTGGTGGCTTTGGCAATGGCACAGTAACGCTATTTTTTAACCTGACACTACATTGGGACACCCTTTCTCTTATCACTTCTCTTATCACTTCTCAAGCATGGGAATTTGTTCGTGTCCTAGCAGAACAGAATACTCTATTACCTCCTCGTCGTGAGATCTTAGTCTCTTGGCAACATCCTGTAGTTGACATTGTTAAGCTCAATACGATTGGAGGTTCAATGGGCAAGATTGGTCAATACTGGTGGTATCATTCATGATTTGGGTGGTATTTGGGTAGTTGTTTTTGCTAAGGGCATCGGTAGCTTTACTTCCCTAGTTGCAGAGCTTTGGGCTCTGATTTTTGGGTTTGAGTTGACATGGAAGCGAGGGTTCCGACGGGTACAAGTTGAGGTTGACTCTTCATTGGCCATACTATGTGTTGGACGATAGGTGGATCGTGCACACTAATAATTTTAGAGAAAAGTACACATAGGTACCCTATAGTTTTACCGATTATCACTTGGCTACCATGTGGTTTTTGAATCGGAAAACAGGTCCAACTTATTCTAATTTTTTTCACTAGCTGGTCCCGATCTTCGATCTGCATTTTTTAATGAAGCGATGTCATTTCTTGTCCGACGTGGTAGTCCACTTGCTGATGGCGGTCCAAATGTCACTGAGTTACTTGAATTATTTACTCTGATGAGATGAAAATATCTATAAATTCATACTTAACCACCCCTATTTTTAGCCCTATAGATACTTTGGAGGAAAACTACTAAGTCTAGGGAGTATATGGGAGTCTAGACTTGATAAACATTATATCTTAAAAATAT
Source organism: Hypericum perforatum (assembly GCA_012979155.1). Lineage (NCBI taxonomy): Eukaryota > Viridiplantae > Streptophyta > Magnoliopsida > Malpighiales > Hypericaceae > Hypericum > Hypericum perforatum. The sequence continues at coordinate 223,667 of SOPF01027638.1, read as the reverse complement.
TAGATAGACTCGAGATGATATATTTTGTTTAGAGTTTTGGACATTAATCTAATGCATATCCTTAGAATAAAATACATCATTCAATTCAGATGTCTCCTGTCTATCTAATATTTTTATGACATAATATTTGTCAAGTCTAGACTTGCATATTTTTATTAGACTTGGTACTTTTTCTTTCAAATATCATAGAGGCCAAAAAATAAGATGGTTAAGTATGAATTTATGATATTTCCATCTCATCAGAATAAATAAATTGAGTAATTCAGTAACATTTGGAGGAATTTTTTTATTAACTAAATACATTTACCTAATCACTTATTTGAACTTGTCAAACTCATGTAGTCATTATAATCATCTCCTTGAGAGACAAAATGGTGGAAACCAGATTTTTCCAACACTATTTACCAATATATTCTCCAAGCAAAAATCATCGTCATGCCTCTTCATTCTCCGTAAAGAATATTTTAGGCAGACTAAAAGAGATATTCAAAAAGAAAAATAAACACAAGTTAGATGTGACATACAAATAAATGTAATGATAAAGATAAAGCAAACATTACAAGTTATATCACTTGACAACTTTCTTTCTTTCTTCATCCAATATTATAAATTAATATGATGTACAGTAATAGCTGAACCACCTCAACCACAATCATATAAATACGAATGAACTAAACAATTATGCTTATGATCACCTTAGGATTAAGATGACAATAAGAATAAAATAAATAATTATTAGACAAATTATGCTAAAAAAATGATGGAGTAGATGCGAACATAGTATCCCAACATATGACTTTTGAGCACTTTACAATTTGCAACGATGCTCTCAATGGCTCATTGAGATTATTGAGGGGTGGCAAAGAAAAAATACAGTTGTATCATGGTGGCGTTTAACTACCATCTATTCACAAGAGATTTTATTCTCTCTTGTATTATCAAAACTAAGACACATTAAGTACCTCATCTTCTGTTCTTTTTTCACAATGTTAGACATCTTTACTATAGAAATACGCATTATAGCAAACACAAATTATAACAATCAAACATCTGATATACAAAAAAAGAATACCAAAATAAACATATAACATAATAATTCTCATAGTTATTCAATCCAAGAATAAACATATAGTAACTAAACTCTGAAATATAACAAAAAATATCATGTAAATTACTTATCATAGTTTTCTAACCCAGAAAAAGCATATAACAAAATGTAAATTTTTAAGGAGAGGAATTTATCAATTTTTGTAATTTTTTAGAAGGTAATATAATTTTAATTTTGTGATTCCTATCAATGATATATAACGATAACAACAACATTGACAACAATAATAACAAAAGCATTATCTTTTATGTAACAAACATTCATAATCAAAACAAACGGTCCATAAATGCATTGATTTTTTTCTTCAATTTAAGAACAAACATATAGCAAATGAACTCTCAAATAGAACAACAAATATTTTTTAAATTAACTTTTCTAATTTAATAAAAATATATAACAAAATGTAGGGTTTTCAAGAGAGAAATTTATCAAATTATGTATTCTTTTTGATAAGTAGTATAACTTTAATTTTATTATTTATTTCAATGAAATATAACAACAAGAAAAAGATGACAAAAATAATATTGACAACAAAAATAAGAAAGGCATCTAACAAAATGCAGATAATTTTCTGGAAGTCTTCTTATTTACATTTTAGAACCTTGATTTTACTAACTATGAAATCAAGATAAATTGATCATCACGATAATTTTAATTTTACTATTCCTGTCAATGATATATAAACGATGATAGCAACAACATTGACAACAAAAATAACAAAAGTATTATCTTTTATATGGCAAACATTCATAATCAAAACAAATGGTCTATAAATGCATTGATTTTGGTCTTCAAGAACAAATATATAACGAAGTAACTCTTAAACAGAACAACAAATATTTTGTAAATTAACTTTTTTAACGTGATAAAAATATATAACAAAAATGTAGGGTTTTCAAGAGAGAAATTTATCAATTTTTGTATTCTTTTTTATAAGTAGTATAACTTTAAATTTATTATTATTTCAATGAAATATAACAACACGAAAAAGATGACAACAACAATATTGACAAAAAAAATTGGAAAGGCATTTAACAAAATATAGATAATTTTCTCGAACTCTCTTTATTTACGTTTTAGAACATTGATTTTGATAACTATGACATCAAATTAAATCGATCATCACGAGGCTGATAACAAACTCCTGGTACATTTATTAAGCTTTTGTATTTTGTATTTCGATCTTGTACAAATGACGTGTACAACTTTCTATTATCTGCCCGAAAAATGGAACTTGGGTCTTAAGAGGCTCGTGGCCATCAAATTAGGGCTTTCGCACATAATGGGTCTATCACCATTGCTCATAATGGCTCTGTCACCTTACATAAGGGCAACATATCAGTCCACAAGGATCGCTACACACCCGACCAGAGAGTTGTTGTGATAGATAATAATGTTGACGCCTATAGGAGGTTGGTAGGGCTAGGAGATGACCAGAAACATGGAGTAATCGTATGCTTGAACAAGTGTCAGAGTAACTCCGTGTTTGTAAAGCGAAGCAATATTCTGTGACCAAGCTTTTAGCGTTGGCTGATTTCTATATCGCTTACTGGAAAGAGATTAAAGAAATCAAGATCGGATGACAAGATAATTCTCACAGTTATTCAATCCCAGAAAAAAACATATAATAACTAAACTCTGAAACACAACAAAAGCTATCGCGTAAATTACTTATCATAGTTTTCTAACCTAGAAAAAGAATATAACAAAATATAAGTTTTTAAGGAGAGGAGTTTATCAATTTTTGTAAGAAGATAGTATAATTTTAATTTTGTTATTCCTGTCAATGATATATAAAGATAACAACAATATTGACAACAATAATAACAAAATCTTTATCTTTTATGTGACAGACATTCATAATCAAAACAAATAGTCCATAAATACATTGATTTTGTTCTTCAATTGAAGAACAAACATATATCAAATGAACTCTCAAACAGAACAAAAAATATTTTTTAAATTAATTTTTCCAACTTAATAAAAATATATAACAAAATGTAGGGTTTTCAAGAGAGAAATTTACCAATTTATGTATTCTTTTTGATAAGTAGTATAACTTTAATTTTATTACTTATTTCAATGTAATATAACAACAAGAAAAAAGATGACAAAAATAATATTGACAACAAAAATAAGAAAGGCATTTAACAAAATGAAGATAATTTTCTGGAAATCTTCTTATTTACTTTTTAGAACCTTGATTTAAAATAACTATGAAACCAACATAAGTAATTTTAATTTATTATTTCTGTCAATGATATATAAACGATGACAACAATAACATTGACAATAAAAATAACAAAAGCATTATCTTTTATATGGCAAACATTCATAACCAAAACAAACGGTCTATAAATGCATTGATTTTGTTCTTCAATTCAAGAACAAACATATAACAAAGTAACTCTTAAACAGAACAACAAATATTTTGTAAATTAATTTTTCTAACCTAATAAAAATATATAACAAAATGTAGGGTTTTCAAGAGAGAAATTTATATAAAATAAAAATTACAAAAGCTTAGCTACGTACCAGCATGTTGTTGTCCGCCTCGTGATGGCCGATAGTCTTGGTCTCTGAAGTCTCATTGGGATGCAAATGTTGGACGTACGAGTCAGAGGTGTTAGAAAAGCACGCAATCGCTTCGTATTTGCTCTTCCTAACCATCGAGGAGGATTCCGAGCTCTGCGACATTGTGGGAGGCCCAATCCTAAGCCTTTCTCTTCTCGGATAAAAGTGAGGGGCTTGTGTGAGGGGAAGGGAAGGCGTTGTTTACTTCTTTTGGAATTGGTTTTATCGGCTTTGACCCATTGTGGGCTTGGCAGAGGGGTATGAGGCCGACTTCGTGTCGATTGGGCTTACCCAACTGATTGAGGGAACCTACTTATTTTCTGTTTTAAGCATGGTTCTAAAAAATGCGGTCCGACCGGTGGGCGGGCCAGTCCGACCGTCAAACGTTTCTACTAACGTTCCATTTTTTGCTTAAAAAATGTTCTCCGTGTGGGCCGGTCAAAAAACGGTTGAACCAGATGATTTTGCCCAAAAACGAACTGGCCAAAACCCAGGTCAACCGTTTTTTCGTATTTCAAGTCAAAAAACAGAAAAAAGTCAAAAACGGGGCCCCTCTCTCTCCTATCCCCGATTCTATTTCCCCCACTCCCAACTCAAAAACCCTAATTTCGCCCAAAAACAGATATTGTCGTCCTCCACCTGCACCTTGATGTCCCTGGACTTGAGCCCCGGCATGTCCACGAACACGTACGAGTTCGGAAACCCTAAACGCCTTGCATCTCGGACGTAGGTTCTTGTCGGGGCGTTGTAGGTCTTGTAGAATTGTTCGGGGCGTCGAGGATGTGGTGGAGGGTGTGGATCAAGGGGTTGTCCAATCCAATGAACCTGATGTCCATTTTTCTCTTCTTTGACGATTGCAGATTAATCTTCGACGTAATGCTTTCGTTAATTGAATTTTCAGAGAGCGATTGGATTTGTGGATTTGTTTTCTGCCGGAGAGGAGGCAAGCTGCTTTGGCTTTTTAATTTTTTTACATAATTTTTATATATATATATATATATATATATATATATATATATAAATTCCGGTCCGATCGGCTTTGGGCTGGTCGAGCCAGCTGACCCGGAGGTCGGACCAAAATCCGGGTCGATCTCCGGGTCGTTTTTTAAAACCCTGGTTTTAAGTCGATTTTTTTTCTTTCTAAAATTTTTGCACCGACCAATTTTTATTTATTTATTTACTGATTCATCTAGAATTTGGGAAAATTTTGATTCCAAATGAAATAAAAACTTTAAAACAAAATCTTATATTATATCTATCATCTTTGGTTTCCCTCCTGACCTCCTTTCCTCCTCCCTCTCGTCAAGAAAGATGTAAACCTAAACCCTAGAGACTCACCTATCCCCTTCATCTTCATCCCTTCTAATCATTATCTAATTATTTAGGGTAAATTATATCTGACCCCCTGTAGTTTGGCATATTTAAGGCTCGTCCCCCTTTTTTTCAAACCGATTAAAAAATCCCTACTGTGCAAACTAATGATACAAATTCCCCCCTCATGCCAGAATCAGCATTTTTTCCGACAATGAGGCATGGGAAATGACAAAAATGCCCCTTCTATTAAAAAAATAAAAAACTAAAAAACATTCCTCCTTCTTTCTCCTCCGCCCTCCTCCTCCTCTTTCTCTTTCTCTTCTTCCCTCCTCCAGATCTGAGCGGGACAGGCTCCCAAACACATTATCAAAATTCCTCATCTCGTTAGAGCCGTCGTCGGGCTGCCAAACGTCGCCCCCGTGGACCAAGAGCACCTCGTCGGCTGTTATGATACACCGAATCTGCTCCAAAATTATGACAATACCCTTCTCCCTTCCGAGGATCAATGACGGGTACAGGAAGAGAGGGTCCAACAGGCGCAGTTCACGTGCCGGGAGGTCGCATTGCCTCATCATCGCGAACTTGTCAAACTCGATAACCTAAAAATTAATTAATTTAATCCATAAAATTATTTTAATCCAAAAACTAATTAAAAACAATAACCGTCGGAATTAACAATTCGTGTGGGGTCCACACCTGGGAGTTACCGAAGGAGTCGACGCAGATCCACGAGCGAACCCCTTGGCCCCGCTTCTTGAGCCTGAAGACGTCGATGCTGTGGTGGAAAACGTGGTTCCGGCTGCCGGCGCTAGAGGACGAACGATAACCGAAAGTTGCCGCTAACTCTCGGAGGTTGACGACAGAGGCCGGCTTTGGCGGGAGGAGCTCCGCCATCACCTCAACTGAAAAACTCGTGAGCGCTCTTCTAGGGTTTAGGGAAAAGGCCTCACATAACCGCCGCTCGCCGCCGCTCGGTTCGTACGATTACACAATATTTATTTTATTTTTATTTTTAGTTCTGGGGATAGGAGAGGGGCTAAAGATAATCTCTCGTTCGGGTTCTTGTGCGGCGAAAGAGAGAGAGAGAGGAAGAGGAGAGAGGAGTGATTTTTTTTAAGTTTTTGTTTTTTAGTGTAAGGGTATTTTAGTCTTTTCCCGTGCCTTCTCGCTGGAAAAAATGCCGATTCCGGCATGAGCAGGGAAATTGTACAATTAATTTGCACAATAGGAGTTTTTTAATCGGTTTGCAAAAAACGGGAGGACGAGTCTTAAATATGCCTGTTTGTTTCTCCACCGAGTCCATTCCCTCTCCTCCTCCTCCAGCGCTGATTCAGGTCCATCTCGTGGTTCTCCCGTTCCTTTTTTTTTGTATTACTTTTGCACATTGTTATATTTAAATGGAGACAGAAGCGAGTATTGGTTCGCCATTATCGATCGAATTAGATGTATTGTTTCCTTGTGGTACTTTTTGAAATATGGTGGGGGTAAGTTGGGAATTGGATTTTAGTTCTATTAGTGGTATCAACTGCACCAAGGAAGGGTAGGTTAGGAGTGGAAAGGAGAAACCATCGCTACTAACTGTACTGGATGATCCCCTGAGAACCCTCGGGTCGGGCTTATTATAGGTGGTTTCCCTTCATCTTCATTCCTTCGAGTCATTATGGCTATCCTTAAGCCATCGGCAAAACGCCACACACACACCCACAACAAAAGTCCAGATCCTCCCCTACTCCTGCTCCTCGGTCTTGTATTTCTTTTTGTCCATTATCTAGATGATTACAGAAGCAGATATACATACCTGTGCATCTTGCTCTCAATCTCCTCCTCGAGGTTGTTTCCTCGTTTTTATATATACCGAACCCTGCTTGTACTTTTGGATTATGGTGGGGGAAGTTGGGAATTCGATTTTCGTTCTGTAAGTGGGATCAACCGCACCAAGGAAGGGTTAGGGGTTTAAAATGATTATTATCAACAACAACCAAAAAAAAAAACCAATCAGTATTTGTCGCTAGTCTCACAAAAAAAGGATTATCTTTTTCTTGTGCTTGCAGCTACTGTCAACTTTTTTGGTGAAGACAGTTGGTTAATCCATCAAAAATGGGGCCTTCTTTATTCGCGCGTGTGTCAATGGCGGATTCTGTCTCAAAGAAGAGGACTGCGGATGGTGACATCTCACAGTGTTTTTCTGGCCTAGCTAACAAGGAAGATTCAAGGGTTAGTTACGAGGTGTTGCAGTGGGTTCCGGGTCATTTTAACCAGATCATATCAGAATCTACCCAACCGTTTGCTGCTAGTATTCATCTGGCAGCACCTGTGGGCGACAATGCTCTCCACACTACTCAACCTAGACAAAAGCACAAGGTGGCCGAAGTATCTCCCTCGAGTTGCCATGTGGAGTGTGACGTGGAAAGCGTCGCAAGTTGTGAGGAGGACCTTTCTTCTGCAGCAATGAAACTTCAATCGGTCCTGTCACCTAGCATGGTCAAGGGAATGATCAAGCCTCGAGTCAATGGATCTTGGCTGGTGCAACATTTCTCTATGCATTTTCTGTTTTTCAAATTGTTGCACCATCTGAACAACCAACCCAACCAACACAATTCAATTCTAATTCCGATCCCGATTTTCTCCATTTTCAGGATCTCAACAGTTCGTTTTGCGCCCTGCATTTGCCATGCGAGGACGCAATGTTGACTCTTGAAGATGAGTTTGGAGAGTGCTATCGGGCCATGTATGTTGCAAATAAGACACGACTCAGTCGTGGATGGAAAGAGTTCTCCATGTCTCACAATTTGTCGGCCGGTAAGTTCAAGGTAATTGTCAAAACTAAGTCACAATTCTAACTTTTTTAAATCGTTAGATTCCACCATTCTGTTACAATCATAGTCTAGAACCATCTATCTGTGACCCTATTTTATCTTTCTTTTTCTTAAACCGATCAGGTTTACATCTTTAGATCCAACGGTGGAGAGGTGGAAGGCTCTCATACAGGCGAAACAATTCCTGGTAAAGCAGATTCCTTGTGCTTATCTATCTATCTGAACGGATGACAACATGGGGAATTGATATAATAATACCCTTTGTTGTTTGTCCACTCAGGTCTTTCAAAGGAAGCAACTGACAATTGGGATTCCAGCTCAGCTGGTAGCTCCAACAATATAGAACGGCCCGAGTTGGATCCCCCTTAGATCAGCTTTCGCGAATCTAGGCTGAATTTGAGTAAGGTAACAAGTTTTCATGATTATGGATTGCATCTTGGTCCAACTGTTTGGTCTCAACCTGTAAGCTCTCTGTTAGCTAACTGCAAGTTACTATTTAGCTGGATATGGAGATTGAAGTCTGCATTCAAAGGCACAAGTTTAGATGGTGCTAGACCTGACAAATCATATGTTCCTTTACATATCTTGCTTTTTCTTATTTCATTTTCTTTTTTATATCAGAATGGTCCGACTTTCTTTGAGCACGAGTCCGATTCACGTCAATTAGAGATTTTACATCTTTCAAGGATCAGTTTCTGAAAGATAGGGTTTCTGGAAGATATCCCGCGGCAGCAAAGATCGGCGAGGATTGTTTGCTTGAAGACTACTACAAACTTTGTATGGCCGAAGGGTGTTTTCTTCATCGGGACGTCAACAGAATCCAAGGGCAAGCTCTCATAGATGCTACCATAATTGATATTATTCACCAATTTTGGAAGCTAAAAGGTATAAAGTTGGTGGATTACGATTTGGTAGGTTGTGGCTTTAAAAACCTGGAGAACATTAAGAGTATTCTGGAGGAATACGAAAATTGGGGATATTCGATCAGTTTCATGATTAAGTTCATTGATCGGATGCTGAGCTACAAGGACGAGGAAGACCGTATTTGGTTGGAGGCGAATTTGAAAGAAGATATTGCGTGCTTCAAGGAATGTTGTGGAGAACACGAAGATGATGATTCTCAAGGAACACAAATGCGTCAGAGCTGCTGTAAGTTGCATGATGAATTTCAAGGAAGAGCGTATTCGGCGGTTTGTTGAAAGAAATACTGTGTGCTCCATTGGAATATATTGTGGAGAACATTTAGACTATCCGCACCCCTGTCCCTGCTACAATCCGTGCCCTGGGTGCCACGTCAGCATGACCCTGCTCTCAGTTTTTCAGTCCACACCCCTGCCGCTGCTACAGTGTTCGTGCCCACAGCGACATCAGCTTTTTTTTTTCAGCTCTGCTTTTTAAAATACAGCTAACTGTATCAAATTCGAATATTTGTTCGTGCTTTTTTGAATAAGGTAAATTAAAAATTTGAACCACAACCACAAAAATAATTTTACGAAATGGAAATTTTATTTAAAATTACAAATTACAAAAGGAACTAAGAAATTCAACAAATTACATAGATTTGCAAATTACAAAAGGAACTACGAAATTCAACAAATTACATAGATTTTCAAATTACATAACTAATTATCCCTACCAAACTTATTCCACACGTTTGTTTTTTTACAGAAAAAGGCTCGTAATCTGGATTTAAAAAATTATTAAAAATTTTAAAAAAAAATTAAAAAAATTTCATTTGGACAAAAAAATTGAAAATGTTGAAAAGAAATTTTATAAATTTTTTTCGATTTTTTTCGATTTTTAAAAAAATTTAAAAAAAATAACTCGACCGGGGTGACGTGGCCCAATCAGAGCGGGCCACGTCGCCCGGTCGAAGTCGCGCGTCTGGGGCGCCGCTCGCCCCCTTGACACGCGAGGGCGAGGCGCGTGTCAGGGAGGCGCCCCGTCTCGTCCAATGGGGTGGGGGGGGAGTGACACGTAGCCCGCCCAAGGCGCACCCCGTGCGGGTGGTCTTAGGATCAGATATTGCCATCTTTCTGTTATATTTATCGCACGTGCGCTCCGTGTAACTGCTCTGGTTCCTTGCGAATAATGACACGTTATCTGGGTGGTATTTAAAAAGTATTCGGTCTTCATTAATAAACTATGTTACTATTTTGGATCAGATGTCCAACATATATCATCGCAAGACGCAAGTTATATTCTGGTAGTTCGTTGTTGATGAATTTCGAATAATGTAATAATTATGTGCAAGTAACGGAGAGATAAGCCAACGAGGAACTCGAAATTATGTGAGACTATCGGGCATTTTTTTTGGAGAACCGGAAGCGAAGAGAGAGAAATTAGATTGATTAGTTTTTCTTAGTTTAAATATCTATTATCCAGACATGGTAAGTCGATTAATTTAAATTTGAGTGTAGTATAGTTCTTAAAAAATGATAAAATAAATTTCAACATGTATTTATTAACTTATGCATTTTTTTTAATTCAAATTCGAAATATGTTTAAGCTATAACTACGCCATTAAACTTTGATTTAATTCATCGCTGATAATTAGACAATTTAGTTTAGTGCATGATGTAGGAAGTTAAATTTGCAAGTTGGTGGACACTAGGGTCCTAGGATCCAGGATGAGGAATGCTAGCAACATCACTAACTCACTCCAATTTTGTCAATGAAGTGGTTCCAAATTCTTCAAGAATGCTAGAAATTTAGAAATAACCGAGTTCCTGTATTATCAAAATCTCCACGAAAAGAGCAGATAACTTTATAAGGAACCAATTGCGACCAAAATATAGCCCTCGTAGCTTGAGTGCTGTATTCCTGTACTAAAAGCTGAAGCTTGTGTGTTTTGTCAATTCAACGACCCTGTTGGATTTATAAAATGGAGAAATCAAAATCAGAATCAAATAATTTATTGGCAAATTTCCTACAAATCATCCGAGTTCGACACCTCAGAGAGGGGGGGAGAGAGAGAGAGAGATGAGAACCCAACCATGTCAATGTACGTCCAATGTAGTCCCTAATCTCATTAGAGTACTAGTTTTTGTACAAGAAAGACGCTCCCTTTTGCACGTAATTTACCAGTAAAAGTCCCTGTCTTTTTTAACAATGACATATAATGATGTCACTTAATTTCTTTTCAGTAAATTTACATCAAGATTACATTACCAAGACACGAACCTGGATCTCTCTGTAATTGACAAAAATTGATCAGCTAGCTAAATGCTATTTGTCACTTATTTTAACGGTTTAAAGCAAAGAATATGTGTTGATTCTCTTGCGGTTCAAAATACAACGATCACATCCTCTTCAAATTCAACGGATAAGTCCGTCCGGCAATTGATGATTAGCAAAACTTCGCCGTTTTTTGTCGTTCTCTATAAATTAAATATAAATAAGAACTCAATATTCTTGGATATTTGTTCAAACAATTGACAATTTTCGGCGGGATTTGAATTTATCCATAATTTTCGGGAAAAAAATGTTCATGTCCAATAAAAACAAAATACTAACCAGTACACAAGAAGAGCAAAAGTAAAATGAATAGCGATCCAGGAGTGCATTTTTTTATAATTTTTAACCAGTGCTCAAAAGATCGATTTGAATTATTAAAAATCCCTGCTTTAAGTAAATTTACATCAAGATGACATTACCAAGACCCGAACCTGGATCTCCTTATAACTGACAAAAATTGATCAGCTAGCTAATTGTTATTTTAGGGAAAAATGCTCATGGCCAACAAAAGTTAGGAGTAAAAAGAAATTCCTGCATCAGAAACATGACACCTGATACCCACTCTCAAACACTACTGGAGAAGCACCGAGAATAGAAAGAAGCCCACCACTCAAACCGCAAACATCACTCCCCCACCTAACCAAAAATAAAATCAATCACCAATAAACAATCGGTTTAAGGAGACAAAGTATAATAAGAATTGAGTGCCTCCAATGTTCAGTATTACATGCGACCTTTCAAAATAAATGTAAATTACACTGTTCAAAAATAGTCATCTAAATAATACGCGATAGTTAAGAGTTCTCGTCTCAGAATCATATTAAAAAAAATAGCAAATCTATTATTTTCCTCACCCTTCCTCTCCCCTCTTCCACGGTTATAAATTTATAATACACACCCACATTGGCCCCTCCCTTCACTAATTGTCCCAACGCCAATAGGACAAACATCAACACACTCCCACCTCTCTCCAAAACACTAACTTGCTGTCTGAAAACAAAACCAAACACAAACTCGGAGTCCAAAACTTCAAGCTCTTAACACCGAGCATAAGTCTCGAGTTCGAATCAAATAAAATTCGGGTCCGAAACAGCAAGTGCACTAATACGGATTGTTTCGGCGTAGCTTCTGCATGAACAAAAGGCCACCGACATTACCATGAAGACCAAGCCCACGTCGCCAACTGGCCGGGTTGAGCCGGCCGGAGACCTGGCCTGCCACAACGGGAGCAGCAACAAGTCGTCGTCTCCCCCGTCTCCCGGCCGCCACCAATGCCGGAGGCGGCCACCCCAGAGGACGAAGTCTCAGTCTTTCCCGAGGAAGGAGGGGCTCTCCGCCGGCGTGAATGCGGGATTGTCCCATACCAAGTGGGCCCTGTAGTTCATACATATCGCTTAAGGGACTACCGGGTAACCCGAGGTATGTGTGATCAAATGGACAGGGAGTATGTGGACTATCTGGCCTCGTGAAGGGGATACCTTTCCGTCTATTGGACCTGCCTGGCAGGAATGGATACATTTCTATCTATTAGGCCTGCCTGACAGGAACGGTAGGTATTCATCTGTGCCCCACGAGGATCCCGACATGATGAGAAAGGACTCTGGAGCTCTGTAGTGTGATTGTATTGTGTTCATTATTGTGATCGTTATTGTGATTGATATTGTGTACGATAAGAATGCTAAGTTGTGTTCCTATTGTCATTGATATTAGTTGAGAAGTATTGTAGAGTTCTATTACGTTAGTTGGCTAAGTTGGTTGGATAAGTAACCTCTGTTTCTGTTTTGAAAAGTGTGACTGTGGACATGTGTTTGTGACTTTGTTGCAATGTGATTTTGTACTTGCTCAGATGTGCCAAGTTTAAATTAATGATATCTTTTATGTGTATGCTTTTGATTGTAGATTCTACGATTTGATGTAAAACATGTGATATGATTTGATGCATGGATTGTGTGTTTTTACTGACTTACAGAGATGCGTATCATCATTTATGTGCGCTGCTGTCTCAGATAATTCGGGACAAATTGGGAGTGAGAACTAGCGACGGAGCCAATCATGTAAAATCTGTTTGCATGATCCTGAACTTGTTCGGTGTATCAGTACTGTTGTCAAATACAGCCATGCTTGTTCAAGATTAAAGGGACATCTGTATGGATTAAGAATGTTGATCTAACAATACTGTTGTATCCCAATGATCTAGTACACATTTGTCACTAGCTACCATCCATCCATCGATGATTAACATCAAGTTTCCCGTCCGGCTTGTAACTTCCGATGTGGGACACTCTCCAACTAGATAGTCCAAATTTTTGCCTAGAAACATACCTTCATTATCGGGTGTTCACTTAGGACAATTGTAACCCAGCCAACACTTGGTAAGAACCTGTAAGAATGGAATGAGGTAAGAATGTAAGATGCTTTATGATAGGAAATTCCGGTTCGAATATAGGGACATTCACTTAGAGATGCACTAGAAAGAAGATGCAAAACTTATGGGCAAGGTTTTAAAAAACACGGTCCGATTGGCGGTCCGACCTTCGAGTATAGGGACATTCACTTAGAGATGCACTAGAAAGAAGAGGCAAAACTTATGGGCAAGGTTTTAAAAAATACGGTCCAATCGGTCGGACCACAAATTGGGCATAAGTCCGGGTTTTCGGGGTAAAACATAGTGTCCGGTCTGACTGGACGAAATCTGATTGAACCGGACAGTTCACCTGGAAAATCTGGTCAGACCAGATAGTTTGAGCAGAAATTTGATATATTTTATATTTTTTAATTATTATTAATTTATATTTACCTATATACAAATATATAATTCAAAACATTACATTAAAATAGGAATGGAAATAATTTCGGTCCGAGTGGTGATTGAACCGATCAGATCGGCTGACCCAGAGATCAGATCCAATTTTGGGTCAACCTCCGGGTTGTTTTTAAGAACCCTACTTATGGGAAGGAAGATACACAACCGACAACTCTGCCTATTATGTGGCGTCTATGAATAAGTAAAATCGGTTATGCAGGGGCCAATTATGTAGAATCTGTTTGCATGATCCTGATGAACTAAGGATCTATTGGGCTCTGTGATATATGAGCTTCTTCATTCATGGACCCGGCCCATGAAAAACATTGAACGGAACGAAGATCCTCTTGGGCTCAATTTTTATAGGTAAATTGTTATTATATCAAGAAGATGTGTCAAATGTGTTAGCCTAATAGTGTCATTCATAAATCCCCTACAAATTTCCGAAAGATACCTGAATATTTAAATAGCATATGCTACTGGATAGATAATATCTTTGAAATTAAACACATTAGTGCTCCTAACCACTTGTCACTTAAGCCTCGGCATTATTCATTGTCTAATCTATGCTTATTTCTTTGTTATTCTTCTTGGTACTTTTCTAATCTCTACTAAGTCCGTATTATCTTCCTAAATCCTCTTAATAATCAGTTTTAGAACGACCACTTGCGACCTCTTACCAATTTTTGTTCACGGCATTCGTAACAAAATTATTATCAAGATAAGTAGATTCGTTATAATATCTTACTATGATGAGCTCTCCTGTCTAAATTTTTTAGACATTCTCCCTTGATCATTAGATCAGCTATAAATGATGATATCATACTTTTTGTTTTATGTTTGTGTCGAGGAATGCTTAGGGCAAAGGAAAAGGTGGTACATCGTGCAATTGAGAAAAATGATAACGGCCACCGTGTTTCAACCTTATCCCTGACATATAACATCATTGATCCTTGCTAGAAATTAGTCTGTCGAGCTAACGAGATGTATCTTTCTGTGTGTGTGGAGAACGGGATGTAGTTCATATGGATTATTACAATCTTTAACATCATCTGATAAAAAGAAAGCGATCAAGGCGAGCAACGCAAGAACAAAATGACAGCCTTGATTTCCCTGGAATCAGACAATAGAGTCATTGCCGTGACAAAGCGATGGCTTTAACGTGTGTCCGTACGATTAGAAAAATCACTCATTTCATTTTCGTACAAAAAACGTGTTAATATACTTGGTTTATGAACAAATATATGTTTTGAATTCAAAAATTAATAACATAACTATGTTAATATTTAGTAAGATAATTGTTTACGTAAAAAATTATTGGGTTCTCTAATCCCATTTGTTTTCTTAGTTTTCATATTGTCGGCCACTAGAGTACTTTCACTCTTGTTCTGTTTTATCTCAAGTCTCAACGTATTTAAATATTATATACTACGATATTTTGGATGTGCTACCACTACAATATGTTACGTCAGATTTATCTCTGTACTCGATTTTTCTTTACTACGGTGCCCTACGTGCGTAACTGCTACAATATCTCGTCACTACTACAATATCTCGACAATATTCTTTGTCAGTTCTGTTTTTTTAATACAATTAATTGTATTAAATTCAAATATATTTTGTCATGAATTTAAAAATGTAAAAATTAATTTATAACTAACTGAAATAATGATAAAGGATTTTTGGAACTTTAAATATTATGTTTTAATTAACTAAATTTATATAGAAATTAAATTTGAGATTGACTTTATTTACAAAATTACGTATTTTTTTGTCATATTAGTAATGGAGTCGATAAATTTTTATTAATTGTACACAAATTAAGTACATTTTCAACGATCAATGTTATAATCTCAACATACTTTATATAAAATTTGACAAAAATAAATTGATATAAAAAATTAACTCATTTTACTAATAAAATATAAAAAAATATAATATAAAAAACCGTACAGCAAAATGGTAATACCCTACCTAAAAGACCTACGATCAATATTCTACTCATTAACACATAAAATCTGTGGTTTAAATATCAAATATAATATGTTGAATGAATTAAGTACAATCTGTGGTTGTAGCAAAATTGTTAAATAACCTTAAAGCCGGGGACCTGGTCCGAAACCCACCCCCAGTCTAGATGTTCACCGGAAATTTTATGAACTACCGAACTCAAATAGTTTCCACCGCACCCCTGAGGTTTGATGGAATACTTTACAAGTTACTTATAGTTATTCTGGATAATGTTTGCATCTTTTATCTTTACCGCAATTACTCGCAAAGAGTTAGCCGATAGTTTGAACAAAATATATTGCTAACATTCAGGATTGCTCGTAATTATAAGGTCGTCCATCTTAGGATTGCTCAAACATGAGGCAACCTAAAAAATTACAATTATTCGTGCTCTTCTTCTCCGATTAAAAATAATGGAACTAGGCACATGCGATGTTTCATGCAGTCCTCAGCTTGCGGTTAATTTGGAAATTTACATTCCCAGTAATACTAGACCTGATAAAAAAAATCATAATTTGTAAGGGATTATGAATTTTGAGTTCGAAACTTGAAAAAATAAGGTATCTTAAAATCGATAAATACAATTTGTAATCTTATGAGTTCTGTTAAGACTTTTTCGTGAAAGGTTTTAACTTCGAGCATGTTAGACTTGAATTTAGATTACTTAATTTATAATTTAATGTATCTCCGATAATTTCAAGAAACAAATTAGAATACGTAATTGAAGTATGTCTACTTTCCGCCAGCCTTTTTATCCTATCTGTTTTATATGTATTTCCGGACCCCGCAGCGGAGTCGATGCACATTTATTGCTAAAACTTAGGCGAGAATCGTATCAATCGGCACAGTTGGTGCAAAAGTGTTCCCTAAAGGTAAAAATTGAAATTAGGTGACTTTACTAAACTCGGTGAAAGAACTCTAAAGCTTGCTAACCGCGAGGAAAGTCATGCATAGAACCTTAATTAAAACTCCATGTTACAACTTTTTACTTTGCCTCTCAGCTTTAACCACATCTGAATCTGGGTATCTAAATAGTCCCATTGACCGGGTGGAATGTGGATTGCTTGACATTGATGTTGAGCCTCAAAATTCGGTCACATTTGATTTCGACTTGGATTAATCAATTTAACTAACAAAAATATATGACACTCCTTTTACTAATATTTTTTTGTCCAGCGGCTTAATCAACCAACGGTCACATTCGGGGTCATTAATTAACAATATTGTCCCCGTAAAGGGCTAAAGCAGCTCCTACTGACTAATTCATTAATAATGACAGCCTTAGCTTGATGTTTTTTCTGTGAGTAATTTAATATTGTATTATATATAATGCGCTTTATTCCATCGGGTAATAATAATAAGTTGCATGGTTTTGAGGGGAAGGAATCAACAGCTTTTTTCATCCATTTATGGGCTAAGTAAGGGACCAGAATCATGGTACATTATTTAGGATGGACCTTTGGTTGATAATGTGTCGCGTTCATTAATTTGGCCGCATAGATATTCACCTTATTAAGGTGCCAAAATTAATAGGCGGGGACTTATTTTCTTTATAACACTGATTATTCCAACACCTATTAGATCAAGTAATTTAGATTCAAACGTGATAAAAAATTTGAATTGAAGTTGGGACTTATCTTGTGTAGTTAGAAAAAATAAGAATTATGTTATTTTTGTTGGTAATTAAATTCTACACTCATTATCTCCCACAGACCATAGTCTATTTGATTTTATGCAATAACCACAGACCTCTAACAAAATTTCAACAATTAGTTACATTACTAGTTTGCGGAAAATGTAATAAAGACAACAAATCCTAGATTTTTGATCTATAGTTTCCATATGAACTCTTCCCAGACTTAGATCATATCTGTGCCGATAGACCCAAACTATTACAGACAAAAAAAAATCTAATATAACTAAAAAAATTACAACATTCGCAAGTGTTGAAAAGTTTGATGAAGTAATTTTGATGTCCCCGGTTGGAATACTAACTACATTTCACTCTAAACTATAAATTAGTAGTTGTTACAAATATTTAAAAAATCATGGCCAAAAGAAAGGTAATGAAATGTCAAATGACTCGGTTAACCATGAAACCTGGGAACAAGAAAATCTTTAATTGTTTGTCATTTACCATGAGATCGCATTTAAAGTCATCAGAATACGTATACTCCTTCTATGAGTAGCTAATACATGAATCAACAACTAGAATATATATATATATATATATATATATATATATATATATATATATATAACAAGCGCTAGAGATATAATTAGCCTATCTTAAAAAAATTAGAAATTGATCTGCTTCCCACATTATCTAGTTTCGCCCTTGAATCTAATTAAGTACATGTTTTTAAGTGGATCCTTAGAGCAATATTAAGTTAACATAATCGGGATACGGTGACAACCTAGACATAAAAAACAGACCATCGATTATAAACTAATACCAAACGCCCATATGCAAGTTTCTTACTGTCCTTCGGATCCGAAGAGCATCCCAGTACTAAATATTTACTCAATCGTATATCCCAAGTATTTGAACGGTCAGATTCCCACTGAAACATATAAAATAATAACTTACTTACACTAGCAATTAAGGACGACTTTTCAGCTTATTCATTCGGTCAATATCTTATTTAAGAAAACATAAAATACTACATATGTAAGAAAACACCTCCTAAAACACAAGCGTAGCTTCTTCTTAACCCAAATAACTAAAAGACCAATCTGCTACCTGGACTCCTCCTACCTTTTCTGCATCAAATTCCAAAATGGCTAATCCTAAAACATCAGAGAAACTCACCAAACAAATCAAGCAGAATCATGGCCAGCAACAGCTCAAGAAACCACCTTCCTGGTTACAAGTAAGAGGTTTCTTCTCCTCCAAGCTCCTCCAACACGAGCAGAAAGAGCAGCCAAAGCCACTACCAACCCCACCATCACCCCGACCGCATCCGAAGCACGAGCCGAGCAAGAAGAAGGAGACCAAGAAGCATCACCCCCACCAAAAGCAAGACCTTGCTTTGGAGGAAACCACCAAGAAGTGTAAGAAAATGAGGTGCTCAGGCTCCATTTGCAGCAACACAAAAGTAATGCACAGGCCTGAGTCAACTACAACAATGGCTACTACTACTACTGTCTCCCCTGAAGCCCTCCAAAGGAAAAGGGCACTGGTCTCCTCAACCAGGAGTAGTAGCAGAGCCATGAAGGCTTCTAGTTCTTCCTTCAATGAGCTCAAAGGAATGCCCTTCAGGAAGTTCTCTGGGTGCTATGAGTGTAGGATGGTGGTTGATCCTGTGCTTGCAATCGCCAGAGATCCTTCCCTGAGAGGAACCATTTGTTCTTGTCCTGACTGTGGTGAGATTTTCATGAAACCTGAGACCTTGGAGCTTCATCAAGCTGTTAGGCATGCAGGTGATGAAATATATACATTCCAACCTCAATTAAATTTCCTCCAATTTTTTTATATATTTTTATTTTTATACCAATAGTTACATCTACCACATATTGAACCTCGGACATCAGTCAATTCATCTACGCTTCGTGCCATTAGGCCAAATGCCTTTTGACTAATATCATCCAAATTATTCACTATCCAATTTTTCTCCTAGTACCTTTTTGTAGTTTAGCTATGGTTTTTCTTTTGGTAGGAAGTTTTTTGGCGGTTTGTCCTAAATTATGGGAGTTATACGACTCTTGACTTTATTTTCTTACCAAACAAGATTTTTTCATTTCCCAAGGAGTTAGAATTGATCCACCGATCTATAAAAAAATTGCAGAAACTGTTACCATTCTACCTACCAAACGTTTAGCACTGCTTTAGTTACTAGTACATTGTGTTTTTTTAGTTGAATATCTTTTAGCTCACAATTGATACTTGTCAATGGATGAGATTTGATGATTGAATGCCAAGACATAGCCATTTTTCAGTTGTCTTTCCTAGTTATTTGGCTCCCTTTAGTGAACTTGAACCAAAATCTTGCAGTCTCTGAGCTGGGTCCGGAGGACACAAGCAAGAATATAGTGGAGATCATATTCCAATCTAGCTGGCTGAAGAAGCAGACACCGATCTGCAAGATAGACAGGATCCTCAAGGTCCACAACACGCAGCGAACCATCTCCAAGTTCGAGGAGTACAGGGACTCCATCAAGGCTAAGTCCACCAAGAGGCACCCTCGCTGCATCGCAGATGGCAACGAGCTCCTCAGGTTCTACTGCACCACCCTGTCGTGCTCGCTTGGCCTCAATGGCTCCTCGAACCTGTGCGGCTCCATCCCTGAGTGCAACATATGCAGCATCATCAAGAATGGGTTCGTCGTAGGTTCGGGGCAGCACGGGATCCTGACCACTGCGACGAGCGGCAAGGCGCACGACAATGCCGCTACGCTGGAGGACGGGAATGGCGATAAGAGGGCAATGCTGGTGTGTAGGGTCATTGCTGGGAGGGTCAAGAAGGGTACTGAAGTTCAACAGGAGGAGGAGCATGACTCTGTGGCTGGTGACTCGGGGGTGTATTCCAATTTGGATGAGCTTCATGTTTTTAATCCTAAGGCTATTCTTCCTTGCTTTGTTGTTATCTATAGAGGGTTTTAGTGTAGAGGCTAATAAGTTGTTCCGGACAGAATTTCTGAATTTGCAGAGCAGAGCACTCTGTTTAAAATATGTTTTGAAGGGTTGGGTGGGTTCTGTTTTGGTGATGTTGATTCCGACGAAGGCAAAATCATTGATTTTGTTGATAATTGATGACATCATCTATTTTTTTCACCTATAACCTTTTAGTTGCATAACTTAGATACCGATTAATTCGAAAAATGGTTACAAAGTTGTCTGATACACCAAAGAGATGCAAAAATTAAGTACAAGTACTTTATCAGGCAAGTTTTATTACAAAGGTCAAGTTTGTTTCAGATTTTTAAGTCTTTTTTGTTATATTATTTTCATGTTGTAGTGGGCTAGTGGCACAAAATATACTGCTCGATGCCTGGGCCATGATTTCATTTATAGGGAAAGAAAATAATGCGAATTTGTGATGATATTTGACAATTGAAGTGACCTCAACATCATAGCATATAATGGAATTTTCGCTTGATTGTTCACGCGTTAGCAATTGATTGTTTAAGGGCTTGATGGAACAGAGTAGGTGTAAAACACGCCGGTGGTAACTAAATAGATGTGGTTTTATTTTTTAATCATTATGTCTTAATATATCACTATATATTTATGTAATTAGTGAATAATCTAAAATTAAATATCTCAATTTTACCAGCTTATATCATTGTCACTATATGCACATGTTGTACCATTGTTATCGTATTATATGGCTCGAGGACAGGTGGGCTCACGGAGACAACAACCCCAGGCGAGCTCGCGCGGACAATAACTCAAGGTTGGCTACCTTGGGGTGGAGACCCAGATGAGCTTGGTTAGGGGAGATCGTCTTAAAATGTATTTTCGACCTTCTTATGTTCTGAATATTAAGACTTCAAGTACTATAAAGTTGTATGCTTTGGTTTTTTTCATTCAATGGCCAAAATATTCAATTCAACTCGAAGGTCGATTCAAAAGATATTATCGATTGACCAACTTCAAAGGAACTCAATGAGCAAGTCACAATAGACTACGTGTATACTTTAATGTTTTAAACCTTATGAATATCATTAAAAGAATCACATTTAAATAAGTTATATAGTATACACAATTTTGAAAAATGGATACACTTGTTATAGTCAATATACCTAACGATTTGTGCTTGCTATCTCGGAGTCTATACGATATCGGAGAGATTAATCATATAGCTAACACGTAGGTTAGACTTATTTTGTTTGGACCTCATGTAAATATTTGAAGTACATGTAATATTAATTCATTTATAAAAAAAAACTTGTAGTTTCATTCCAAAGAAACTTCCGACAAAACTTTTTAATTGTTTTGGTATATATATGAATACATATTCAAAATATCTAAGAAGAACATAATCTATTATTTTCTAAATTTACCATAAATTTAAGGGTAAATTACCCTCAGGTCCCTGAGTTTTGTATCATCCAGAGACCTCTTACCAATATTTCATTATAAATTAGGGATCTTATATCTAATTCAAATTATCCAGGGACCCTACCACAAATACGTACAAAACTCAGGGACCTGAGGGTAATTTACCCTAAATTTAAACCAAAAGAACTCACTAAACTACCGTAGAGATATCAAATAAAGAAGAAATGCTACATCATGCAGTTAACCAATGAGCCCGTGTCTAGGTGTGGCCTTAATTCAATTACTTAAATTACTATGGTGAAAAAATGTCTAAACAAGTAACATAGGTTTTTTCATTTGACTCCACTATTTAAATAATTTTTTGAACAAAAACAATCCTAAATATAATCAAGAAAAACTTTGGTTTTAAGTTTTAAGATAATAAATCAGAAAAATATGAGAATGTTATCTTTCTCTCTCTTGCGATACTTTTCATATTATTTTCTGATTCACTTTCATTTATTAATTTAATGACACTGTGATTTTGTTAAAAAATCATTCAAATAGTTTAACATCAACTTAAAACTCTCTGGCACTCCGTAAAATATTTTTAATTCGACTAAATTGCAAAACATTAACGTGTGAACTTGAACCTTAATCTGATTAGCACGACCAATCATCCTAGCATCGGCTGTTGATTCGCTATGTGTTGGCTCCTTTTTTTGTACTGATTGCCTCATCATTTCGAATATCGGGGGTCATCGCATGAGGTAAACCAGTTTTAAAAGCATATTAGCATGGGACTAATTAGCACTTTCGATGCTTAGTACGAGGTGGTTCCCCACTCTCCAGAGGTTTCAAAATGGTTACTGGGACATTTTCTTGGGGCATCAAGCTATGGCTGCCAATCTCTGAGTGAGCTATTAATTTTCAAATTGTTGCGGCAGTGATATCGTGCAGATAAGACAACGGAAAGCAGACAAATTGGAAAACCAAAAGTTCGTTAATTAGGACTTCTTTTTAATCAGTTTAAGATTGATAAATAAACCCAAATCTGTATGAAGCGTTACCTTCTTTTCGCCAATCACGTTAGAGTTGGAAGGGAAACTATGGGGTCCCGAAACTATGGATTAATGCCCCTAAATTTAATTAAGGAAAATTTGAAAATGAAGTTTAACTCTTATATAATAAATGATAAAATTCAACTCGGTTCAATTTTAAATAAGTCGATAGTGCTCAATATCAGGTGATTTAAAAAACGTAATTGATGATAATCACTTAAAATTATTTGTAAAATTAATCTGAGTTGATGTATATGTTACACTTTGTAATTGATTAAATTAGCCCTTGCGAGATATTAGTTACATCTCCAACCACTAAACTAGAAAGGTTTACAATTTTCATTAAAACAGAAAAGAAAAGCATAAAGGCTTAAAGGATAAAGGATTGTTTGTTCCAGTAACAAATGCAGCTTTGGGATAATTCCAACTTTAACTCTCCCCTTTCAAGAGCAAATTCCAACTTTAATTCGCTGAATAACAAAAAAGAGCCGCAAAAGTTCATTTGGTCCATAGCTAAAGATATAAGAAGGCTGAGCCCAAACATTTCTAGAAAGCCGGGCAGGCACGCCAAACGGAGGCCCAAAGGTAAAATGGACTCAGTTTCCGGTGGGAATTTAATTTTTTTTGCTCCTAGCTTTTGCTTTTAAGAAAAAGGAGAGCCTTACGTGTCGTGGAAAAGAAGCATCAGGCTGATGCATAAAAAGAACCAAGAAGAGCGTTTTACTCTGTTTATAAGGAGATGTTTTTCTTAAAATATTTGAGAAATATACTAGAACAAACCTTGAAAGAAACTAAATAGTTAAATTTTTTGAAAAATTGTCCAGTGACTTATTGACCATTGGATAAAAGATGTTAAAATATTTTAAAATGCATGGAGAAAATTCGCTTGATCCGTGTTAAAC
The DNA here is from genome assembly GCA_012979155.1 of Hypericum perforatum. Taxonomy (NCBI): domain Eukaryota; kingdom Viridiplantae; phylum Streptophyta; class Magnoliopsida; order Malpighiales; family Hypericaceae; genus Hypericum; species Hypericum perforatum. Next base: position 199,860 of record SOPF01027638.1, on the reverse strand, counting down.
TGAACGAAGGTCATTCGAATATGATATTACAACAATTCTTTATACAAATATTCTATAATTTCCTGGTATAATGTATGTCGACAAGCCGAATTTATGAAGCGTGCCTTGTATCCATCACTATCTATAACGCTCCACTCGTAGAATGGGAACTTTTTGAGTGTGGAATATTGCTATCAATTCATGTCATGATCAATAACACTAATGATGGTGGAGAACTTGGTATCGACATGACTTTTAGATAGGATTTTATCTTGCTATCATGGATTTTATAAGATTGATCAAATTCGGGTTCTAATACTTAGTTTTAAATTAATAAGATGTTCCGATTTTAAACTGTAAGAATGTAGCTAATAAAAACGATTGAATGAATTTATCTCTGGACCCAAATATGTTGTCCTGAAGCCAACAAAATGTTTGAAGTTCACAGAATTGATATGTATTGTGGAAATTCACTAGAGAGAAATTCAACAGAAATGATAAGATTACAAACTACTCGTTGTTATGGTCAAATGACTTAAAGCAATTGTAAACAACAGACTGCAGTTTTACAGTTTTATTAGCATCACAAAACCACAATTCTTGTACTTACACTTCCAAGCACGGCCGCGGAAAACAAAAAAGACAGCAGAATTCTACCGTCATAAGATGCGTCGAAACAATCTAGGATTTCTCTCGACATTGCTTTACTTTGAACTCGAACAATCCTAGGGGAGGCAAACAGCTGATTGGAATGCAAAAATTTTATATTGAGGAAAAGAATGTCAAACCTATTAGCTCACTTGAAGTCAATCTCCACATCAATGCTCATCTGTAAACATGGTTTCCGATGCCTTGATGATCGCATTTGCTTAAGAAGATTAGTATAAATAACAAGATGAGGCACTGACGATGCTAAAAGCATCGATTTGTAACTGTACAGCCGAATGAAGCTAGCGAAGCAAACCGGGTCATCATGTCCATTATCTAGTTGACTCAAGTGGGTATTGATCAACTATCGGTCTGAGAGCGAGCGATGAGTTCTGGGATTGGAGACATCCACATTCAGGAAGTGGGTACGTGTAGATGGAAGTCTTTCGGTTGATCTTCCGTACCCTTGGCACCATTAATCCGTTGCGATCACTATCGATGAGCATCTTTTGCATCTCGGCTTTAAACTCTCTCCAGCTGCATATTAATGTTCGGGTTCAAGAGAGTTCGGCTACAACTTGAAATCAAAATGCGGGAAGATAGGAAGAGTACCTGATGTCCATTTCTTGCAACAGAAGGACGAGCTTTTGTTTATCAGGCCGGATAGTCTTCGAATGGCCATCGAAGAGAAACCTCCGGTGACCCATCAGAAAATGAGGGAAGTTTCCTCCTTGAGTCGTCACGAAAACCTCGCTTAACAGACATACGGTGTAGTCCAAAGCTGCCAGCCTCGAAGAATAGGCCTAAAGAAGAACAAGAAAATGCATACTTGAGCAAATATATGAGAATGAGAGAGTTAAAAGATAGCAGTGCAGAGTCCTTACCTCGAAAGGAGCAAGTTCGTCTGGTGTAGCTAAGGACTCTTTTGTGTAAAGAAGAGGAAACATTTGCTTTAGAGGAGCTAGATATCTTTCAGCTCGATAAATACTCCCGGACGCCACGTAAATCGCAGTGGTGTTACCGAATCCCATACCACGAAGCATCAGACCGACCTATGCTGACACAAAAAGAACACAAAAGCAGAGATGAGCATCATTATACCACACACACAAGGGAGAGAGTGAACAGAATGACATATAAGATACCTCCAAGGGAGTTAAAGGACACTGTCCATTGAGACGGTTAAGACCAGGTTCGATGACACGATCTTTTCTTTTGAACTTCCCTTTCCATCCTCTTTCGCGCAATGCATCCATGTACCTCTTCTCAGCTTCTCCACCATCATACACACAGCAAGAGAAGGCGACCATGTCCTGAAATCAAACAGAGATATTAGAGAGTTATGTTTGCTTCTCAGATCTTTTGCCTTTGTACAAAACGATACTGATAGTTGATCATCAGTAGTACCTCCTCGAACCGTAGGTGGATAGACAAATATTTCCCATCACTTCTCGAGCTCTTCTCGATCATTCGGCTAACGAGTTTCTCTGCAAGTGATGATATTGGCCGAGAGAACTTCAAGGCCTTGTAATTTGCTATGCATCTAAGCAGTTGGATATGAGACGGAACGTGCATTGCCAATCTATTAGCGAAGGGAGAGATACGGACGACCCTGCTTCCGAAAAATAGCCGGTCAGTATCCTAACAATTCCATTCTATTTGAGAACAAAATGTAGAAAATAAAAGAAATGATAAATCAGAAAATACCCTTGCTTTTGCAAGACTGGATAAACCTCCCGTACGTAGAAGTTAGCCGGTGCCCAAGCTTCAATACGCATGCTCGGGATGTTAGCGATGTTGTCGTCGTATCTTTCCATCAACTCGCGAGGTAGCTCTTTAACGACTTTCACATAAGGCGTGAGACTGTCTATAAAATGATCGGCGTCGTATATTTCTCCAAAGGAACTGAAAAGGCAGATAAATTTAAGATGAAAAGCAATTTGGTTGAAGATCAGATAGATCAATTTGGTGGCTTACCTGGGATCTTTCCACACATTGTGGTACTCCAAGAAAGGTACAACCAGAACAGCGTTTAGAAGTGCAGCAACTGCAGCTGCATTACAAATCTGCAGCAGGACAATGAAAATACGATCAGAAGCTATTTCGAACCGTCGGCCTAAGAGAGATGGACAAATTCACATACCGCTGAACGCTGCTGGTTTAGCCCACCATTCGCCTCGACGACCAAGTAACCTTTCGGACCAGACAACTCTGACATTGAAATACAAATGAAACATGAGCAATAGTACAATCAGCAACCTTCTTCTGAACATTAGTTTAAGGTGGTCCAGGCAAATGTCTTCTAAGGTAAAATAGATACAGAAACTATCAAGTGTAAGAACTTGATCTTCAATAGGAAACAAAGGAAAAAAAAATACCTTCATCATCACCATCACCATCACCAAGCAATTGCCTAGCTGTTGAATTCGGGCAGGGTCTTTGCACCTTCATATACCTTCTTTTGTACTTCCACACCGAAGATAACTACAAATAATAAAAAAAAAATTGGGTTCCGAAATTCAGATTGTCACAATGGCGTTGACCCTAATAACCTCATCATCAGCAGAGTCCAAGCACATAGGAACCTTATTTCATATCCAATAAATTATAAAGTAACAAAAAAAATTAAAATTCATAAAGCATCAATATAACAAACAACACAACCCATGTTCCAAATTTAGAAAGGTATTTCACATAGATTTCATTTTCCTAATCTTTTTCTTTATAGGGTTCTCTTCTTTTCATAATTGTTGCCCGCATTTTTCGCGTCACGGATCCCATCAAAGGAAAAGGCGAAAATTAAACTAAAACTAAAATAAAAATCTTATGAAAATAAATTAAAAAAAAGGGAAAGCAAAAAAGAAAACGGAAAAGAACCTGCAGAGAAGAAGAAGAAGAAGAAGAAGAGGAGTTGGCATCAGCTTCCATGTGAGGCCAGAGCTTCTGGAGAAGCTCGTGGCTTCTGTACACCGACCCGGGTACGTAAGGCTGGCCCATCAACGCCGAGAAGGGCCCCACACAAATGATCAGCCCGCAGATGTACAGCATCGGCAACACCAGCAGGTACCGGAAGTTCAGCCGGAGGAACACGCCGGCGGAGAGCCCCTCCTTCCTCGGGAAAGACTGAGACTTCGTCCTCTGGGGTGGCCGCCGCCGGCATTGGTGGCGGCGGGGAGACGGGGGAGACGGCGGCGGGCTCGGAGACGACGAGTTGTTGCTGCTCCCGTTGTCGCAGGCCAGGTCTCCGGCCGGATCAACCCTGCCAGTTGGCGATGTGGGCTTGGTCTTCATGGTAATGTCGGTGGCTCTTTGCTCATGCACAAGCTACGGCGAAGAATCCGTATTAGTGCACTTGCTGTTTTGGACCCGAATTTTATTGATTCAAACTCGAGCTTGAAGTTTTGAACTCCAAGTTTGTGTTTGGTTTTGTTTCCGGGCAGCAAGTTAGTGTTATGGAGAGAGGTGGGTGTGTGTGTGGATGTTTGTCCTATTGGCGTTGGGCAATTAGTGAAGGGAGGGGCCAATGTGGGTGTATATTATAAATTTATAACAGTATAAGAGAGGAGAGGAAGGGTGGCGAAAATAATAGATTTGCTATTTTTTTTAACTATATGATTCTGAGACGAGAATTCTAACTATCGCGTATTATTTAGATGACGGTTTTTGAACAGTGTAATTTACATTTATTTTGAAAGGTCGCATGTAAGACTGAACATTGGAGGAACCCAATTCTTATTAGTTATTATACTTTGTGCCATTAAACAGATTGTTTATTGGTGATTGATTTTGTTTTTGGTCAGGTGGGGGAGTGATGTTTGCGGTTTGAGTGGTGGGCTTCTTTCTATTATCGGTGCTTCTCCAGTAATGTTTGAGAGTGGGTATCAGGTGTCATGTTTCTGATTCTGGAATTTCTTTTACTCCTAACTTTTACCTGCTTGACTGGTCTTTGGTTTTTTCCGTTCATATCCAGATGATTCTCTTTCTTTTAGAGAGATCAGATTTGGAGCTGGACCCGCGTTTTCAGCATCATGCTGGACACGCGGATTCGGTGGTCTAAACCCCCGAATTCGATGGTTAGTTTTTGGATTCGATGGTTTGTATGTATGTCTGATTCGATGGTATGATGTATTGTAATTCGATGATATGGTGTATTGTAATTCGATGGTATAAAATATCTCATTCGATGGTTTGACATCCGAATCAATTGTTTGTATATTGTGATTCAATATTTTATATATTGTGATTCGATGGTACGGTATGCATGATTCAATGGTATAAAATGTCTGATTCAATAGTTCGATGTACAAACCATTGAATCAGACATTTTATACCATCGAATCATGCATACCGTACCATCGAATCACAATATATAAACCATTGAATCAGATATTTTATATTGTTTCCAAAAAAAATATTTTATATTGTTGAATCATGCATACCATACCATCGAATCTCAATATACAAACCATTGAATCAGACATTTTATACCAGTGAATCATGCATACCATACCATCGAATCACAATATATAAAATATCGAATCACAATATACAAACAATTGAATCATATGTCAAACCATTGAATGAGACATTTTATACCACTGAATCAAGCATATCATACCATCGAATTACAACACACCATACCATCGAATCATACATACATACAAACCATCGAATCCAAAAACCAACCATCGAATCCGAGTATTTAGACCACCGAATCCGCGTGTCCAGCATGGTGGTGGAAACACGGATCCAGCTCCAAATCCAAATCCTCTTTTAGATCACGGTGCCGGCGAAACGTATGTATTATTAGATAATAGTAAGTGGCTCACTATAAGATATATATTATTCCTAATCTTTTTATTCGAAAAATTAGGAATAATATATATATATATATATATCTATGTATTATTAGATATATATCTAATAACACATCACACATTGCTGAAAAAATATTGTTGATAAACAAATAACTACGCTAAAAATGTTGCTAGCCGTTGTTTGTGTGTCGCATAGTGCGTCGCTTTGTTAATGGGATAAAGTGAGGCAGTAAACATGATTGAATTATTAGCTTGGCCAAGTAGTTACCAGCTATAAAACGGTGGAATGTTTGGTTTTATTGATGACCGTTTAACCTTTTTCCATTTTTTCATCAAGGCAGTGACTTTATGTAAGGACTCTCAGTCTCTCACTCCCTTTTTCATGAATAGGAAATTAGGAATATATATTTTTTAAATAATTAGTTTGGAATCTAGATACAATTAATTTAAATAGAACAAATCATAAAATAACAGAAACCAAGCAAGACATTTTCAAAACAATAGTCCCAGCCTCCCGAACCAATTTCTTATTATCATTTATCATTTGTTACATTTTGAAGAAATTTTGTTTGACACGTATATTTTTGATTTAACGCACTACCCACCAGACTCTTGTTTCTGTCTTTGGATTTCCAACTGTATTTAGTGTCACCAACTTTCTTCTGCTTCTTCGTAGCCTAATAATTGTTTTTGGCGTGGTTCGCTTCTCAACAAGAACCTATAATCTCAAATATTTATCTAATTTAAATTTGAGACAAATATGATATAGTGACAAAAAAGTCAACTAAGCTCCCAAGATTAAATAAAAATTTTCTTGATTAACTTATAACAACGTACTTAACAATAAAATTAAACATTTCAGTGATCTGATCACTTGCTATAAAAAGGAATGTTTAAATAACCACGATAACAAATAACAACAAAAATTTTAGTTTGAGTGGTTAGAACTTCTTTTGAAGTTAAATTTTAATCTATATAATTAGAATGTTTTGTGTCTTCCACCTATTAGCCCTGTGTCGATCATAATTTTTTTTTTCAAATATAAACTTAGCAAGGAGCTATAATTGTTTTGGCGTGTACGTAATTCTTTGCCTATAAAATTTTTGAGAAGGTTCCCGAGAGTAATAATATGTAATATGGCGGTCTTTTTATATATATTTATACATTAATTTTCCAATAAAACCTAGGAAAATTTTTTTTATGTAAAATAAAATTTATATAAAGTGATGCACTCTAAAGTAATAACCTCTCTAAATTAATAAGAAGTCTGTTTTGAGTCATGATAATTAATAAGTGTAAAATTTTAGTAACCTTTATATCGTAATAACTAATATTTTTCAAAAATATTTAGTGATAAAATTGGGTCTCATTTTTTGCATAAAGTAATATTTTTATTTATTTTACGAATTTAAAAAATATTTGAAGATAGTATTTGGTGTTATACTTACTTTGCTTGTTTGATAAATTTTGCATCTATCTTCTCGATAATCTACAAATAGTTATTATAATAGTCATGTTATTCTATGAAACTATCTCAATCGAATGTATCATTTGATTGATGTTGTAAGCTAAGATTTATACAATTCGAATATAGACAAAATAAATATTTTTTACGTACTAATTAATATTTTGAAAGAAAAAACATAATTTTTTTTATGTGATAATTTCCAAAGTTGGACTTTTTTCATGTCTAACCGATGTAACTTTAAAAAATTAGTATATCAAGTCATAATACTTACCTAAGAATCATCATATAATTTTCAACGTCCCACCGTGAAAAGCCAACATTTTGAGATATTAAACCGGTAATTATGTACCACTCTTCAATCTAATGATTGGTCAGAGGCTCAAAGCTTACGTTAATGCCCTCGCATGATATAATAAAATCGAAATCGTGCGTTCCATAATTAGCCCAGCAAGCTACAGTTGCTAGCAAATGACAGAAATACCGTTCCGGTGAAGTAAACAAACATATCTTTTATTCTTTACATTGGCTCATCATGTGCCCCTTAACTGGCTCTGAAAAGGATCACAGCCGTTGACTTTCACGTAAACAGTTGCTTATATAATTGGTTAAGTCTGAGATTCAGAAATTGAGATTGCACGTTGACAAATCTAAGAAACCATCTTGATTTCCCTATAAGGAAGGCTGAAATGGTGGAGAAGCTCCACTCTGCCAGCGAAGCGATTGAGCAATTAGATAATTATGCAAAATCTTGTCAAAGAACCTTTAGTCAAATGACGCTACAAAATATTAACAACTTAAACTTTTGCTTTTCGTTTTGTTATTGATCGAAACGCGTCATAATTAAACTTCGGATTCCAAAACCCAAATGATCTCCTCATGACCAGAGATATACTGTATATTTTATAGGGACCCTTAGATCCGCCTATAACGTTTCTCACGATGGGCGCACCTCCATCTGTGTGCAAGCTGACCATATATAAACTGGTTCGGATAAGCCATTTCCAAAGTAAATATGGTTTTTTTATTAACAAGTAAATATGGTTAGGATCACAGATTCAGGCTCCATCGCCTGGAATCAGTTTTTCTAATTTTTGACTCTTCATAATTGGACCAACTGTGTACACAGTTTTAATAAACGTAGCATTTGGCGAAATAATATATATTTTTTATTATTATAGCCAAACATTTTCAAACTAACTAATTCATATTTGAACGACATAAAATTTATGGGTAAATTACTCTTAGGTCCTTAGCTTATACCCCTTTTTGCAATAGGGTCCTTATTTTATCAAGATTTGGTGTAAGATCCCAATTTTTAACGAAGTATTAGTTTTGGGTCACTCGCTAATATCAACACTCAATTTTTTATTTTTTTTCATGTAAAATGATTTTTATACCCTCTAACAAAAAGACAAAAAAAACAAACCTAAACAACAAATTAAACAGTAACTGTTTTCCCAAAATTCACAAACCCAGAGAAGAATCACAGCCGAAAAACAAAGCAAACCTAAAGAAATCTAAATTCAATAATCAATTAATTAGGGTTTCAGGTGGAGGCGGAGATGGAGACCTACCAAAGAAGAATCACCGCTGCACATATGTTATTGTCGATTATTGCCACCACACTCTTTAACCAGTCGGCGCACGTATGGAGACCAACCAGAAAAGAACCAGTAGGCGCCTTCGCAGGCGATGAGGAAGAGGAAGAAGGTGGCGGTGTCTGGACTTGGTTTGAACACAAAGGACATGTCTGTGGAGCTTCGAAAGGTGGCAAAGAAGGGGAGGTGAGCGTGGGAGATACCCTCAATCAATAAAATAACAAATTGAAATCCAGATTACATTCTTCATCTCCTCAAATAACAATCGGCCATCTATTCGAACAAAAAAGAACAAAACCCAGCCGTCTCCCTTTTCAACACTCTTCATCTATTCGATTGTTATCTACGACCTTGACCTTACCCTTGTCAAGGGTCTAGATCCAGGTGAAGCGGTCGAGCAAGAGATGGTGAGTTCGTCGATCTAGACAACAAAGATGGAGGAGAAAGGGCTCTTCATTGTGGAGGGTGTGTTCGTGGGCGGGAGAGTAAAAGAGGTCATTGACGGGGAAGAAAGAGGAGAGAGCCTGGGAGAAGAAGATTATGCCAGAGCCACTGGCGAGGAAGAGTTTGATCTCGATAGGGAGGAGATGAATTGAGCTGGGATTAATACATTTTTAGGTTTGTGTTGATGTTCATCGGAGGAGCGTCTAAAGGTTGAAGAAGGTGTCTTTTTTTATCTAAGGGTATTTTAGTGATAAAAAAAGTCACTAACATGAGTCAAAGACCCGAAATCAATATCAATTCAAAAAGTAAAAACCCTAAATTAAATTCTGATAAACGAAGAACTTTACTATAATAATAAATTAGTGACCTGATGAAAATATACCAAGATTTTATACATACAAATAAACATAGCCTTGAAAATACTATCACGATGATTATATATAATTGGTACATACAGCTCGTATCATATTGAAAAAAAATTGAAAGATGGAAACTTTTCATCTTTTTAATTTAAAAGAAAATTGTACATAATTCTAAGTTTCGTAATAGCCCATAACTTAGGAATATATATATATATATATATATATATATATTCTATTATAAAAAATATATAAAAATACAAGTGTCTGAAATATAGTGAGACCAGGCTGCGATTGTCACGTGAGAGAATGTCAAAAGAACGCTGCCAAAAGAAGGACAGCCCATAACCCTCCGCGAAGGCCGGTAAGGTGCACTTTCCGACCGATTGGCGGCGGGGCATTTCCAAATTCGCCTGCAAGAAAATAGAACCTCACTTTTTCGGCAGGGATTTCAAACCGTTATATTCAATAATAATATTTACATTATTATTTACAATTCAATTCTAACAATTATAACACCAAAGTAATATTTGTATAGGAATGAATCATTGTACATTTTTTACGGGTTGAAAAATAAATAAATAAAACATGATAAATACAATTGATTTTGGATATTTTAAATGAAACAATGACATGCTACGAAAATCGACAATGTCAACTCTCCAGAAGTAAAAACTACTCTAATAAAGCTACATTAATGTAAAAATAACATCTTTAAATCACAACGATACCAACATTAATCTCAACCAGAAAATTCTTTGACAAGTACATCACTGCGAACATTTTTATTTGAAATTTCTGGTGATGAGTGCTGTCGATTCACATCTTATTTAACTGTACTAATTATCGGATTTTGATTATTTACTCCAGTCAATAAGCTGTATAATTATTGTATTAACTCCACATACATATCATGCATTAGTAAATACATCATACAACAATTTACAAAAAAAAAAATTACATCATATAAGAGATCAGTAATCATACAATAATATCACCTACATAAAATCGTTCATGACACGACTGAAATTCCGAAGCGCTATTAGAATGACGTGCCCTCGAGGCACAAAAGTGTTCCTTCACTTTCATCCATTTGAGCATAAATATCTCGAATTATTCAGAGATCTTTGGCATGAAATATACGCAGTGTAGTCAACAATACATGTAATGAAAACATTGCCGCGCTCAATATAGCTTAATAAGGACATCCACTAGTCACAAAATGCCCATTTCTTATACAATGATATCGGTCGAAAATGCAATAGCCACTAGACACAAAATATCTAGTGCACGGCTGCACGCTTATAACTATAATTTGACCGCTCCATTAGGCATGCTTGTAGCACGTCGTCAAGTGCTTGCTGATAGAAGATAAAGATTAATGGGAGAAATATGGATGCAAATAAGTTTATATTCAAATCAAGAATATTTTAGTTTAAATCATACGAATATAAAAGTACTATAAAAAACACTTCAATTAGAATTTGAGCTCGACTCTAGAAACATTACTATATCGAGAAGCTGCTATGTGGTCATAAAACACTACTAGGGATATAATATATGCTTTGGATTGTAGCGTCCTTATTGCTAATAATATTAACTCTAGCTATTGTTCTTATAAGAACACTATAGGATGGTATTATTTAAAAGAGCTAAGGCTATGCTTCCTGCCGTAGTCTCCTTCACATCTTCATTTGTCAATTCTTCGTGTGCATAATTGATGCTTTTTGGAGAAATCTCAACTATTGAGTCGGTTGCCTTCAGGCACGTACTTGAAAAAGACGTGAAAACGTGCATTTGGGTCCCTTCCCGGGTTCGGACCCGGCTTCAATTTGATTCTATGTCTCGGAAATTATAGTTTATATTCTTTTAAAAGGAGGACATTTTATTTACATTTTGGTAGTCTTCGAGCTGAGTCAATTTTTGGAATAAAATGACAAAACAATTTCATCAAATATTTAGCAATGGCACGTTATCTCAAATGAAACTCATACCTCTTGAAATTTTTTTGTTACACTAATTTTTTTAAAGTGATTCTTGAGAGTTAAAAATGTATGTAGGAAGAGTTTGCATTTTTTAACTTCTAAATAATAATAAAAAAGTGTCACATAGTATCTTGTAATTTCAAATTTTTATAATTTAGGTCATGTGATTTAAAATTTAATCTCATGTAAAAATGTATGTAGGAAGAGTTTGCATTTTTTAACTTCTAAATAATAATAAAAAAGTGTCACATAGTATCTTGCATTTTTTTTGATCTGACATGGAAGACATATGCCAGTTGAGTTAGTTTATTCGTGATGACATGTAATATTATAAAATAAAAGTACATTTTAGTTTTCATGGTTTAACATTTTTTGTATTTAGGCTCAATAATTTAAAATTAATAATCTAGTCTTTATAACTTATTAATTTTTAGAAAAAAGTTTACTTTAGTACCCTGTAGTTTGACCCGTTCCCAGCTAAGTTCTTGTGGTTTAAAAAGTTAATTCGAGTATGATATCGTCCAATTTTTCCATTTGGATCACCCTGAGCTGTTTGATTAAAAATCCGAAATTCGATTTCGCGATTCTCGCGACAAAAATGTGTGAAATTGGTATCCACACGTCGAGGATACTTCGAAGAGTCAATCGGAGTCGACAATCGGTCTTGAAAATGTAAGGCAACTATTCAAGGCAAGGCAACTGTGCTTCCAAACACGTGGCAACCAAATTTAGTCTTGAATCATTCTTTCTGGCCTTGAATCATTCTTTTTGGTTGGTGGGAGACACGTGGCAATCAAATAGCTAAGTTAACGATGACGTAGTATACACATGACTATCCAAAGAAACCCCTATCCCGTCCGCGAGTAAGTGGGCTAAGTGGTGGACTACCTTCTTCATTCGAGGCTGATAGACACGTTGCTTCTTCTTTCCTTGGCGTGTGTGATGCACACCATTAAAGTCTTTTTTAAAATCCAGGAATCTAATACAAGCAACATGAAATGAGAGAGTGAGTATTTCACAAAAAAAAAATGAGAGAGTGAGTAAAATTAGAGAGAGATATATGAAGGATGAAGAAGGCGAGTGTGTGTGTATGTGTGTATATAGATACGTGCAAGTTTTAGACAGGCAACTGATAGGATAAATCTCAGGGTAAAAATACGTGCAATAGAATACGATTGCACAAGCAATATAGTGATAAATAAGATCGTCTCCACAGGGACAGAGGAATCAAGTTTGAAAAGTACCAAATTATTAATTCTCGAATATTAAGATAAGCAAATTTAACTAAGTGATTGGATGATAATTTTAATACTACGAATTGTTACGCGAACCTAGAGTTGTCAATCCTAAACTCAAACAACGATCAAAACCAAAGTAACAACTAGAAGGACGAAATATGTGCTACGAATCAAGGCTGTCAATCTTAATTTAAACAAACAACACGAATCAATCAAACAATTAATGATCAAGCAGATGAATGTAAAAATAATGATTAATCATAAGATATGAAAGTACCTCATTGATTGAATGATCCAAATTATCGATTACAATCTTTTGCAACGAAAAAAATGCAAACTAAAAGCTAAACCAAAAATATCTTGAGCGAAAGCTATCAAGAGTGTCTTTAACCTAAGGCTACATGCCTATATATAGTCAGCCAATTGAATACCTAAAGAAACTCCTAAACTAAATAAATAGGAAGTCTTTCATGCGAGTCAAAATAGTCCAGCAATCGCTTGAATTGTAGTGACCGCTCACTTCGGGGATCTAATTTTTTACCAGCGACCGCTACATATGCCGAGTCCTTCATTACTAGCGACCGCTACACCCACTAGCAACCGCTACACTTGACGATGATTCTTCTCCCGATCACGCCTGTCCTCCTGCTCCAACGACCGGTTATCCGAACTCTACTACAATATCTGCAAAAATGCACAAAACTTGACAAGTACAATTTCCCGACTCGACAAACAGAGTGCACAAAACACTTGACTAATCATAACTAAACCAACTTAAAATAAGACTAAACATCACGATAAACATGACCATTTGTCTGTACATTTATACGCACATCAGCAACTAACATGAAACTGTCAGGATAAAAATTGGTAAGTCATAAGGTTTGAATCGCCAATTTTAAAATACATGACTTAAATGCAAAAAATGCTAAACCACATGATAAATATTTTTACTTTATCATGATACGTATCATCATTAAGTAAACTCAATCGACTATCATATGCCACATCAGATCATGTGTCAATCTTGTTTGGCCTGGTAGGTGCTATGATCATGTTCGGGAAAACGTTTGTAAACTACGTGATATTAAAATCACATGAACTAAATTCTAAAAACGTAAAATCACATGATATTAAATAAGATTTTTACCAGTTATCAATAGATTCCAAGAGAACAAGATATTATGCAATTCTAAATCAATAAAATGTGAATATAATTGAGGTGGATGACGATATTCGTGAGACATCTGAAATCTTAATATCTAACATTATTCTAGTACAATTTATTGTATTTTTTTTTTCAAATGCTATAGTTCGTACTTATAATCGAGATTTTTATTAGTTTGAGATATTTTTCAAACAAATATGACTACTATAATGTTTTTGCAACACACGAAACTTTGCATTTTAAGACCAACAAGGTTGTACGTATTTAAGAAAACTACGTCTTTGAAGGGCTAATTAGTGATTGATTTTTAACTAGTTGATATCTATATCAAGAACAAGAAAAATAGATTGTCTCCATAAATGCCAAAAGAATTATTCTTCATTTGGTGCTCTTGTGGATGTTAGGATATGTCGAGAAAAAAAAATAAATGATGAAAATCGATTAGAGTCAACAAGCGATAGTCTCTTAGCGAAGTTAGAGTGGTGTCTTAGAAAGTTAGTTTTTTTTAAGGCCTAATAACTATGGGTGAGCAAAAAACCGCACACCGCCCGCACCGCACCACCCCACACTGCACATTCGACAAACCGCGCAGTTTAGGAGGAAAAAAATATCACACCGCACCGCACCATGTATATGTATATTTTTTTTGAAAGGTATATATATGTATATATACATATTTTATATAATATATCTTAAAAAAGTTACTCTTCATGACTATATTTCTAATTGGCCACCTATTTTTTTCATTTTTTGTAATTTTTTGCAATTTTTTTGAATTTAATTCAAATTTATATATCATTTTTATCGATTTGGGCCCGTTAAAATGGGCTGGGCCCAAATCGCACGCCACACCGCACCCCGTACCGCACCACCCCGACACTGCAATAAGCCGCACCACGCGATTTTTCGCAAAATCGCAAACCGCGCGGTTTAGTTTTTTGCTATAAAAAAAAGGTGCGGTGAGGTGTCGGTTTTCGCCCAAACTGCACCAAACTCACCCCTACTAATAACTCCTAGGTGTATTGCAACAATATTTTCTATTTTGCTTGAAATTTTATTCTCGACTTCTAAGATAACCTAGAATGGTTTTTTTTCTCACAAGATGTTGTTTATTGTATAAAGATATATGGCCTAAGGTTGTGTATGGCTTTCTAACTTGTATCCATTAACAAAAATTCTTCTTTCTCCCCATGCTTGTAGGCATTAGGCTGAACTGTGTTATATATTGTATTCATATTTTTTGTGCAATCTTGTTTCCAAGTTGGTGAACTCCTAATAGGTGCTATCAGAGCTAAATGTAAGAGAATGTTGAACATCATAAAATTTATTCTCATGAAATTCAATAATTAGTAGATTTTTAGATTATGGCAAAGACTTATTAAGGATATCTTCATGCAACAAGAGATAATTATTGTGCTCTCAAAAAAGAAATCTAAAATGATGGAGGAACACGAGTTGAATGACACGGGGACCAAGAAAGTGGCTATAGTTCACTTGTGCTGCGCATATAATGTTATGTATCACGTGATTGTTGAAGAATCACTAGTTGCGGCATGAAAGAAATTGAAGACAAGTTATATATTTTAGTCTTGATAAATAATCTTTATCTTAAGTAATGATTGTACACACTCAGCATGAATGAGGACTCAGATTTGAGCCAGCACATTAATGATTTCATTCAACTTGATAATGACTTAAGAAAGGTTGATGCAAAGTTTGAAGAAAAAGACAAGACATTATTACTCCTGAATTTCTTACTAGATTCCTATGATAATTTGGTTACAACCTTCACTTGGAGGAAGGAGTCTCTAGTATTAGAACAAGTGCTCTCCTAGGATGTATGAATAAAATTGCTAGTTGTAAGGGGTAGCCATGATAACGAAGGAGAAAAAGGTGGAAGATGATCCAGATTAACAAACCTAAAGGCACATGGGTCATATATTCTACAGAATGCCGTTCTTGCCAAGGTTGTATGTTTTTTTTAACCAAGCACGAATACATTCATTTAAGAGAATATTTTTTTGTGTAGAAAGTCTCAAATGCAAGATCTTCTTCTATACGGATTTCCTGAGAAACAAAGTCATAGGCACGAAGGTTCAGAGCCAAATTGATTACTCTAAGAGCGCTCATCCATAAACTAGTTACTAGTACAAATAACATAAAAAAATGTAACCAATATTTATTAGAAAAAGCAACCCCAAAGATTTGGGACCAAAATCGTTTAGCAGTGACCATATAATAAGTCTCTTCGGCTTGAGTTAAGTTAAAAGCTCGGAATTTATTTGCACCATCACCATCTTCAAATAAAATATTTTCGACAGTAGCACCATGAATAACACATAGTAGAGCATCACCTAAGACACCGACAACTCCCATAATATGAAAGGGGTTCAGGGTTTCATAATATATAGAGAAAGATTATCTAAGAAAAACTCGAGATTACAAGAGAGGATCAATATCAATAAATATGATCTTTTATTTAGATAGGTAAGACGGTGATTATCTTTCTGTCTTATCAAGTCCAAAGCATTCAGATTTCTAAACTTTAGACAATGCTTACTCCTTTCACATGATGTCTAAGAGAGAGTAGTTTGATACATATAAGTTAATTAATTTATGTATGATGACTATGACTGCTAGATCTAGTTATAAGATTTTTAAAATAAGTGATGTGAATCATGATATGGATTGGAGTCATGGTAAAATTGTGTAGACTTAGGCATGTTTCAAAGTTGGAGAGCAATTTAATATTTTTAAGAGAATTAGATTATAATGGTGTATGAGTATACTAGGAAATTTAAATAAGGTGGAGATTGATGCTATGTTAGTGATGAAGAGTAAAAGAGATGCTAGAAATACCTACATGTTAGTGGGTGACATTATTATAGGTAGAGCACATCCTTGGATTCAGATCAAGCGAAGAAGAGCATAGCTTATATGAAGTTTGTTCGTATAAGGGAGCAAGAACTTGACATGAATGGTTTGAGTAGAATTGAGATTCATAAATACATGGATAACAAGCTATGATTGCTTTGTGGAGACATAGATGGTAGGAAGTCATGAATATATTGCAAAAATATTATTAGTAAGGTCCTGCTATGGTTGTCTAAATGGATGTGCATATTAAATGTATTGGATAGATTTGACATTGAACATGTGAAACCATTAGTGACACCACGAGCGAATTTGATATCTCACTTGGGACCAAATAATAGAGTTCAAAGTATGTTAATAGTTCTACTAGATTGAACAAAATGTTTGAGACAAGAAGATCCAACAGAAAAGCAATTTGAAATTGCAAAGCATAAGGTTGACCGGACAATAGAGAACGTGTCTATTGATCATAAGATTACTTTAGCAAGTGAATTTGCTAGTCGGAGTTCAATGAAGATTAGAGATAATAGGCAAAGTAAGCTTAGAAGTTCGAGCTTGAAGGCTCACTCTAAGTGATTAAACAAAAAGAAGAGAAAAAGTTCAGATTGTGTTATTTATGGTAATGATACGTTCAAGGTGAAGCTAGTAGTGTTAGTTTCTTTTTTGTAAGTTCTCATGATTTTTTCCATGGGAAGAGTCTCATCAAGGTGGAGTTTGTAGAATTTCGGGTAGAGCTTTATTATTTCTTGCATGGGCTATTTTCTTGTCAAGAAAGATATTGTTGAGATATGTTGAGAAAAGAAATAAATGGTAGAAATTAGCGAGAGTTAGTAACCGCTAGCCCTTTAGCAATTGTTAGAGGAGTGTCTCACGGAGTTAGCTTTCTTTTGACCCAGTGACCATTACGTATGCTATGGCAATTTTTCTATTTTGCTCGGACTCTTGTTTTAATTCCTAAGACGACATAAATATGTTTCGTAAATTCGAAGGTGATGTCTATTATATAAAGACATGTGACCTAAGATTGTATATGATTTTGTGATTCATATCTATCAATAAAAAATTGCCTTTTTCTTCATAGACATAGTTATTAGGTCGAACCATGTTATATTTTGTGTTTATTTTTTTGTGCGATATTATTCTCGAGTTGATAAATTCATATAAGTGGCCTATTATTTGGATCGTTAGGTATATTAAAAATTGGAAATCATGACGAAATCCTTTAGAATCAACAAATCATTCAACCAAACACATCATTTCCTGAAAATTAAATGTTACTTTTTGACACGTATATAAATTCGAGTAAATTATAAGTTTTTTTATCCAGGAATGTTCAATTGAATAATTCGAGAAATATAAAGAGAAAAAATAATTTATATATTTATTCATTTCTTATTGTAAGTGATTCTGCTTACTAGTTATTTAAAATTTTACATTGAACTATGGGCTCGGTTGCAAAATAATTGAGAGGAAGGCGAAAATGCCGTTGATAAGTTGGGTGTTTCGGCCTCGGTTGCTGGAAGACATGAATTCGATCACATTGATCGTTAATGTGATGGGGCCGCCGCTACTTACGTTCACTGGTTTCACCCCCAAATTAGATGAATTCTTAATGGCTTCTGTCCTTCCAATTCAATCCCTCCCCTTTTGATAAACCACCGCCCAATTATTTGTAGTTGATACTACTTCATTCGACATCGATTAGTCCTACTGATCAAAATTCATGACGTCATGTAAAGCTTTACGTGATTTCAGGTTTTTGGAATACAAGACCAAGTAAATGATCTTTCCATATCTCGTTTTTTCCAATGAGTTTGAGTTAAGGTTTTACGGATGTTGCGGTTGCAACTTCTAAGGAGGGGATCTTCAATCTGGAGTTGATTTTATCTCGTAAATTTGGTATATGTATGTATAAAATCTAATTATAAAAAATTATTGAACATTAATGTACTCTAAAAAATAAAAATAAAATTATAAGATACATTAGTTAAAATAGGTCAACTTCTTCATTAGATAATCATGTTGTTTATATATAAAGTTCTACTTTTAAAAAAATGGTACCATAGCTGATTTTTTGATCGTTGATGATGGACGTCTTTATAAATGTAAGGGGAGGTAGGGTTTTACGGAAGTTGTGGTTGGATACCAATTTTTTATCAACAAAATATTTTTTCATATATTGGAAAAAAATTAAGTATTTTTTTATCTCAACCTCCTGGCATTTTCCCATTGTTTTCTTTTCAGATTTTTTCCTCCCGAGTGTTTTGCGGATCTGGGTTGCGATTTCCTAAGGACCTTTTAGTGGGCCTCACCACATTAGGACACCCCGACTCCGTCCACCTCTTTTTTCACTAGTTTAATAAGTCGGTACTGTATATTGTTCGATCCTGATCCCTATGAGTTGTCATTTTGAGAATCTTGGTTGAAACAATCGTTGTTTTTTTTTTGAGTAATATTTTTCGTTAAATAATTATGTTATAAATTGTTTGAATTAGATGTGTAGACAAAAAAAATTTCCGACTAATTGAGTGGCATGTCTCTCTTCAAAAGTTGAAAACCTGTTGATCGACTTTCCCCCTTGATATAAGTTATTGATTCTTTCGTTCAAAAAAAAAAATCACTAGCCGAAAGGGTCAATTACAATTAGTGGGTACGGTTTGTTGCATCGAATGTGCTCTCACTGAGAGTGGTACACAGTACACTGAAGTGACAACATGGTATAGAGGAGAGGACCACGCTCGATTGTGCTTTTGCATTAGATTCTCCTCGCACATTTATCGGCAGAAGTTTATGCCTACCCAACCATGGAAATGTTAGGAAGTTCTCTCAAAAACAAGATTGCGCAATAAACACGAATACAAAATATAACGTAGTTCGGTTTAAAGTCTACGTTTACGATAAGAAGGTTTTTGATGGAAACGTGTCACAAATTCATATAGAATCATAAGTAACATATATTTATATAATAGACAATACTTGAAATTAAAAAAATCTATTTAGGTAACAAGGTAGAAGATCGCACAAAACATACAGATACAAAATATTACGTAGTTATGTTTAAAGTATACGTCCACGATAAGAAGGTTTTTTTTATGGAAACGTGTCACAAAGCCATAAATAACCGTATGTAACATGGTTTTATATAATAGACAACACCTGAAATAAAAAAAATTATTTAGGTCGAATTAGAAGTCCCAAACTAGAGTCAGGATTAAACGAGAAAAACTATCCACAAGGATTTGGCAGCAGCCAACAGGCTGGCGCCCACTAGCCCAAACTTCGGTACCCTTCTTGCGTGTGCAAAGGGTCTAGTGTACGCCAACTTTCTCAATTTTGCCAACATCTCAACAATTTCCACTTTTGGCAAAAAGTCATCCCATGGAAGAACTATGATACTACACCCGAACTTTAACAAAATTATCCTTGATAAAATATCATCCAATGAAGAATCATGAGATCTTGCAAAAATAAGCTGACTCTACTAACTCTACTATAAGTCATAGATACCCGTCATCGATAAGACTATCTCAACTTTCTCACCACTTTACATTCAATCACTTGGAGCTAGCTTTAAAACTCGATTTTTCAAGCTTACTTGGTCTATACACAGAAGTAACCTTATGACCAATAGAGGGGTACTCTATTATTCGATCAATACTATGCTGAGCAATCTCGAACAATTTCTCCTCTTGACATTATTGCCTTAAACCAATACTACTTACTATAGCATAAAATGGACAACCTTTTTTTCACAAAGTATAACCTCTAACATGCTTCAAACTTCTTGTTCGACCTTGAGTATGATGCCCAATCTGCGGATGATGTCACATATGACTTTGCATGCCTAATGCTTAACTTATACTGACATCTTTGACGTATATATTCCTTTATACAACTATAGCAGGACCTAGCTAACAAAGTTTCTCTAAGCAGAACCATCACCCACATTTACTATACCTGAATCAACAAACTTGTAGGTGTGAGATCACCCTTGCTTGGACATCATGTGAAAGGAACAAGTAATATCTAAAATTGAGGAATCTGAATACTTTCATCCTAACAAAGCAGAAAGATAGTCATTATCTGACTTGTCTGAATATGATGTTATATTCATGAATATCGATACTCTCTCGTGGTCTCAAGGTCTTTTTGGACAATTCTTCTTCATGTGCTATTTTTCTCCACAATCAAAGATATTTCTATTGAACCTCCTTGATCCAGATCTAGATTCTCTTTCATATTTTCATCATGGTTATCCTTCATAACTAGCACTTTTATTTGTTTATCTCTTATTTTTCTCCTCTGATAAATCCTAGGAGAACACTTATGATATCCTCTAATACTAGGCACTCCTTGCCTTAAGTTAAGGTTGAAATCAAATTCTCGTAGGAACCTATAAGGAATTCAAAAAAAATAATGTCTTGTTTTCTTCCTTGAACTTTATATCAATCTTTCTTAAGTTGCTAACAAATGACTAAAACTATTAATATATTAGCTGAAATTTGAATCGCCCTCATCCTGAGCTTGTATAACTATTATTTAAGATAAAACTTATTCGACAAAGGCTTAGACATATACCTTGTCTTTAATTTCTTATCTGTCTTAGTTGGTGACTCCTCATCTATCACATCGTCAACCAAGCACAAGAAATTTATCCCCACTGCTTGGCCTCCATCATCTTCCACTCTTGGTCTTCCATCTTCCCAGTCTTCTTCTCCAAAAGTACGATGACCATCCCTAGTTGCATGAGAAGATTCTTGATATACTTTTGCTATAACTCGAAATTTGATGAATTATTGAATTTCAGAAGAGCAAACCTCGCATTTTGATCTTCCATCCTCTAACCAAAAGCTCTAATACCATTGTTAAGAAATTTAGCAACTCAAGAACATGATCGCACAAAGACCATAAACACAAGATATAACGTGGTTCAGTCCAAAATCTATATTCACAGTGAGAATGGATAACTTTCATTGATGGATACAAGCATAAAACTATACACATTTCTCAGTAACATATCTTTATATAATACAAGCATAAAACTTTCATTGATGGTTCGGTCATATGGTAGATCAATTGGGTGAAGGCAATTATGATGAATGGCTCAGTGACATGAGCATTGTTCTTTACGCAAAGAACAAATTTGGTTTCATTGATAGATCTGTCCTGAGGCTGCAGAAAACTTACAAAGACCTAAAGTATTGGATTTGAGCTGATACAATAGTGTCAGGATGGCTCATGTCATCAATGGAGAAGGATGTCTGAAGTAGTATGCGGAGTGCTTGCACAGCCCATGACATCTGGATTGATCTCTCTCAAAGATCTGGGAAAAGGAGTGTGCCTCGTACTTTCAAACTGAGATGCGTGATAGCAAATCTTCGGTAAGATAGCTATCTGTTTTTGCCTATTACATAAAGTTGAAGTCTTTATAGGATAAGATGTGTGATATCACACCTTCACCCGTATGTTCCTACAATGGTTGTACCTGCAATATGAAGAAATAAGTTATGGAGATACGAGAGAAGGAGCATCTAAATGATTTTTTTATGTTTAGATGAGAGTTTTGTAACTGTGAAGACACAGATTCTCAATAGTCAACTAGTTCCTAGTGTTGGTATGGCTTACTATCTAGTTTCAAAAGATAAGCAGTAGAGGAATATCTCAGTTACTTGTCAATCTAGTATGGAGTCAGCGGCTGCCTTCTAAGTTAAGAATCAAATTTATCAAAGAGGGAACATTGGACAAAAAGGAGAGAGGCAGAAGTGCTCCTATTATGGCAAACTTGGACATCTTGAGGCCTTCTATTTCAAAATCATTAGCTATCCTCCTGATTAGAGGAGACCCAATGGCGGAAGCAACTCAAGCAGACCACAACTTGCTAGTTCCAATCGAGCTAACCCAAAATCTTGGGACAATAATCATTCGACACTGAGAGTAGTACAAGTCACAAGTCAAGAGGAGCTGGTGGCTACTGGTCTCACACAAGAGCAGATTAATGCTTTGCTTCAATAGCTAGCTGGCCAAAGCACTCAGCAGAATTACCACATATTGCTTCTCACCCATATTCCTTGATAAACATGGCTAGTAAGCTTGTTTTAAATGAACCTTGGATTATTGATTTGGGTGCTACTAATCATATTGCGTGAAGCCATTTGATTAATGAGTGTACTGAAGTCACTCATCCTCTAGTTAAAATTCTGAATAGAGATGAAGTCTCAGTCGCTAGTATAGGCGAGGCTCGATTGAACTCCAAAATTCTCTTAACCAATGTTCTACATATTCCGTTATTTCATTGCAATCTGCTCTCCATAAATAAATTGACAAACAACCTCAATTGTTCAATGACATTCTATCTTAGTCAATATGTGATTTACGAATTAATCTCGAGGACCCTGATTGGAGTGGGTAGAGAACGAGATGGATTGTATTAGTTTGAGAGATTGAAAAAGGGGACAATGCTTCTAATGGGGACAAATTTGGATGCGAAAAGATGGCATCGTCGCCTAGGACATGTTTCTTATAATAAGTTGAAACATATTGATTTGTTTAGACATTTGGATGTTGATGAGACTGTGTAACATTACGACTCTTGCTTATGAGCGAAGCAGACTCGATTGCCCTTTCTGTACAGTGAAATTAAGGCGATTGGTTATTTTAATTTAATTCATTGTGATATTTGGGGTCCATATCGAACTGCGTCAATGTCCAAGGCTCATTATTTCTTGACGACTGTTGATAATTTCAGTAGAGGAATGTGGACTTTTCTCATAAAGCTTAAATATGAGGTTGCACAATATTTGAAGATGTTCTATGCGATGGTTTTTAATCAATTTGGTGTCAGAATCAAGGGAATCAGATCTGATAATAGGGCTGAATTTGGATCGAATAGGATGCGAAGTTTCTATGAAGAACACGACAATGTTTAGCAGACTTCTTGTGCATACACCCCACAACAAAATGGGGTGGTGGAGCAAAAACACTGTCACGTTTTGGGGGTGGCCTGCTCACGTCAATTTGAGGCTAATCTCCTGATCAAATTATGGGGAGAGTATGTACAAGCTGCTACTTATCTAATAAACCATGTTCCATCGTGAGCTATCGAGTACAAGATACCTTAAGAAGTTCTCTTTGGTCGATTGACTGATTATGCACATCTCCGGACTTTTGGTTGCCTCACTTATAAATATAATCACACCAAAACTAACAAGTTTGATGAACGTGGTTGTCCCTATGTCTTTATTTGTTACCCATTCAATCAGAAAGATTACAAATTATATGATCTTCAAAATCACAAAATCTATGTATCATGGGATGTGGTTTTTGTGGAGGACGGATATTTTTTCTAGTCATGGGTGATGATAGAAGCGCTGTCATGCCTCCTCCTTTTGCTAAATTGTTTTTGATTGAAGAGGTTTTTGATTCCAATTCTGCACAAACCATCGAGAGCACTCCAATTGAGACATTAATTGCTTCAATTTTGTCAGCCCCAGTCCCAATTGCCATGTAATCTCATCCAATCAGTAAGCCTGTTAAAGCAATTAAGCACCTCCCATGGTAGAGTAAATGACACCATCAAGCACCACCTCACCTTGACGATTATCAAGTCATGTTGCCTCCCTCTCTCGTGCCTACTCTGACTCAACCATCCAATAGTTTGAGTAATTCGGTCTCTTATCCCTTGACTTAGTTCCTCAGATACGAGAAGTTCTTGTATGCTTACAAATTCTATCTTACTACCCTTAGCTCCCATTCGGAACCTCAATTCTATCATGAGGCTATCCAGTATGAGTGTTAGCACGATGCAATGCAAAGGGAGATCTCTGCATTTGAGGTTGGACCCTCACTTCCTTGCCTCCAAGGAAGAACATTATAGACTCCAAGTGGGTCTACAATATCAAATTCACAGATGGATCAATTGAGCAATATGAGGCTCGATTTGTGGCATGTGGGTTTAAGCAAATTGAAAGGATAGACTACCATGAAACGTTCACTGCATTAGCAAAAATTGTCTCCGTTTGGTACCTTATCGTACTTATAGTCGTGCATTTTAATTATATACACCAATTGGACATTGACAATGCATTTTTACATGGCAATTTGACCAAGGAAGTTTACATGAAGACTCGCGTATTTTCCGATTAAAGAAGTCTCTCTATGGTCTAAAATAGGCTTCGCATTCTTAGTACAGTAAATTGACCATCTTTTTATTGCACTTAGGATTTTGACTGTCTAGAGCAGATCATGCCATGTTTGTTTTTTGACAGGGGAATCGTATGCTCATTCTTCTGGTCTATGTCGGTGATGTTATTCTTGTTGGTGATTATACACCAATGTTACAATTGACTAAGAGACAAATCCACCAGCAATTTGGAATCAAAGATCTCGAGAATTTGAAGTACTTCTTAGGATTGAAGCAACTACAACTGTGAAGGGTCTCGTCCTTAGCAAGCGCAAGTACACAATCGACATTCACAAGGAGTATGGTATGGCTGATGCTAAAGCTTATCTATTTCCAATTAAGCAAAACCACCGATTGAGTGCTAACGGAGATATTGTCACGGAGTTTCATCTCTATTGTCGATTGGTTGGGAAATTAATGTACTTGACAATAACATGCTACGATATCACTTATGCAGTGAATATTCTCAGCCAGTTTGTTGATAAACTGAATGCAGCATACGTCCAAGCTACTGATTGGGTTCTTCGGTACCTCAAGACGACACCAAAGCAAGGTATTCTCCTCAATAATTATTCCAATTTTGAGCTGATGGCTTGTTGTGATGCCGATTGGGGTGGTTGTCAAATGACCCGACGCTCTAGAACTGGCTATTTGATGCTACTTAAAGGTTCTCCTATTTCGTGGTATACAAAGAAGTAGGTTGTGGTTGCCCGATCCTCAACTGAAGTCGAGTACAGGGCAATGGCCGTAGCCATTAGTGAGATTCTGTGGCTGCGGTGGTTCTTTTCTGCTCAGCATTCCACACCGCTTTTTTGCAATAATCAGGCGGCTCTACATATCACAATGAACCCTATGTATCATGAACGCACTAAACACGTGGAGATGGACTATTATTTTATTTGCAAAAGGGTCGAATCTGGTGAAATTGCTCCTTACAAGATCTCGACTAGTAATTAGTTAGCTAATTTATTCACAAAGGCCCTTGGACAAGATCAATTTCAGAGTCCTGTTCGCAAGTTGGGCATTGTCAATCTTCACGCTCCAACTTGAAATTGACTAGCGTAAAATGCTAGGATTTATATGTTTTCAATAAGTGCTATGCTTTATGCATTTTCAATAAATGTACCATGTTTTGCATTTTTCAAACTGTACACTAGAAAGTGTCCTAACTAGAGAAGGACTGTATTTTGTGAGGCCTAATTAGAATAGGAAGTTGTAATTGGGTCCTAACCGTAAAATTCATGTATATGTATGCCAATTTGGCTCACTCATGAAATTAAGCTAAGTATTGCCGCCACTTACAAATTTTTTTTACATCACAGCACTTGAACCATCTAAGTCAATAAGATTCAAAACAATTTGGTCCAACTGATTTTAAATTGCCTAGAAATCCAAATAATACAAATAAGGTTCTCTCAATTCGCTATAGAAAGTCCCAAAACAAAATCTACTGAAAATCCGAATACCAAATCCCCACAAGATCAATTCTCAAACCTGTAAGATAATATGTAAAGGAAAAAAATAGCATTACCATTGGTGATGATGGCGCTAGTTTGAAGTGGAACTTTGAATTCCTCGGTCACAAACTTCAATATGTCGATAAAAGGAGCTGCTTCGAGCATGCTTATACCCCGTGATTTGACCGACTGGCTCTAGTGTACCAACACAGATTTTTCCTGCTGTTGTGCAAAAAATAAATATGTTAGAACGTTGAAAATGATCTAAAGATGGATCCGGAGTGGTTGTCCTAAGATGTGATTCGAACAAATAAGGCAAAGATAGAAGAAATATGGAGAAAACGAAGAGAAGATATGTAGATCTGACTTGGTAGATGAGACAAGAATTTGTGAAAAAGTAGGAACTTTATTGAAAACATAGAGGAGGAGGACAATAGGAAAGCATAAAGGATAAAAGCTACATCTACCCTATGCTAAGATAAAAAGTCGAAGCTTCGATAAGAGATTTGTTGTGTTGTGTTGTGTTGTTCGGTGGGTCTTTCTTCTATGCCAAGCCTGTCATTATATAGAAAAAACTAACCCTAGCCCAATGCGAAAATCCTAGGCCGTTTAATACAGAAAACCTAAATTGTTCCCGACCTCAGATATGAAAAACTAACTGCCCGAAAATTCCAAGCTGATTATGACCTCTTTCTGCGTCGAATTTGGAAAAGTGATAAACTATAAAGTTGTAGATTTATCTCTTATCTTTCTGTAACTTTTGAAATCATCTCAATCCGATATTTGAGCAGTTAGTTACGAATTTTTTACTAAAACTGGTCAGAAAATCCGTGAATTAATTTTCGGCTACAACACCTGCCTACTTTGTCCTCACTAGCACGCACCCTGGAAAACTTCACAGGAGATCACCTATCGTGGTTCTACCTTCGGTCAAACGTGTTTGACCTTGGACTTCTTTGAGGATGTGTACTTGAAAAGAAAATGTATCTTGTTGGTATGGATAGTATCAATCAAATCACTTAAGCGGTTTACACATTATATATACGGGATCTCACATCTGCAAACCACCACCACCATCCAGTCATCAAAACTAAGTAATTAAAATCAAAGGGAAAAGAAGCCAAAGGAGGAATATGGTCAATTGAGAATCGAGTGATATACACTTTGAAAGGGAGCTTCGGATCGGAGGTCAGCGTCACTTTGAATGAAACTTTTCCTCCTCCGCCGGCGCCGGCACCACTCGCCATGGCCTTCGTGTCGTCGCGGGTGCGGTATTTGTCTTCCTGGATTTGAGTTTTCGTTATTAGAAACCTGGTACGGGTGCAACTTTGTGCGATCCTAGAAAGACTATGTTTATAAAAGGAACGAGAAGACGGTCCAAATTTTGTTCCGTTTCCTATTCCGACCAGTGAATAGCATTGGGATTTTTATATATAGAAAGAATCGCAATGGATTTGGAGTGTGAGTTGGATCAGGTTTTCAAGATCATTTTATTATCATGTTAAATAATTTTCAATATCTTCTATTTTTATTATAAAAAAAATAGAATCTTTAAATTTGAATCTAACAAGACTAGCTTGTCTCATTATTGTCCGAGTTAATGAAATAGATTTTTTTTACATCCACCAGGCAATGCAGTTCATGGTATACACTTAGTTTTATTAATTAAAGTGTTACATATATTTCCTGACCCAAAAATAAGAGTTACGTATATCTGATAGGAATCATGTCCACTCTTGGATAATCTTTTTTTTTTATAAGTAAAATACCGGTTATCTTAGACTACCTATATCATCAATCTATCAAATCTAAGTCACATAATATATATATATATTTTTCATCTGTCGAATCCAACACAATAATATATTTTTTTATCCACACCATCAACACAGATCATAGAATAAATATTTTTTTCTCTTATCACATACTATCCACTATCATTATTCTTTTATATATTAAAATTATGATACAAAATTTAAAATTATAAATATAATAACTGAGAGTTAAAAAAGATTGAGAATTTGGATATTCTGACAGATAGAGCCGCCGATGCTTCTAATCTTAAAACAACCAACCAAATAAAATCCCATTATTAGTGTCAAATAACACATCATTCACTAAAGTAGTTAAATTTGAGTGCTCTGATCCAAAATACTGCTCATTTGAGTTCACACATTTCATCTGAGCTGCCAAATTTGGACACAAACTTTTAATGTTTAATGATTTTTTAAAAGGATTTAATGTTCACAGATGAAATCATTAAGCGTTTAAATATGTTTCTGAGCTGTCAACAATATAAATAATTTCCATAATAGCCCACGAATCTGCTCTTCTGGTTATGGGTATCCTTCGTCGCAAGACAAGAATAACTCCCCACGTGTACAAGTCATTTACAGGGGAAAAAAAGAGTAGAAAAGCCATCGGCTTCCCACAAAAAGAAGAACAAAAAACAAACAAACAAGTATTCAAAATAAATAATCAAAATCCGATAATACAGACACTAGCAACAAATAGAATCCCGAGCATCAATGGCGCCCACCATCTTAAAGGTCTTATGATGTCTGATCCACTGCAAACTAACTTCTGGTTGTGGTACGTACAAACCGTTTGCTTGCTGAAAATCGCAACACAAATAAACACATGGACATTAGTTTAAGGAAGGGGTTAAGTTAAACAAAATGCTGTTGTTGAACACTAGTTATTCCACTCATAAAACTGAATGACTCGGCTTAAAAAAAAATAACACTAAAATTTGTTGTGACAAATATTCAAGTTTTGAGTTTAAAACTAAAATAAATATTTATTGATAGACCCGATTTCCAAATAGATACTATGATTTTCGAGTAAGTAGGAGTATTTTGTCCCTGATCAAAAATTAAAATTGGTACGTATTTTAATTTGATGACAATCTGCCAAATAAATCTGTCATCTCACAATCTTTTTTAAAGTCAAATATAAGTTTAGAATATCATTTCCAACAATTTTGGTTGTGGTGACTGGTGACTGAACATAGAAATTATAGAACGTAGTTGCTCCAGTTATACGTTATTTTCACGTAAAAAGCTGTTTTAATTGTGTACTGACCTAGAACCACAGAAGGTGATGACGTAATCCGTGCCGGTGCAAGTGAAAATGCTGGTAGGATCGTCGTACGCGTAACTATACGCCGTAGGACAAGCTTCCTTGAACTTCTTGGAGTAGTACGTAGGGTGGCACACCGCAGCATTACCAAAAACCCCTCGGCAACAGTACTCGTCAGTGTCGTACACATCGCAGGCGCTCCGGCAAGCGATCACCTTGCCGTTGGACTTGACGGCGAGCTCGGACGGGCAGGAAGTCCTCAAATCGGAGGTGCAACCAACCTTACTACAGTTGCCCTTGCCATTAATTGGGGTAACACTCATTGGCAAGTTGAAACCATCCACGAGGCTAACATCGTAAAAATCAGTTGTCACGAGGGTAAATTCGGCAAGGGTGGCCGGGGGCTTCCCGGAGGCCTGGCACTTGAGGGTAGACCCGCAGGCACCGGTTTGGCACGACCCGTTTCCGTTCTTGTCGAAGTTACAGCCGGTTCGGGCCCATATCCGACCCGACCAGCTCACCGGGGCGGTGAAGA
The DNA here is from genome assembly GCA_012979155.1 of Hypericum perforatum. Taxonomy (NCBI): domain Eukaryota; kingdom Viridiplantae; phylum Streptophyta; class Magnoliopsida; order Malpighiales; family Hypericaceae; genus Hypericum; species Hypericum perforatum. The sequence continues at coordinate 170,030 of SOPF01027638.1, read as the reverse complement.
CTACGGACTGACCTGGTTTTAGGGCAAACCCACCACCATTAAAGTTCTCACCCGGGAATATGGCTGGCCATATTGTCTCCTTGCAAAAGTTCACCATGGTGAAAGCTCGTGCACTTTCTACCAATCTTATCCCTACAAACCCAATAAATAAAATAGCAAGTGAAATTGATGAAAAGAGTGGTAAATTAACAAGATAATAGTACGATGCCAACAATATGATAATGTACCCGCTAATGCCAAGAATATGGAGATGAGGAGCGGTAGAAGGAAATATCGGCATGCCATACTTGCTTCGGTGTTTTGGTAGTGTAGCGTTTCTACGTAATACTTAAAGCAATATGGGTTCAGGAATAACGTGTAATGGGAGGGACGTTCGGATCATATTATTGGTCGGCTGGTTTTGTGGTATTTAGCTTTAAAGAGGAAAGGATTCCTTTCCTAATCCTTTCGTGCAAGTTTTTTCAGGTTCCATTCCTCCCCTTTCCGGATATTTTATTTATTTATGCTGTTTGGCCCCGAATGCTCGTAATCCTTAATTGAATATGTATGAAGCAATTAAGTGAAGATTTCGATAATTAAAGCCTAAACTATTTTTCAAGACTTTGAATTCATTGTTGTATGTCTATTGAATTACGATACTATGCTCAACCAAGCAAGGGCCAATAGATCGACAAGAAAAACTAATTAGGTGATCAAACGACCCTCGAAGAGAGAGAGAGAGAGAGAGAGAGAGAGAGAGAGAGAGAGAGGAGAGTACGAGAAAGGAAAAAGAATGAGAAGAAAGGAGATCTCAAAGACCTACCGCACCTCGAAGACCTCTCCACTGAGGACGATCTAGACAATGACAACACGTTAGAGTTTTTCCTCCACCGATCATCGCTTAATAACTCTATCCACCTCGGCATCCTCGCAGCCTCACTGGCATCTAAACTTTGTCGAGATTCTAGAACCATCGCTTATATGTCTTTATTCTTTCCATGACTTTTCTGTTGATCGGTTTGTAGTTTGTCGATAAATGGGTAGTTGATCTTATCGATAGTTTACCCATATTATTCAATAATTTTCTAGTTTATTAAATGATTTTCCTAGTTATACTCAATATTTTTTTAGTTATATTCAATGGTTTGCCTAGACAGACCAATAAATCAATCATACCAAATCATCGGATGAATCAGATAAATCTATTAAATCAAATTGACCAAATTATTGAATCAATCTAACCAATGTGTTGTCATCATTGTAAATCTAAGTGGAGACTCTGGAACTATTGCTTAGATATCACCGTTCTCTCCGTGACTTTGTCGATGATAGGTTTATGATTTTTTGATAAATGGACGGTTGATTTTATCGATGGTTTACCCAGTTTATTCAATAATTTACCTAGTTCATTCAATAGTTTGAAAGTTATATTCAATGATTTTTCTAGTTATATTTGATGATTTGCAAGTTATGTTTAATGATTTACCTAGTTATGTAAAATGGTTTGACTAGTTATATTTAATGGATTATTCAGTTACATCAAATGGTTTACCTAATTATTCGATATTTGCCCGGTTCTATCAAATGCTATGTCATATTAGATAATTAATTTAATAATAGTTTCTTTTTTAATTTATTAGATATATCTAATCAAACAAACCAAATTATTGAATCAAGTAGACCAAATTATTAAATCAAATAGATCAAACTATTAAGTTAAACAAATCAAATTATTAAATAAAACATACTAAACTATTGAATCAGATAAACCAAACTATTAAATCAAAAATGATAAATAATTAAATTAGACATATCCAGTCCATTAGATCAATTATACTAAATTAAAATATCAACCAGATGAATCTATTGAATCAAACAAACCAAATTATTGAATCAAACAAACCAATCTATTGAATCAAACAAACCCAATTATTAAATCAAATAGACTAAACTAATGAATTTAAAAGATAAATTATTGAATTAGATAGATCAATTCATTGAATCAAACTATTGAATCAATCATATCAAACCATGATATCAATCAAATAAATCTATTGAATCAAATATACTAAACTACTGAATCAATTAAATAAAATTATTGAATTATGCTGATCATTTTGTCGTCGTCACATTTATTTTTTGTCCTATGGTCGAAGTGTTTTTATGATAATTTGCAGATTGAATGGCTTTATGAAACTAATTTCAAGAGGTTTGACTCTATAATCGTCGTTGTCGTCGTCGCCCTATCTCATAGAGTTGATGCATTTTCATGGAAATTTGGGAATTAAATGGCTTTGCGAAGTTGATTGCCTTTCTAACTTTTACAATCATCATCAATCGAGAGACCCAAAATCTTTGTGTATTTGCTGCATTTAGTTTGACAGAGTTTTGTCATAAAAACTCAGGAAAAGTACACTTAAGTACCCTGTGGTTTACCTGTTTCTAAAAAAAGGCCATGTGTTTTTTTTGTTATGAATTTAGTACCTTGTGGTTTAATTTTAGGAACAACTTCAGTCTCGGGCAACATTTTAGGCTGACCGGCCAGATGTCATCGCCACTTCATCGCCATGTCACGGACATATCATGGTCTATTTTTGGAAATAAGTAAACCACAAGGTACTTATGTGTACTTTTTCCTAAAAAATTTACCCCCTTTCATCTTCAACCTCAAATATTTTTCTCGTACATCTCATCGAGCCCTTGCACTTCCTCCTCCATTTTTCCTTCACATTTCAAAATTCTGAATCTTGAAACAATGCCAAAGCAACCCTAAAATGTCAGATTCTGAGGTAACTACTGCAGGAGACGGTTAAGGTGCAGGCTTAATTGGCGGGTGCCAAAGAGGATAGTAATGCTGATGTGGTGAGTTTAAAGGCATCCACGACAGGAGAAACTACGGTGCCGGAAGAGGCTTTCAGCCATGTGAAGCCCGAGGAGTGACTTGCACACGTTTAAAAAAAAGTATACATAAGTACACTGTGATATCCATATACAAGGTGCTACAATACCAAATCATAGCCCTGTTTTTGTTGGTCTCTTATGATATGTTACTACCATTTTATGAATTTCATGTGGGTAAGTGACACCTTTCATGTGTATATAATCTCATTATGTCATATAATCTAGAAAAGGTACACATAAGTACCTTGTGATTTGGCCTATTCCAAAAAAAGATCATGTTGTTTTTTTCTTCCAAATTTAGTATCTATAGTTTTATTTCAGAGAAAATTTTAGTCTCGGGCATTTTTGAAGGTTGCTCGGTCACATGGCATTGACATGTAAGCACCACATAAATGCCTTTCCTCCTCTTTTTCCTCCTCCTCTGCCCCTTCCTCTTCTTTTTCTTCCTCCTCCATCCTATTCCTCCATCCCTCCTCTTCTTTTTCTTCCTCCTCCCTCCTCCTCCTCCTCTGCCCCCTTCTCCCCTTTTCGTCCTCCCCCTCCTCCTCCTCATCACCTTCCTCTATTTTTCCTCCTCCTCCTCCTCCCTCCCCCTACTTTTTTTCCTCCTCCTCCCTCCTCCTCATCCTCCTCTTTTTCTTCATTCTCCCTCCTCCTCCTCCTCCGACCCCTCCTCTTTTTCCTCCTCTACTTTCCTTTTCCTCCTCCCTCCGCCTCCTCCTCCTTCGCCCCATCCTCTTTTTCCTCCTCTGCCTTCCTCCTCCTCTTCCGTCTTCCCTCCTCTTTTTCCTCCTCCTCCTCTCCTCCCCGTGGGGCTTACTTGTCGCTGACGTGATGCTCACCTAGCATTGACAAGTGGTCAGGCAGTCTTCAAAGTTGTCCGAGACTAAAATTGTCCCCCAAATGAAACTGCAAGTACTAAATTTGGAGAGAAAAAAAACAACACGATCTTTTTTAGGAAGAGGCTAATCCACAAGGTACTTATGTGTACTTTTTCCTATAATCTATCATTAATGGAACCAAGTTTCCAAAAAGTAAGTTTTTATTAAAATTGAAGGATTCCGTGCAATCATAATCATAATCAAAATTATAGTAAATGGGAAATTCATTAAAAGTAAAACTTATCTTTGTTATCCTTAATGTTCTAGTTAAGACCGTCTCGGAAGTTCGTTTCTGATTCATCCTCGAGAGAAATTTATGTATGCTTTTTTCTATTCCTTACAAGGAATTCTAAGTGACTTATGTGAGAAAGACTACAAGAGACGTGACTCTCACGTGGCATCATAAATGTATCTAAATTTCACGTATATAGTCTCAACATAAAATAACCATGATTTTCTGAAATTTTATATTACAAAAAAAAAAAGTTGACTCTTTCAACCAAATATTAAAAAGTAATACGAGAATCAACATCTTGAACCCATATAAGAGCGGAAATTGTTGGATCGAACAATTATATATTAAGAGAATTTTTGCAGCTAAAAAAAAGTAGATTTTGGGGAAAAAGAAACTGTCATAGTAATTGCTAGAAACGTCTCCATCTCATACCAACTAAAATACATATTAATCGATGCATTTGACACGCAAACTCCTGAATTTGATCCATGTTTTATCACATACAAATGAATCAAGGTCCTAAGAGTGCATCTTCCAACTTTATAAAGTCGGATCATATTTTTTTTGAAGAAAAATTTACATGGAAAAACTATCCTACATTTTCTGGTAAATTTTTTCAGAGAATTTTAATAAATCTCTTCGCCAATCACTCAAAACATGCGACAAGACAGTTTTTGGTTGAAGATCATGGTCAATAATAGAATTATTTTTATCTCTCTCTACGGATTATTGGTCATTCATTTATTAGAGATTATATGTGATAATTAGACCATATACTCATATATTAATAGAAGATCTCATTTATGCATTTGTAATTCATATATTGGTACTCATATCAAGTTACTCTATATTCAAAGACCACATTTAAATTTATGAATTACAATTGCGCACAAGTTATCTTTTGTGTCTTTTACATGCAAGCCTATTTGCAGTATGCAACCTAGACGACAGAGTTGAAATACAATGTTGAGAATATTTCCTTACCTTCGTATTCAATTTTTGAAACAAGCGTCCTAACTTAATAAAAGTTTGGTCTCTAAACAAAAGAAAAAAATAAGCTTTGGTCTTTGTAATAGTGATATTAATATTTGATAGAGAAAATTTTATCATACTTGATCACTACGTCACAAATTTTTCTCGAGACAATTTTGAACTTCTAATTGTGAGTGAAGAAAGTCTTTACCCATAAAAAAGTTGTGAGTGAAGGAAAAATAGTCAAAAAGAGCTCGAACGAAAGTTTGCAATAACTTGTAGTTACATTTTAATCAACTAACTTTTGGATCAATTTGTCAATCAGAATTTGATTCTGTGCGAGAGAATTGTCTCGTAGTAATGCAATTTAACCTATGCAGATGTTGCATAACCATTATTGAATATTTTTATATAACAGTTGAATTCTCATGGTATAGGAACAACTCTATAACTTATAGATGGACCAAAGACGATGCACTCTAAATCCCGTTTTGCTATACTCTTTCTGAGAAAAATGTCATATGGGGAATATTTCTAGCAAAAGCTCCACAAAAGCCCATGTGGTGAAATGCCAAGTCCCTTTCCATTGCCATCCACAAGGAAAAAAGGGAGGGGTATCATTATGCTTATGTTTGCACATGGTAGCTCATGGAGAAGATATTGTTGAAAGATAGCATTTCTAAATAAATCTCAACACTATTCGATAACAACGATTTATCTTGTCCCCAGGTTTGAACAATTCGAACAGTCGATTGCACCAAATGTACATTCAAATAAAAACATGTTGTCATTAGGAAAACTGATAGAACCTGTAACTATAAATTAATCGGTACTACATGTATCTATATGCTCGCCTGTAATCAGAAATTAATTATCAGGTTGGGTAAGTAAATGTAACCACTAACTAGTTCCGTGAATTTTTAGTAAACATAATCTAATTATAAAAAATACGCATTTCTATGGCCGCAACCAAAAACATAACAGCTCTAGTAGCCAAAAAAAAAAATAGGGGAAAGTACACTTAAGTACCCTGTGGTTTACCTGTTTCCAAAAAAAGGTCATGTGCTTTTTTTGTTACGAATTTAGTACCTTGCGATTTCATTTAAGGGACAACTTCAGTCCCGGGCAGCATTTTAGGCTGACCGGCCAGATGTCATCGCCACATCACCTACACATCATGGTCTTTTTTTGGGAACAAGTAAACCACATGGTACTTATGTGTACTTTTTTTTAAACGCGTGCACGTCACTCCTCGGGCTTCACATGGCTGGAAGCCTCTTCCGGGGCCGCATTCTCCCCCGCCATGGATGCCCAGAACTCGCCACATCAGCATTGCTCTCCTCCTTGGCACCCGCCAATTCGGCCTGCGCCTTAACCGTCTCCTACAGTGGTTATCTCAGAATCTGACATTTTAGGGTTGCTTTGGCGTTGTTTCGAGATTCAGAATTTTGAAATACGAAGGGAAAACGAAGGAGGAAGTGCAAGGGCTCGACGAGATGCGCGGAAAAAATATTTGAGGTTGAAGATGAAAGGGGGTAAATTTTTTAGGGAAAAGTACACATGAGTACCCTGTGGTTTACTTGTTTCCAAAAAAAGACCATGATGTGTCGGTGACGTGGCGATGATGTGATGATGACATATGGCCGGTCAGCCTAAAATGCTGCGCGGGATTGAAATTTTCTCCGAAATGAAACCACAAGGTACTAAATTCGTAACAAAAAAAGCACATGATATTTTTTTGGAAACAGGTAAATCACAGAGTACTTAAATGTACTTTTCCCAAAAAAATATAACAACGAATACATATTCATTTTTCCTTTAAAACCAATTTCTAATTAGCAGTTAACATTTGAGTGTTTATAATTTTTGGTCCAAAAATAACAATAAAAGTTATAAGTATTGAAGTGGTAGGCTAAAGAAATTTGGCCCGGTGACACAAAATATTTTATGGTTTAACAGAGTTCCAAAATTTTCAATATCTGAAAATTTACCTTCTATGAAAAAAATTTAATTTTCAATTGGTTTATGGATATTCGCAGCTGGAGACATGCACAGATGCAATTTTCTTGATGCCTTCTCTATTTTTTATCTTACCAATAAATCAAATGGGCCTGGACATAATGTTAGAATTTGAAAGTCCAATTGCCTCATTGTGTCGATGCCTGAACAAGGATAAGATTCCATCTTGGGCCCCGGAAGTTGAGTTGGACTGACAGAACAATGCAGTCCAAATAAACCAGTCCCAAACATTAAAAAAAAACAGTCCCACTCATTATTGAACATTATATTATATTCCTAAATAACAAGGTGTTTTTATATCAATATAAAAAATATATTTTATTATAGAAAAAACAATTTTGAATTTTAATTATTCAAAATGTAGTAGCGTTAGTAGAGCTAAAAGATTTAAATTTTGAAATTAGAATTATGTCTATTTGATCGCCAATTAACTTGGGGATGAATTTGGTACGAATGAAAATTATTCCAAATTGTACGGAAGGACCGCGTTAACATATTTTGTTTTTCAATATTAGAAATTCAAGTATCCCAATATTGGCATTGTTTGTATGTCAATGTTGACATGTATAAACTTTTTTGCAAAAATACGAAAAGTTACATAAAAAATTGTACAAGATAGGTATGTCATTATTGACATACAAAATATGTCAATATGACACACAAAATTTGCTAATACTGAAGAATAAACATGTTAATATGACTCTTATTTTATGATCTCTGTTTTTTTTACCTAAAAAATTCATATAGAATTTACGATTATTAATGTTGACATATAAAATATGTCAGTATTACATATAAAATATAGTAATGCTGAAGAACACAACATATCAGCACGATCCACTGTTTATTTTGTATAATTTGAATTGAACTTTCACTCGGAACTCAATCATTCCGATAAACTTGATTGGCTATGTATGTACTATTAGGGTGTGTTCCGATAAACTGGACAGAACAGTACTGGACAGAACTACTTGTTCTAGCTGTACTGTCCTATGTTTGGTTATTTCAGTACATGATTGAATATTTTGTCTATTTCTCAATTGTATATGTATAATAATTTAATCTAAAATTTTGTTAAAGACAAAAATATTCTTCATGATAACAACAGATAATATTCATTAAACTGAGTAAAATCAATCATTACATTAACAATAATGTTATATCATAGAAATAAAATTTTTGAATAAAAAATCAGAATTAAAACTAAATATTAAAAAATAATCCTTATGAATTTAGATCATGTTAATTACATTATAAATATTTTTAATATGATATCACATAATTAAACAAATATGTTTTTGTAAAGATAAAATATTATTAAAAATTATTCATGCATGTACACTATATAACAAATGAGTATGTTAAATTTATTTGTTTGAGTGGCTCACTAAAATAATATTATTGTAAATATGTATGTGTTGATCAAATATATAGATTAACCACTTTCATATTTTTATATGGATTTATATCCGAAATATGAAATATAGAAAATTTAAATGAATTCCAATTAAAAAAATTGTATATAAGATCTAAAAATTTATAGTAGAGAAAATGATTATTAATGATTGAGTTAAATATGATAACAAATAAGAAAAAAGAAATAATATAAGGTAACATGGTAAAAACATGTCATAAGAGATTTCTGTCCTTGGACAAAAAATTTTGTCCCATAGAAATAGGTGGGACAAGAAATTAGGAGTGGGCTTGGACAAGGATTTAATTTTGTCCTGTCCATTTCTGGTGCCAAACATAGGCTTGGACAAAAAAATTTATCTTGTCCCGTCCAAGCCTTAGTACCAAACGCACCCTTAGGTATTGATATGTCACGAAGATACGGATGAGTCTTCGTTGGCATTGATTAGGAATGAAGCTCCTTTTAAACTACAATTTAACTCACTATATATTGCGACGAATTGTGGGGCATTTATTTTTTTCTCTTCATTTAATGGCTGCAAGTAGATGGCTGCAAGTAGATGGCTGTAAATAATATAAGCATTCATATAAATTCAGGAAAAGTTTACAGATATTCACGTGGTTATATATTTTGTGTGTGGTGATTTTATGTTTTAGAAATAATCTTTTAGTCATGTAGTTATTTTTTTTTTGACAAAGATTCGAACGATCTTTCTAGCAAAAATTGATTTCAAACATAAAAATGACGTTGTTATTTCAATGATGTTGTAATAGCTAACTAGGAAGTTTTAGTTTGGGTGACACGACACAACAATTGTTTTTTAATGTAATTCCTCATCTTTTATAATCATTCAAAACATACCCTTTTCACTATCTTCTTACTCCAACTCTTCTCTCTCCACCATCCCCATCCTCCGCCTCTCTCTCCCTTTCCCAGAGACCCAATCCCCAATACCCGTGCATATTCCCTATCTCTGAATCTCCACGTGGCACGAAGTTTGTCCCACTCGTAATCTCTAATCTCTATCTCCCTCCGCATCTAGGAACCTCGGCTAGCGTCTGGACTGGGAACTGCACGATGAGGCTTATTGGGTCAATTGATCTCACCTAATTTTTTATTCACTTGATAATTTAATATATATTCTAGTGTATGTATCCATTAGAATAAAAAAATTGACCCCATTAAAAAGTTAATCAACTTATAAATAAAATTAAATATTTTATGTCACCGGGCCTCTGGAAGTTCTCCTACAATCGTGGTAGTTGCTTTCTATCTTCCTCTCCATGATCGCAAGGCTGGTCCTCTCGTCGCTCCCCGTCGACGAATGGGCACTCCTCGACCTAATGTCACCAAAATCCTTGCCTTCCCCACCGCGTTCTCCACCATCATAACTGAGGTCATTTGACTGATCGTGATCCCCTTCTTCTTTGCATCTAGTTTCGTGAAGATAGAACTCGAGGATTGGGTTTCAACTAACTTGTCAAGTGGCTAGGGAAGAGTATGCTCGAGTTGTCGTACGGGCTCATGATCAGTGAGGCACTGACTACTCTAGCAATGCCCAACACTACAGCCCGTGCCAGCGGGGTGTTCCTCCTGATCATCAAGGCAATAATTGTGGGAATTTAGTTGTTTAGTTTTGGTTTTATTTGTGAATAGGCTCCTTAATTTAGTTTATGCCACGTTCCTATTAGTGGAATAGTGGGTTATTATTTTAATTTCCTAAAAGTATGGGTATCATGGCCCATCATCGTAGGTAGTTAGTAGGTAGTTATTAGGGCATCGGTATAAAATGATGGGCTATATTTCTGTAATGATCATCCTTGAACATTAATCAATTGTCTTTTTTTTCCTTTATTCTCTCTCTGTCCTTTACTAAATTCTTCTATTCCTTCCTAAATTTTCCTTCCTTCAACTCTTTTCTAACAAACTATGATAGTGGTATCTGACCCTACTATGGCCACTCGTGCCAAATCAACTGATGAACAGATCGAGAAACTCGAGATCAACATGAGTGAATGGACTCAAGAATTTAATGCTTATTTACAAGAGACGTGGACAAAGATACACCAATACTTCCAGGAGAATAACAAGAACTTCCAAGAATTAAAAGAGGTCATTGCTGCTGGTCCCATTCCCATACTAGGAACCACACCTCATGCTACATCTGAGACTATCATAATGGCTTATATGACTTCAACCGCAATGGCTTTATCGACTCCAACCATAATGGCAACAATGACATCAACAGTAGCTAAATCAGCCACCAAACTCTGCCTTGACTTTCCTAAATTTGACCCAGCCAATCCCCACTATTGGGCACAATAGTGCTAGCACTTTTGTAATGTCAACCAGGTTGAAGAGGAGGGCAATGTCCAATTGGCTAGCTTGCATATGAATATGGTTGCTGAGACGTGGTATGACTCGTAGAGGTTGAGTCATCCAAATCCTAGCTGGACTTTCTTTGTTGAGCAACTATGCCAGAGATTTGGAAGTCACGATTCTAGTAGTGTAGTCAAAGAATTCAACCACCTTAAGTAGATCGGGAGCATCAAGGATACATCGAGAAGTTTAAAGAGCTGAAGGGCATGATACGACGTAAGAACCCCACCCTCTCGGACAGGTATTTTGTGCACAGCTTTGTCAGTGGACTAAATAATACTCTTGAATCATTGATCAGGACTCACATACTTATCATGATCAAGGATGTGCTAGATAAGGCACGACTACATGAGGAAACTTTAAAGACCATGAACAGAGGGCATCCAGGTCGCGGAAGTGGGAGAACATTTCCAACATATGATAGAAGCCAACACAACTTCTTCAACTATGACAAGATGGTAACCAAGAAAGAGCCAACTTATTGTGGGGAGAATCGGTACCAGAAGCACATTTACAAGCCTCGAGTGACCAGTGGTGGTGTCAATGTACTAGATAGAGAAGTGGAAGACATTGCTGACTCACTCGACATCATCGAATTTGAAACAAAGAAAGATGAGAAAGATATAGAGATATCAATGCATGCTATCAATGGTACTAGTGGTAGCAGAATCCTAAAATTAAAGGGTACCATCCAAGGTTAGACAGTATTAATCTTACTCGACACTGATAGCATAACAATATCCATTAATTCCCAACTCATCCCAGAATTAAAGCTAGCAGAAATGGAGGCAACTGGAATGACGATAGCTTTGGCAAATGGGATAAAGGTTACGTGTTCCATGATCTGTCCTAGCCTAGAGTGGGATATATGTGGTAGCAAATTTCGATGGCATTTCAGAATCCTAGACCTAGGCACTTATGACATTATGCTAGGTATAGATTGGATGCATGATGTCAACCTATTTACGTTCGATTTTGTACATGCTCAGGCAATAATCAAGCATCATGGGATAGACATCATTCTTAAAAGACATCGGAGTGGGAAAAATGAGTTAAACTATATACTGGAGGATGTACCAAGCTAGTCTATTGATGTCACTGACCTTAAAGGGCAGCTTGAGTATTTTGGGATCAATAAGGTCAGACTTAATCTTTGCTGACTAAAGATGACCTCCTGGCCATTGAAATTGGAGCAATCATAGGGCAAGCATTCAACCCTGAATTCCAAACCAAGTTACATGGGCTAATTCGGTCTTTTGATGACCTATTTAAAAAATTATGTACACTGCCACCAGAGAGATCACACGATCATGGAATATTGCTAGTTTTAGAGTCTGAACCATTGCAATACGTCCATATTGATATTCCTATTTTTAGAAGGTAGAGATTGAAAAGCAACTGAAGGACTTACTTGATTCTACATTTATACAACCTAGTCAAAGTCCCTTTACCTCTCTGGTACTTCTAGTCAAGAAAAAGGATGGGAGCAAGCATATGTGTATCGATTATCGATAATTGAACACTCGTACAATTAATAATAAGTATCTAATCTTGATTATTGATGATTTACTTAATGAGTTGTATGGAGCAAAGATATTTTCAAAGCTAGACTTGAGGGGTGGCTACTATCAAATTAAAATGAAAGAGCATAATATTTTGAAGACTGCATTCTGTATGCACCAAGGACTTTATGAATTTCGTGTCCTACCATTTGATCTCACTAACGCATCGAAAATATTCTGATCATTGATGAACCAGGTCCTCTCTCTATTCCCACGTTAATTTGTTTTGATATTTTTTGATAACATAATCGTCTACAGCAAAGAAGTCGATCTTTATTTCCAACACCTCTCGATGGTCTTGTAATTGCTTTGGAAGGAAAAATTCTACCTCAAGCTCACCAAATGTGAGTTCAATATTGTGCGAGTTAATTATCTTGGCCACGTAATTACTAATGAGGGAGTAAGAACTGACCCTAAAAAAGTGGAATCAATATAGCAGCGGCCTACACTAAAACTAGTTTAGGAGTTGTGAGGTTTTTTTGGGTTAGCTGGGTACTATCACAAGTTTATACAGAATTATGGTATGATTGCTCAACTTATAAGAAGGAGTTATTAGTTATCCTCACTACCATGACCAAATGTAGACACTGTCTAGAAGGTGCACCATTTGTGATCAAGACGGATCATCAGAGTCTTTGTTTCCTCTTGGATCAGAAAGTTCATACCAAACTATAGGAGAAAGGAGTTTCTTGCTTAATGGGCCTCGACTTCACCATTGAGTACTGGCAAGAGTTTGAGAATAAAGTAGCAGATGCACTCTCCTGACATCCCGAGGATCAATATAGACCATCTACTAATGAGTTGTAGGCAATTTTATATTGTTCCTGGTTGGAATGCACTTGCGGAGTCAAGCTATAATGATGATCCGAGAACATATAAGCTCTTATTGAGTTAATTATTACCCCCAATGACCATCCCTCCCTTTAACTTCAAGATGGATTGTTGCGACATAAGGGCAAGCTCTTTGTGGGGAGTTCAGACAACCTCTGTGAAGACATTCTCAAGTAGCTACACACTTCTCCATTTGGAGGTCATTCTGAGCAAATGGTCCCAAATCATAGAGTAAAAACAAAATACTTCTACTAGCTTCGGTTACGTGCTCAAGTGGTTGCCTTCGTGTCCTCATGCGATACATGCCAGAAGTGCAAGTCCAAGAACGTTACTACACTGGGTCTTTTGCAACCTCTTGTTGTACCTGATGGTGTATACAAAGACATATCAATGGACTTTATTGAAGGACTTCCCAAGTCGAGAGGGAAGAATGTAATCTTGGTGGTTGTTGATCGCTTCACAAAATTTGGGCACTTCATCGCTATGGCGCACCACTATACAACAATCCAAGTAGCGCATTTGCTCTTTGATCATGTTTTTAAACTCCATGGTCTTTCTAATTCCATTGTTTTGGATCATGACAAGGTCTTTACAAGCAATATTTGAAGAAAATTATTCTGCTATTTTGGCACCACGTCACACCTAAGCACCGCTTAGCCATCCACAATCTGATGGCAAAAGAGAGAGGTTAAACTAGCGCTTGGAATAATATTTGAGAGCAATGTGTTTCCAACATTCCAGTTAGTCATCCAAATGGCTCTTGTTAGTGACGTTATGGTACAATAGTGCCTACCACTTGATAATTAAATGCTCCCCCTTTGAAGTTGTCTATGGGTACGCCCATACACCCTTTCTGGGATTGCAAGGAGTGCAACCATTCGTAGCCATTTTTTCTGAGTGCTCAACCTGACATGCTCAGATGGTGCACTTGCTTACTGATTCATTATATCAAGCTTAAAATTGGATGAAGATATATGCCAATAAAAGGAGAAGTGAACGAGTTTTCTCGGTGGGTGATCAGGTGTTCCTCAAGATACAACCTTACAAGTAAACGACCTTAGTGGTGCATTCTAAATCAAACTAACATCAAAGTATTATGGGCCATTCTGAGTGTTAGAGAGGGTCTGCCCAGTTGCTTACTAATAGGAACGTGACATTCGCTTACTTGTTCAATTCATCACGTGTTCCATGTCTCGCTTCTCAAGAAGCATATTAGAGTAGGTGATGTAGCGATTAGCTCACCCCCAGTTGCTATGAAAGAAGGGCAGGTACGAATGGAGCCCGAAGCCATTCTCGATCGTCGCCTTGTCAAATGGAATAATTGGGCTATGGGCCAAGTGCTCCTCAAATGGGCTAATTTACATGAAGATGATACCACATGAGAGGACTATCATGCACTCAAGTCTCAATTTCCAGGCATAGCAGCACTCAATTAGTGAATTCTTGGGACAAAAATTCTTTTACAGCAAACGAATGTCACGTTCCTATTAGTAGAATAGTGAGTTGTTATTTTAATTCTCCTAAAAGTATGGGTGTCATGGCCCATTATGGTAGGTAGTTATTGGGCCATCAGTATAAAATGATGGGGCCTATTTCCGTAAGGATCATCCTTGAATATTAATCAATTGTCTATTTCCTTTCCCTAATTCTCTCCTTGTCTTCCCGGAAATTCTTCTATTCCTTCCTAAATTTGTTCCTTCTTTCCACTCTAGTCTAACAAACTGCGATAGTTTAATAGGCGTTGTGACTTTCCTTTTCAAGGGAGAAGAGAATGGAAGAGAGAAAGGCGAAGGAAGGGGGAAGGTGGAGAGAAAGAGGAAACAGAAGCTGAATGCATGGTGACTATCCTTTTTATGTCGTGGCAACTTATGTGTCAACCATACTAAAATTTCTTAATTAGAGTCTCATTAGTATTAAAATGATATCATTTTTTTAGTGTAGAGTCAATTTTGATTCAGGAAACCAGATTCTATCGCAAAAAGAAAAATATTCATAACACTAAAAAAATATATTATCTATGAACTTTTTCCAAAAAATATTACCATGAACTATGCAAATATACTTAGAATAAGTGTAATGATTTATTCATTTGATTTCTTACCTCTAAAACAAAGCTAAGGTGTGCAGCGGTGTAGAGTACAATGGAGTAGACGTAATAACTGTAACAAGCTTAACAGATAAGCAGGACACAGAGAAGAAATTATGTCTCGGCAGAAACCCATCTTCTACAACCTTGTGTTCAAATTTGCTATATATGATCATAGTGCGTCCAGTTTTTATACGAGCTTGTATTCAAATATTTGTTTGACCGAGTTGTAAATTTCAACGAGAAACTTAGTATTCAAATATTTATTAGATTGAGTATTGCTAATTTAAACAAAATATAATATTTTTAAATGAAAAAATTATTGAAGTAAATGTTTAACACACAAATATTTATTGCATTAGATTAGTTAGTCCAAATTTAAACCTAAAATTTTATCGCCAAATATATAACACGTATATTTTTCAGTAATGATTTGGACCGTTGTCCATTTGTTTCTTCAACAAACATAATTAATTGAAAATGCATCGTAGACAAAAAAAAAAGTGACCGACTTGGACAACTCTATTAGTGACCACAATAAAACCAGACATGAGATTCCAAGATAAGAAATATATCAGGAAACTTTAAAAGGAGTGGCTGATTAGTCCCTAGAAGATCAAATCCATGTCCATCGAACATCTACCTCTCAAAGACTACCAAACTAACGATAAGGTCCATCACGATTTTAGCCATATATAAATTATATACGTCAATTAATGTCTACAAAAGGTGATAGACAAGAGCAGCCAGCGAATGCCAGGATGATCCTATGACCATGTTATCTATTTCACCTATTGGTTCAAGCATAACACCTTTGGATACTTTCGAAAAAGGTCTTGATTGAATTTAAACTTTGTAAATGAGCAATTGCAAAAGAGTCACCATTTTATTAGGTCCGTCTAAATGCGTGGATATGATAGACTAGAGCAGCCAACGAATGCCATGCTATCTATTTCACCAATTGGTTCGAGTATACCACATTTGGATACTTTAGACAAAGGTCTTGATTGAACTTGAACTTTGTAAGTAGAACGATTACAAAAGAGTCACCATTTTATTATGTCCATCTAAATTAGTACGTGGATATAATAACGGACAACATTCAAAGTGCATTTCATCTAGTGATACAAGAGATAAGATGATTTGACATGGTGTAATTACTTAGTACAAACAATGTTTTTTACAAAAAATGGATTCCGTTGGATAATGGAAGAAAACAACTCTATTTATTCTCGAAAAAGCTGATAAACCCTGTTTAAGCGCAAAGTATGGTACCATAAAAAATGCATTCCACTCTGGAGATGGATATGGATAAACTTTGCAAGGGACAAGCTACTCTATCCACAAGCAAAGCCCACGAAAACCAGCATATCCCTTTCACAACCCGACTTTTAGTTGGTGTACATTCCCCTGAAAAGTCTTTCTGTGAAAACGCCAATTTTTTCAGTGAAACTATCAGTTACACGAATTTTAAATGCACTTATGCATATGGAGAGTATAATTAATCGCTCCAACTTGTAAGTTAGTTAAAAACTTTTAATTCAAACTTTGAGGATGAATCATAATTATGAGGAGAATTTTCCTAATGCCAATAGAGAAAATAACAAAACTACTAATGATGAGATTAAATAATACAACAGTCAATGTGGTGTTAGCATAAAGACTTCCAATCAAACAATAAGGTTGCATAACAGCAAATTAACAACTTTACCACAAAATTAACCCAACGAAAAGAAAGATGATGGGACATCCCAAATCAAAAGTTACATTAATTGGAAAAGAGAGATACCAAAAAGTATCATCATAAACATATCAATGACAAACGGTGGAACAATTAAGAATTGGACAAGGATCAATCCCAAGTTACATCTTATTTACTTCCCATTTCCACTTATTGAACGCTTGGACAATCTCTCGCGAAATGCCCTTCTCCGCCACAGTTATAACATACCCCCGCTCCCCCGCGACCGCCTCGTCCACCGTATCTTCCCCCTCGGCCGCCGCGGCCGCTGCCCGGGTCAGGATAACAGTCCCTCGCCAAATGACCAAACCGCCCACAATTATAACACGCACCACCAACGTACCCACCAGAACGGCCGCCTCCTCGACCGAAACCCCCTCCTCTTCCCCGAGGCCTGGCCGAAGGGCGGGTGGAGGAGCGGGGAACGACGGAGACTGCCTTTGCGCGGCCATCTTCAGCGATGTCGATGGAGAACTCGACGGGCTGGGCATCGGAGAGGGTGCGGAAGCCGTCGGAATGGATAGAGGTCTGGTGTACGAAGAGGTCGTCGCCGCCGTCGTCCGGTGAGATGAAGCCGAACCCCTTCTGGGCGCTGAACCACTTAACCGTGCCGGTGGATCGCCTCGCCTCTGCCATTAGTTAGGCAACTTTTTAGGGTCGGGGACAGGGAGGAGTGGTTTTTTTGACGTTGTAGTAGGAGGTTAGTAGTGGGGGTATGGTTTTGCTTTTGCGCTTGCCACTTGTTATTTTTCTCTTCTTCCTTTGGATTGGGTTATTTAGGATTTTAGTATTTTTGTTGTTGTCGTTCTTCTGTTGTCATATGATTTTGTGGATTGGCAATTTTGTGAATTTTGTTGTGACCAGCGAATTTTAGTGCCCCATCATTGCCTAACCGAAATACAATATCACTACCGATTGTTTTTCTTATTAATCATATTGTTCTCAAAATCGATAATATTTTGGTATTATATTGAATACCAAACTAGAATTTTCCTATCGTACTAAAATTATCGAAATTACAAAAACAATCGAACATTAAATTTAATCCATTGATACAATGAGTTCCAACAAACAAAACGAATGGCAAAAACGACCGAGTTTCAAGCAACAAGAAACTAGCGGTCCAGGGAACAAAATAGAGATGGCTTAGAGAAATTGCCTAACTCACTAAATGTGCTATTGATTTCAGATTCTTCAGGTGTGTTTGGGATCGGATGTAATGATCTAGGACGTGGGTCACGTAAGAAATGAGCACACAATAGTTAAACTGTTACATTTGTATTATGACAAATTATTTTCAGATTCTTAGTTTACTTATTAATTATGATTGCAATTCCTGTTATTTTAAAAATTATCTTTCCATTCTTATTTTTTGTTTATCTTGGGTACTTCCCTAACGTATCAATTAGTTATCATTATTTTCTTTTAAAAATAATTATTATACCCTTACAATTAAAAAATAAAAATAAAAAAAATGTTCTATCTCCTCCTCCCCTCTTCCTCTTTCTCTAATAAGATAACCGGTGACCGGGTAACACCAACTTGTTGAGGCTATGACATGGCATGTTGAGGCTCTCCAGCTTCCGGCATTGGCCTGCCTCCCAACTTGGGAGAAGTCTGCTACCATTTTTGGGTGAGGTGGAAATTTGGTGAAAGTGTGGTGTGAAATGTCGGGGGAGGTGGAATTCTTTTGCCATATATTGCCTCCCCTCGAGAAGGTCTTCGCCTACAATCAAATCCTTGTAGTTCGAAGGAGTAAGCGTTCAATTGCGAAGACGGAGATGGTTGTCTTGGATTGAAGGCGGTTGAGCTTGAGGTTGAAGACGGTTCGAGGTTGACAGACGATAATTTATAGTTTTTTTAAGGGTATGTAGGTTATTTCTGTGATAAAATTGACTAATGATGTCAATAAAACAACATTTAAGAAATAAAATATTTTTTTAGGAGTGAGTATTGTAATTTATATACACAGACTATTAGATAATTTGTAAAAAAAAAATAGTTTCACTTTTTTTTAGGGAGATCCGAAAAGAAGTGCGGGGTTTTGAAAGAAAAAAAGTGGAGAAACAGAGAAAGGAGACGGCGGCGGTAGAGAAGCAGAGGAAGTCGAGTGATAGGACTAAGCTAGGTTAGTAGTTCGACGGTCTCGTCGGATATTGGCGGGAAGTACTTGGAGAGGGCAACTGTCCTCAATTTACCGTGAATTTTTTTTTTTTGCAAGCTAGAGACCAATTGAGTTCTAGATAATATAACCCATTGAGTTCATTTCGCCTCGAAGCAATTGACATTCCCGATTTATTTATGAGACGTGACAATTTTTTGCATAAATTATTTTCATCTGATCTGATCGTTATTAGATTATTTATTCCCCTGGTCTATTCTACAATTAAGTTTAACAAGGCCCAATCAGGCCCGTAAGGAATGACTTATCGAAGATGGAGTTAACACTCGGGAGGAGTTTTCTAGGAAGACGTGAAGAAGCTTGCAGCATTTATTGTACCTCGAATTTTGTAGCCACCCTAATTAATGAAGTAGGTGTAGCTTTTTGACTTTGTAGCCTCCTATTTAATAGGGTAGCATTTATTAGGTAGGCAAGCATTTAATACGGTAGTTGAAATAGTACCCGTAGGAGTTGTATATATATAGGAGTTCCCCCTCTCATTTGTAATCACCAACATTTCATTCAAGTTTCCCTCTCTAAAAGCTACTTGTATTGGTTCTCTCTCTAAAGTTCGAAACTAGCGAGGGAAAGTTTCCGTCCGTGACAGTTGGTATCAGAGCAGTTTGTGGCAAGATGGCGACAAGTGAAAATGCTGCTAGCGAAGTTATCGACCATGAGGAGAGGCCACAGGAGAGGCAGCCCGCGAAGAAGGTGGCTCATCGAGACAAGTCAGTACCGCAGGAAGGTGTCGACTCCTTGATGAAAGAATTCGACAAGCTGAATGCTGCATTCGAGGGGAGCGAATCCAAGTTAGAGGACTTGGAGCAACGCATCGAGGGATTAGAGCACGAAGATGCCCAGCTCGAGGAGATGATGCATCGCTCTCTCGACCATCTGGAGGACCACGTGCAAGGGAAACTCGAGGTCAGCACAGCAAATCTTTAAGCTCAGATCAACGACATGCGAGAGATGCTGTCGACCATCAAGGACGAGGTAAAGGCATGCGTGAAGGCAGTCGCGGGTAGCAGAGTAGCACCTTCAAGGAGGATTAGAGATATCCCGAGGCCGAGCTACTTTAAAGGCTCAAGGAATGTGAAGGAGCTCGAGAACTTCCTTTATGGACTCGGGCGATACTTCAAGGGGGCGCACATTACGAACGAAGAGGAGAAGGTCCAGATTACGTCCAACTATCTGGCCGACCTTACCATGCTGTGGTGAAGAAGGAAGGAAGACGAGATAGAGAAGGGAACCTGCGTGGTGAAGACGTGGGATGATTTCAAGAAGGAGATCAAGAAGCAGTTTTATCCGAAGAACATGGAGCACGAGGCACGTGACCGTCTTTGAAGACTTGCATACAAAGGAAGTGTGCACAAGTATATGAAGGAGTTCTAGGAGCTCATGTTGGAGATTGAAGACATGAGCAAGAAGGGGTCACTCTTTACCTTTGTCGACAGATTGCAACCGTGGGCAAAGTTGGAGTTCCAGTAACGTGGGGTGCAGGATGTCTCTACGGCAATAGCGGTTGCTGAATCCTTAGTAGAGTTCTGAAGGTCTGAGTTACCGAGGAAGGTGAGGAAGGAGGATAAGGGAAAAGGTAGGGGAGAGCACACCAAGTCGCCGAGCAAGGAGAGAGAGTACCGTACCAACTCTCACTACGAGAGAAGGGGCGATCGTGCTAACTCTTATTACAAGAGGAGGAGCGATAAGTACGATCGTAGCAAGGAGTGCTACAAGAAGGAGAAGCCTAGTGGATGCTTCATTTGCGACGGACCTCATAGAGCAAGTGAGTGTCTGAAGAAGACTAAGCTCAACGCGATGCTCAAAGAGGAAGAAGCACGCAAAGAGGAGGCAAGAGTGGGAGCGGTGAGGCTCCTAAGCACCATTGGCACCAAGATGGAGACACTAAAGTCGGAGCGGAAAGGGCAGATGTACGTTATAGCTTGCATCAACACTCAAGAGACCAAAGCTCTTCTCAACACTGGAGCTTCCCACAACTTCTTAGAAGTCAAAGAAGCAGTGTGGTTAGGAGTAAAGTTCGAGAAGGAGAAAGGGTCATTGAAGACGGTGAACACAAGCACTATTTTGATCTTTGGTACAACGAGGAACGTGATGGTGCGACTTAGTGATTGGCAAAGAGAAGTAGATTTCTCTGTAGTCACGATGGATGACTTCCCGGTTATCCTTGGCATCAAGTTTATGGATAAGGTTCGAGCTTTTCCCATTCCCTTTAGTAATTCGATGGTGATCGTAGAGGGAGAGAAGACTTGCCTAGTGCCGATTGCGAGAGAGGGGAAGGCATCCTCGAAGGCTCTTTCGGCAATGCAAGTCAAGAAGGGCGTGCGGAAGGAAGACCTGACCTATTTGGCCAATGTGTCGCTCTTCAAGAAGAAGAAGGAGCCAAGCAAAGTTTCAAAGATTGTCGCGGGAGTCCTAGAGAAATTCAAGGATGTGATGTCTGCGGAGTTGCCGAGGAAGCTCCCACCTAAATGAGAGGTAGACACAAGATCAAGCTCGCGGAGGGGGTAAGACTACCAGCAGGTACGCCCTATCGTATGGCCCCTCCAAAGTTAGACAAGTTGCGGAAACAACTTGGAGAGTTGTTGGAGTTGAAGTTTATTCGTCCATCAAAGTCCCCGTATGGTGCACCGATATTATTCCAGAAGAAGCAGGATGGGTTGCTACAGATGTGCATCGACTATCGGGCACTTAACAAGTTGACGGTGAAGAACAAGTACCCTATCCCTCTTATTGCAGATTTGTTCGATCAACTTGGAGACACGAGGTAGTTCACCAAGTTGGATTTGAGGTCGGGATATTATCAGATACGCATTGCCGAGGGAGATGAAGAGAAGATGGTGTACGTCATAAGGTATGGGTCGTATAAGTTCATGGTTGTGCCTTTCAGTTTAACTAATGCCCCAACCACATTTTGTACTGGGATGAACAAGGTATTGACGCCTTTTCTTGACAAGTTTGTCGTAGTGTATTTGGATGACATTGTGGTCTATAGCAAGATAATGGAGGAGCATGTCGAGCACCTACGACAAGTTTTTCGAGCATTGCAGGAGAACGAGTACTACGTGAAGAGGGAGAAGTGTGCCTTCACACAAGAGGAGGTGTCATTTTTAAGGCATATTGTGGGGCGAGGCCAAATTCGGATGGATCCGAAGAAGATTGAGGCGATTCGGGCATGGGAGCCACCATAGAGGGTTCCCAATCTTCGCTCATTCTTGGAATTGGCCAACTATTATCGAAGATTTATCAAGGGGTATTCAGCAATCACAACCCCGTTGACGGATCTTCTGAAGAAGGAACGTGGTTGGAATTAGAGTGAAGAGTATCAGAGGTCATTCGAGGGGCTCAAGGAGGCGATCATAAAGGAACCAGTGCTTGCCCTCCCCAACCATCGGAAGGCATATAAGGTGCATACGGATGCATCTGACTTTGCGATCGATGGCATTTTGATGCAGGATGGTCATCCAATCGCCTTTGAGAGCAGGAAGCTCAACGACACCAAGCATCGATATATCGTGCAAGAGAAGGAGATGATCGCGGTAAAGACGGACAACATTGCTACCAGCTACTTCCTAACACAGAAAAGGCTTACACCAAAGCAAGCTAGGTGGCAATGTTTTCTTGCCGAGTTTGACTTCGTCATGGAGTACAAGCCGAGCAAGGAAAATGTGGTGGCCGACGTGCTTAGCCGCAAGGCTAAATTGGCATCAATGTGCATACGAGATGAGTAGGAGGCATTTGCTCCCCGATTTTGGATACGGGGATGGGATGCCTTACCCACTTCATGAAGAAGTCCACGTGTCGAGATATAGAGACTTACAAGATGGAGAATACTTGCTTCAAGGGAAGCGCATGTGGAACTGAAGCAAAATTACAACGAGGGCATCGTGAGATTAGGTGGGGGAGAATTGTCACGGGCTAACTCTACAAGGCCCAATCAGACCCATAAGGGGTGACTTATCGAAGATGGGGTTAACACCCGGGAGGAGCTTTCTAGGAAGATGTGAAGAAGCTTCCAGCATTTATTGTACCTTGGGTTTTGTAGCCACCCTAATTAATAAAGTAGGTGTAGCTTTTTGACTTTGTAGCCTCCTATTTAATAGGGTAGCATTTATTAGGTAGGCAAGCATTTAATACGGTAGTTGAAATAGTACCCGTAGGAGTTGTATATATATAGGAGTTCCCTCTCTCATTTGTAATCACCAACATTTCATTCAAGTTTCCCTCTCTAAAAGCTACTTGTGTTAGTTCTCTCTCTAGAGTTCGGAGAGTTACGAGAGTTAGGCTTACTTAGGCTTAGAGGAGCTTAAGGCCACACGGCGAAACTAGCGAGGAAAAGTTTCCGTCCGTGACAAGAGGCCTTAGCCAAAATCAGGGGTTGTGGGCCAAACATGCTCGGAGAAAAGGAAATTAACAGCCCAAAAGTGTCAACTAATAAATTGATCCTCTAAGATCTTTTATTGTGCAATTTATTCTACGAACGAACATCTCATCCTTATATCTCCTCCAGTGACAGGTGGCTACACCTTCCTCCCCAGCGACAAATACCTACCGTCGCTCGTCCTCTCTCTAGTCATTTCCGTGGACGATTTTCTTATCATACTAAGTATACTTAAATTTTGATGGATATTTTCAACATCTATTGATGGTTTATGAAGCGATATGATTAAGTAAAGATGAAACTGACCTGGCGGGTTTCCCTTCATATGATTATATCTCTTCATTTTAAACGAGTTCAAAAGCGACCGTTCCTAAATTTGTTGGACATTTTTCTGTAAAACGAGATTGTCGTGTATATTTCAGTACTGTACGGGCTTCGACAATCATCACCAAAATACAATGACGTGGGATATGTTTCCAAGAACGTAACAAACATTTTTCAAAACTTCAAGCAAACCCTTATATACCCAAAATTTTTGTATGACTTAGAAGGAGGGAGATAAGACAACAATACTAGAATCGATGCAAGTGTTGCTAGGATAGATTGCAAATGAGTGGAGGAGGCCTATTTATAGGCTGGCGATAGAAGGGAGACAAAAGACAATCCGAAGGGATTCTCCATTGGCTGACACGCAAAGTGCCTATTCTAGGCAGTAGTACTACAACTTTTACATCTACATAGCTCCAAAATTGCCAAAAGTAAAGACTCAGATCCTAGCGATAATGTAGCGTGCAAAGTGTCAAGTGCATCTCAAAACGTCCAATGTACATATGCTCATAAGTGGATGTCTGGACGATACTTCATACCATTCCATGCAAAGTGCATACTCATGCTCAGATGTTACTTTACACTATCCTCACAACTAGCAGTGGGTCCGTAGAAAGAGGAATTTCAAGTGACCAAGAGAATAGTGTGATTCCTTATAAACTAGGAAAAATCATTTGCATTTTCCGATTTGGTACAAGAAATCACTCCTCCTTTTGGACTTCCTTTTTTGTCTTTCTAATTTTGGGCTTTGGGCTCATTTGATTTTTACACTAATCTTTACTTAACGTGTTCATTAAAGCATCATTAATTTTTACGTTAATGTGTTCCTAGTTAAGGTCTTACACATCTTGAACCTCCATTTTGGTGTGACAACTTCTCAATATCCTCATGACAGTAGTTTGCATGAGCCATTGTACTCACGGCTAATTCTATATGATCAAACTATTTATCTAATTCTATATGATCAAACTATTTATCTGAAAGAATCTCTAGTAGATTCTTGAATTGAAGTCACACCAACATCAATACCCATTTGTTTCATCACTCAATATAACAAATTTTTCATATAGGATGACATCATATATGATGAATGATAGTATCTCATGAAAGGTAATGGCAACCCAAATCATTTGTATTATATGTTTTAAATGTGAAAAAAAGATTGTTTGAACAGTGTTTCCGCGATTTGTGATAACCCGTTCAACCAAATAATGGACTGTGGGGATACCACATCTCCTAATGATACTAGTTGCAGCAAGCAATGACAAGTCGTCTTGATTAAATTTTAGTTCATAAAACTGATAACATTCCTACTAAGCGGTTAACTCTTATTAGAAGTCATTATCTATTGAGTTTCATTATGAATATTTATATAATTTTATGTTAGTGTTTTGAATTTTCTTTGTTCCGTTAATTAGTTCCAGTTTAAATTTAGTAGGAAGTTGGATTTATTCTAATAATGCATTCATAATTAAGTTAGAAATATGACTTAAAATAATCTTAAAAAAAATATGTCTTAACATATTACAAATGCACCAAAAAAAAATATTACAAATACACCTTTTAGAAGGATAAATGACTTTAGTATATATGCGGAAAGATAACTGTATTTTTTTTCAATTCAAAACAGAATTCATTTAAGTTAAAGAATTCCTCCAAATCCAGCCGATATTTGATTCCATATTAGATCTCAATTATAGTTCATAGGAATTCTATAAGCTTCCTTCATTACTCCAAAAAATAAATATCACCCCATTAAAACAACAAAAAATCTTCAAAAGATTTTATAAAATAAACAAATTGAACCAAACTATATAGAAATTCCAAACTTTTTTGCAAGTGTGTTTCCTTTACAACAGATTGCACCTACTACTTATAAGTGAATCCTTTTCTCCACCAATGACTCCTGGTTAAGGGCCTTCTTGTTAGCAGTTTGACGGTAATATTAAAATTGACATTGCAGATCTCTAAAATTTGGGAACGCGATAGCTCGCAACCTGAGGGGATCCAAATAGTGGGTTTATGCCAAAATTTGAAATGATCACATCTTGGTTTGGGCTATAGAAGAATTTATATTGTTGTGGACTTAAGATGTGAAGGTTAGTTAGTCCCCGTATCATGCTAGAGCAATCTTCATCCGAGTCCTAATCCAATAAAGTTCTAGACTTTGCTCCATTTGGCTGTCACAAATTACAAGCAACAATTTTTTATATTGGAGATAGTAGTAGAGGAGAAAAGTCATTCGAGAAATCTAATAATATTGCCAAGATCAATGCACTAGTTTGACATATGGCAAGGCCAACGAATTTTTTTTTACAAAACCTTATAAACTAATGATCAAGCCAACTCGTCCTCAATAATGGAGAAAAATTTAGCGCTACCATGATTTGTTTTCCTAGACCAACTCAAATAATATAAACGTACGATTTTGTTTTCCTAGACCAACTCAAATAATATAAAGGGAAAAATCACTTTTAGTACCCTGTGGTTTCTGCGAAAATCACTTTAGTACCCTGTGGTTTAAAACCCATCAATCGGGTCATACTTCACCAATTTTCCATCACTTTGGTCCCAAAATTACGATACTACACCTTCCTCAATCAGAACCTAACCAAACCCAATTTAACCTGACCGAACCCACATCCAATTCAACCCAATGAGGCATAAAAAATAGGATATGACTAAGATTGAGTTGAAATTTTACAAGACGCATCCTAAAAATACACATGATTTACAAAAAAAACTTCGTAAAATAAAAAAATACTTCCGGACCTCTAAAATAAATTGGATATAGTTTCAACTTAATTGGATATATTTTCTATTTTATACGATTTTACGAAGTTTCAGCGCTTCGAAAAATAAAAAAAATACTTCTGGACCTCTAAAATTCCTGAAATTATTTTTGTAAATCATGTGTATTTTTAAGATGCTTCTTGTAAAATTTCAGCTCAATCCGAAGTCATATCCTATTTTTTACGCCCCATTGGGTTGAATTGGATGTGGGTTTGGTCGGGTTGAATTGGGTTTGGTTAGGTTATGATTGAGGGAGGGGTAGTATCGTAATTTTGGGACCAAAGTGATGGAAAATTGGTGAGGTATGACCCGATTGATGGGTTTTAAACCACAGGGTACTAAAGTGATTTTCGCAGAAACCACAGGGTACTAAAAGTGACTTTTCCCTAATATAAATGTATGATATTATATATTACGATGCTGTGAAAGTAGAAATTTCAAGTTACAAAAAAATTTTATTTAAACAATTTTAGTATGAACATTGGTATAATAACAACGGAACTTAACGGACAGTAAAACATAGAATTTTTTTGGTTATTTATGAATCAATTGTAAAAACATTGATTTATAAGATGTACCAATTTTTTGTGGCAGTAATTTCTTTATTAAAATAGTAAAGAATATTTTTTTCTTATTGTCAAGTATAGAATAATGTAATATTAACTAGTTTTCTTTTATCATATATTGTCCACAAACATCATTTTCCTCAAGTTTTCCAGAAAAAAAAATTGAAATATTCTTTCCCATTAGTTTGTGGTTAATTTCTATGTTTTTGATTTGAGACAGTGATAAATTCAATTTTTTCAGATTTAGGTTTGACTTGTAGGAGATTTTTTTTATAAACAGTTTGTGTTTACCTATACATTGTTTTTTTAATAAATATTGATTATAATTAGTACTAAAGTGATTTAAATAAAAGATATAAATATTAGAATTAATTCCAGGTGACCTAGTTGAAGAAACACCAATCATCTTCAATCCCTCTAAACATTATTTTCTTTGTCATTTTTATGTTTAGATTTTTAAAGATTTTCAACTATTTCCCATCCCCTCTCTCTACATGAAGGCACACTATGGAATCTAATATATGATTTATGGTATCCAAATGTAGATGTTTTGGCCTCCTGATTTTATGAAAGACCTTTTTTAAGATGTGGCATGAACTAATATTTTGGCGCATTAAACACCTTTAATTATATTTCGATCTTTGAATTTTTTGTTTGTCTTTTGAAATGTCTTTGTTCATTATTTATTTCTTTTCAAAACCCATAAGTTTTTTAATTTAGCTGTAATGCCTTCATAATAAAGTTACAAAAATGACTTAAATAATCTAGAAATAAATATGATTTAATATATTACAAAAACACCCTTTTCCGAACTATATGATTTAAGGCCTCCCACTTCGTTAGTTTTAAATGGGTGAGATCGTGCAATCTTCATGACATGGCATATTCTCATTGACCATGAATTTGCCTTCTCTTGACATGCGCAATAAACTTGCGTGCCAGGGACGTTCGTTATGATTTTTTTTGAAAACAAATTAGAGTAGATTTTAAAAAACATTTATATTATTTTACACCATTCTCTTTGGATGAAATATTTTTTTGTTTTCAATAATTTTATAAAATTATTTTTATCTAATTATCTAATTTATGTAGTTTAAATTGAATAAAAAAATTATATGATAAAAAATTATTTCAAATTTATATAAATAGAGCTCATTTTCATTTATTTTTTCCTTATCCTTACTTATAAACCTTCTCTCATATTTTTATAATTCTTTCATATAAATTATTTTACCTTAAGTTCAATCTCAAATAATGAAGGTGATTCTGATTCTGGTTCAAAAATATTATGTAAAACTATTTACAATAATATCGAACTAATGTTGAAGTCGATTTTGCACATTATCAAAAGTGATCGAGGAATTGGTGATGAGCTCTTGGTGAATGATTAATTTGCCCAACATATATTGATGATATGTTATTGCATAGGTTTTGCATGTAGAGACATGTATTTTTTCATATGCTAGAGGTAGTGAGTACTGTTCATCTATATTTTTTTGAAAAAGAGGGATGCGCAAGTGATATTGTGCTATCTAGATTGGAGAAATGTATTATGTCAATAAGGGTGTTCGTGTATAGGATAGTAGCTAATTCCGTGGATGAGTTCTTGAAGATTGGGGAGACAATAACGAAATCGTATTTGAAATTTAAATTAATTTTAAGCAATTTTATATTTCAAAAAATTCTTATTTTGATTGGTTTGAAATTAAATTTAATGTTTTTAAATTTGTTCAAAAATTATATTGAGTTTGATACAGTAGATGTATTAAAAAAATAAAATTAACTTGAAACTGATGTAGAGTTACTGTAGCAAATTTTCCACTTAAATTGAGATCACAAACTAACATGACCGAGAAAAACACAAGAAATAGATTGATCGTTGTAGATGTTGTTAAAACTCCACCCACCAAAAAGTAGAAAACATTATTACAAACAAGGCAAAACACAATACTAAGAAAGAAGGAGACAACCCAATAACCAAATCAGATTATAGCTATAATCACAGGCGATGTGTTCGATTGTTAGGGATATTTTAAACTAGGAAATTTAATTTGGGGAATGGACGGCCGAGGAAGTTGAGTTTCACATAATCCAAAATTTTAAAATACTTATAAATTAGTCATTTTTTATTTTTTTAATAGATTGTGAGATACTCTTAACATGTCCTTTCAGTCAAAATATACTCATTCAAATATTATACTAGTTTTGACTTTACCAAAGTGCGAGAAATGGACGTAGCACGAGTTTAACAATAGGCATAGGATCAACCTGCTCTGATACCATGTTAGAATATCTATTTGCAACTCAAAATATTAAAGTAATGAGTTGATAAATTTTCAACACTTATAAACTAATCATTCTCATATATTTTAACCGATGTAGTAACTGCGAGTATGACGAGGACGTCAGCGTCTATGTTGGTGTTTGGCGACTAATTCTAATTTGTTATGTGTGAGATTGTTCTTGAGATCAGAAAAGGGATGGGTTGGATTTCTACCCCAATCTTGAAGAACGTAATCTAAGAACAAATTTTAAAAATTGGTTGGATTTCTGGAAGTGGGAGAGGAGATGGGGAGGCAGGCGAGGGGTGAGAGGTTAGGAGAGGAGTAGGACTGAAGTTGAAGGTCTTTCGGAAAAAAATTAAGAAAATTGAGGGTTGTTATTAATATTTTTTGCCACATCAGCAACTTTGGTTTGAAAATTTAAGGGCAAATTACCTCCTAGTCTTTGGTCTTAATCGAATTCTCCTATCGAGTCCCTTTTTCTCATAAATGATTTAGTCGTTCGTGTATTTTAAAAAAATATTGGTCTCGGGTCCCTGGTTGACTTCTGAACCCGATTTTTTTTTTGACATGTGAAATGACTCTTTTATCCTTTCACAAAAAGACAAAAATAATGAATTTTTTGTCTCCTTGTGAAGGGTAAAAAAATTATTTCACATGTCAAAAAATGAAAAAAATAGGCTGCTTTGTTTAGTGGGGACCCGAGACAAACATTTTCTCATTAAACAGGGATAGATCACTCATTTATGAGAAAGGAAGGACTCGATAGGAGAATTATGTTAAGTCGAGGGACTAGAGAGTAATTTGCCCAAAATTTAAAAAAAATACGTGACAAGCATCAAGGACATTGACTAGGTCGGGAAGCATTCAATTGATGATGCCGTAAAACGATAGGTACCTTTTAAATGAATTTTAAGCTACAAAGTCATATGTAAAAATGTAAACCACAAGTATTAATATATACTTTTTCCTAAATTTTAAGTAACAATTATTCGGCGAAGAAATTTATAGACAAAAAATGTTTTTCGGGAGGTTTTTTATTAGCTATTATATACTCTAATATTTTTGCATATTTTAATTTTAATAGAAATATACAAATTAGACAATAAAACTTCTCTAGGTGGTTTTAAAGTAGATCATTTTATTTAGATTTTATTATAATTAGAAAAAATCTTCCTATTTGCAGAATTCCTTGGTATTTCGGTGGGGATTAGGACAATTGTGTGTGCTACCTATAGGTGCTCCACGACCGCCTATAACGTCTACTTTGGCAATAATCTTATTTGGTGGATTTCTCGAAAGCAACGTCCGGCTTTACGAATCATCCAAATATAATTGAGAAAACTACCTCTTGATATCGATAGAGCTACATTGTAGATATCAAGAAATTATTAACTAGCAATAAATATTCACTTGTAATAACAAGCGGAACAGATCGATAGATACGTTTGCCAGCATTCAAAATATTACACACTTCACCGTGAAACAGCTATAGTAGGCAATCAAGAGATGCTTTGCTATTTATTTTACCGATCAATTAAACCACACCGGTGAGATCGCTAAAGCTAAACCGGTGGCCATCATTTACTGCGGGAGCTTGTTGAGCTTACAGTACATGAAGTCGCCGAACTTCTTGGTCTTGTACTTGGTGAGCTCCCCTTCCTTGATGAGCTTAGGGTGGGGGCCCACGACAAACTCCTTAGGCGGCTCCAAGAACACAGGCCAAGACATCCTCGTCGCATCTTTGTTCACTGTCGTCCTATGAAGCACGCTCTTGTATTTACCGTCGCTCACGATCTGACAAGGTCATTTTCGCATAGTAATCCAGTTACATTGGACTTTTATTATTGATTTTTGATAAATAGAATGACAACAAATCATATTTTTTTTAGTAGATGAGTAGGTCAAATTCTACTCTTGCGAAAAAAAAAATATTGCTTGAAAAAAAAATACGAACTCTTCTAGTCAAATTACCTAAATTAAATATTGTCCCAAAAATTTGTTCTTTCATAGTCTGATTCTACATGCAGTTGTTTGATTGATCTACGAGGTGGTTTCGAAAAATAATATTAACGTGTCTAGTCTAATAATTGAGTTGCTTTTGTTTTCGGTTGTTGATTTATGGGAGTGGTCGGACCTCAGTAGTGGTGAATAGTTATGTTAGGTGAGTTATTTTCAGCATTTCATCCAGCAATCTAGATCGGGGAAATTTCTGACGTTTGCAGGTCAGTACGCAAAATGAACAAATTGTCCAACCATCGTTTTCGACTCCCCGTGCAACATTTTCTTAGGGGGACATTTTTTCTCCATATTAATTGCAAATTTAGTACAATTTTTTTTTTGGTGTTTATGTTTCCTCGCACAAAATTTTATATCGACCATCATAAATGTTTTGTTGCATATTGCTTTTTGAATTTAATTATACTTATATTTTAGTACTGTACAATGGATAAAAGTATCATATTGTTAATTATAAAATTATTAAATTTATATAAAAATATAGAAAAAAAATTACTTATTCGTTTCCTTGACTTTTTATGTGAAATATATAAATTCTTAGTGTGACCCAGCGTGTTGAGATTGTTATAGAGGTGGACTTATGTTTTAGCATGAGTAATACATCCATTATCTTAGGATTCATGATTAAATATGGAGATGTTCATTTTTTGATTATGCATATTTTCATTTTATTGCCGTAACTTGATTGTATTTTTATTAAATGGGTAAGTAATAAATGCTCCTACACCTAAAAATTCTAGCCACCCAGAAGTTGACCATGCACTTGCTTGAAAACGACATTAAGCAACAACGAAAAATGGAAGCGGCAAAGAATATATACTTTGAACAGAGAGAGATCAGAAAATATATACCTCCAGTTGGTCACCAATGTGGATGACTAGGGCATTAGGTATGTGCTTAACATCATACCACTTGCCATCCCTAGAAGCTTGAAGACCTTGAACCTCGTTTGGTACAAGAATGGTGAGAGTAGACAAGTCTGTGTGCGCCGGGACACCGAGAACCAGGTCTGGCCTTGGACAAGGTGGGTAGTAATTAATCTTGAGCATGTACTCCAAGACTTCGCCCCCAACGGCTTCCCTCAGCTCGTTCTCTTCCAGCCCTAACCCTAAGGATAACTTGGAGAATATCTTGTTTTCAACTGCGTGGAGGTGCCTGGCGTACTCCTCGTTCACCTCCCTGTCGTAAGGACGAGCAATTAAAATTGTCAGGTGCATGACAATGAATACCTGTCCATAATTGGAGCGCACGCATGATTCTTTACCTGTATAAAGTGGCAACACACAAGATCGAAGTAGGATTAATATGACCGGAATCTTTACTTTCTTTTTAAGGACGACTCCAATTTTTTTAACTTAGCTTTTTTAAATACAAAGATTCGTGTAGAATCGGTACTTAAAGGTTGGGTAAGAGAGGAACCTGCGATGTTATTTAAAAATCTAAATTGTCATTTGATTATTCACAAATAGCAAAAAAGGAACTCAAAATATGTATGAAGTTTATTCGTTCATTAACAGTTCAATATAAAAAAAATCAAATAAGCAAATTAAAAAAACTGAAGTTGGGTAGAGTAAAATAATGAATTTTGGTATTATATTTAGGAAATATACATATATATTATTTTTAAAATTTTGGTTAGAACAAGAGTAAAATCCTAAAAATTTACATTCACGTCTAAGGGTTCCTGCAAGATCAACTTCTAGACCACACAAAAGTCTACATATTTTTTATTCTTTGGGTAAACCATTAAGATAAGGGTCCGATTCCTATATAACCATCAATTAATCAATTCCATGTTGTTTACCTAAAAGTGAATAATTGTAAGGCAAGTAGTTTTATACTGACTACAACTTACCTACCGTTGATATTTTAAATTTAATATGATATTAAATTTATGAGGTGCAAAAATTCTGTATTTCATTATATGCAATGTCAAGTATTTAATGCTCATGTCAGTTCACGATGCAAATCGTATGAACTTTGATACAATATTTCAGATGAAATTTATTTGAGAAAGATAATCTATTGTGAATTTAACATTACTTGTAGAACACATATACGAGATAAGGAATTAAACTTGAATATGGAGATTCTCATAATACTATTGTACTCATTTACGGTACAGAAACCATAGTTAGGACTCGAATTTTCTCTATTTTCTAGATTATTTAGTTCAACTAATCTGACCAATTCGATTATCTGTTAGATTGGTGTTTCAAATTAAAAATAAAATATTATTTTTCAAATTTAGCTTTCTTAGGATGCGTAAATCATTTTTGTCTTTTCTAAGTATACATGTCCTCTTTAATTTTATTTCTCTTTCCAATGTCATTAGGTAGCCATTTTCATCTTCCCACACATTCATCACCTATTTCTCTTCCCTATTTTTCTTTTGCATGTACTCATTCATCTTCCCACTAAACAAATGCACTATTTCACCAATTTAATCAACTTCCAACTTCCAAGTAGCAAATAACAACACCGAATCAGAGAAAAGAAACCAAGTTGCCGAGAGATGACGTCGGAAGTGAAGATGAGCAAGAGAAAAACCAACAGCTAGCTTCAGACGCCAAAAATTGGCCGAAGATGACACCGACGAGCAATAGAAAAAATCTAACAGCTTAGAGACAAAGATTGAGAGAGATAAAATTGTACCGTGAAATAGAGCGGGACTAAATGGAGACACCAAAAGGGAGCAGGAGACGACAATGACGACGATGATTGCGGTAAATGGAGAGAGCCAGGGACCCAGGAAACTAAGATTCCAGTCCAATTTTTGGGAATTTTTCATTTTTATGCTTTTTTTTATTCAAATTTTAAATTTTTGATAAATTTTGATCGAAATGCCATATTCTAGACAGGACAAATCAAAAAATTGCTGGTTGGAACGAAAAATATATAGTTCGACTCCTTTCTAACTCAAATAGACAATTCATAGTCAGATCGGTCAAATTTTTTGTCATTTTAAAACTATCACAAAAGCCAAAGTTTTTTTTGATTGACTATGTGATTTGACAATAAAAAAAAGTACTTCAATCGGAAGGGCCACGGTTTTTTCTGGTTGAGACCCAGCCGTACATAATTTAACAGAATTATATAATGTACATGGCACTATAAGTAGGCAAAATAGTAAGTTCCATCACAATCAGTCGACCCTTTTAATTTTGTGTTACATTTGATTTTGTCAGAATTTACCGAGTTAGAAGTTAAACTAAATTATACAACATTCTAGAAGCAAGACAAAAAAGAGTGAGCAAAAAAGGTGACCTTAGCCCAACCCGGCGAGTAGAAATTCTAACCAACCAGTCAACTGAATTAACCAACAGTCTACTTGTGTTTCAAGTGACAAATACCTAACAATCTAAATGGACCTACTCTAGAGGAAATTGATAATGGACCTGTTGTGGCCCATTCTAACACTTATTGCCTGCCTATACTTTAGAAAATTGAAATGATTATGTCTTGAGAAGCTACCACAAAACTGGAGCTTAACGGTGTCCTCTTCGCTGCCAGCTTGTGCCGCGGCCTGTCCATTACAAGGTTACTAGTTGATTGATTGCATGTCCTAGTGTGGACAACATTCTAGGGTCGATTAATAAGTGTGATAATAATTTAGCAAGTTGTACGTTTTTCAATATGGAATACAAGATTTTAATATGATATCAGATTAGAAAAATAAAATATTTATTTTTCTATCTCAACTTATAACTTTGTTTGTCTGTAAAATCAGAAGTCGGACGAATTTTGACCTATCCAGAATAATCAAATACAACATTTTTTGGACTAGAATTCCATGCGATTTGATATATTTTTTAATAAGGGACTTGATATGTTTGTACAACAGTATTGTTGTTAAAAAATGACTAACCGAAATATGTTGACTAATTTTTAGGAGAATATAACTCTAACACGTACAGAGTTAGAACTTCAAAAATTTAAAGCACATGGGAAAAATGAAATTTTCCACTTCTCTCTTTCAGAAACGAGTGATGTTTTAGTGTATTGGAAATAAATCCAGTACCAAGAACTAGCAATAACTCTATAACCGGATGGAGCTACAACATGGTAATCATATATTCGGAAAAGCATTTGGCTGGTGTAGCACCACTCCAACCAAATGAACAGACGGCGAAGGAGAGAGAAACAAGTTAGAGAAAGAAAATTTTCAATTTTATTTTATGGTATTTGAAGTTTTAGAATTTTGAGTTTATAAGAGTTCGAGTTAATTTTTTTTCTAAAATTATGGTCAAAATCAAGATGTCATATGGTCATTAATTAGAGTAAACTTCTCGTCTATTTGCAAACTACATATTACTCATATGTAATTATGTCAAAATAGAAGGTACTAAAAACAGTTTTATCTATTTTTCTTTACGGGTGAAGATTATTTAATACGAAACAGAGTACAAAAAGGCATAACAGTTTCGAATGCCGCATTGTTTGCAGCATTGGTTGTTGAGAGAGTTTCTTAAACATTTATATTCCAGGGAAATATATTACGACGTCTCGTTATGGTAGCACTCGTGCTTCTGTCTATAACTGGAACTGGACATTTTCTTCCCTGATATACTTCACTTCATTACCAAAAATAATAGTGTAAGGTCTAGTTTAACATAATGTGATTTGATTTATCGTCATATCATTGATTTATGGATTAAAAGATGGATGACTAGATGCCAGATTTATTCTAGTTAACAAATACGTGAATCAGTGTATCTCTCAAAATAATTTTTTGATGCTTCTTTTAAGGTAAGCGGAATGAAAATATTTGACAGGACACAAATTGGATTGATTATTTCGAAATGTGCGCATCGGACACTTTTAGTAAACTAAGAATTTAATATTTCAAGAAAAAAACTATACTACGAACATGTATATGTACGTATGGCTCATTTTTAGACGGAATACGCCCATGACTCATGCAAGTTGACAAGGAACTGCGTACGGAATCCGAGATTGACAAAAAAAGGAAGCTAAGTGGTGGAAGAAGTACATCAAACTATATGGACAATGTTCGACTTTTTAATAACGTTAAAGCAAACCCGCAGAATTAATTCATCAACTCATAGTAACACAAAAAAAAGGCAATGAAATAGGTTACCTATAGGAAGGTGGATTCTTAGGCCAGATCTCGTAGTTAATGACTTGTGGAGGCCAAATCTTGTGAAACAGATGATCAACCCAACCCTTCTTCCCTTCAACTTCCTTCTGTAGAAGCGTCCCGTAGCCTTCCATGGACCCCGGAAGTTTCCCGTACTTCTCCTTCTCCTCCTGAGGCAGCTCGAAGAACTCCTTCCCGACGCGTTGCAGTTCGCTTATCACCTCGTCGGGGATCCCGTGGTTCACCACCTGGAACATCCCCCATTGCTCGCTCGCCTCCACCAAGGAAACCCTCGTCTTCTCCTCATCTGGGTCGTTCAGGTCGATGACCGGAACCTCCAGCTCGACACCCGGGACGGTGGTGATCGCCGGCTGCTCGTTCTCCAACCTTATGAAGGCCTCCGGTATTGTGTCTTTGAACGTCGAGGCCACGTCCTGAACCCTAGCCACCTCCATTTGTTCTACCTATTTTTTAGTTTTTCTTTATTTTTAATATGGGTTTAGTTTTTGTAGGAGAGGATTTGAGGAAACGTATGATGTAACAATTTATGTTTCATAAACGTGGGTTTCTCTCCTCCTCTATCGTGCCCTATATGGCTTCTGCTCCGATCACAAGCATTATTTATAGGAGCTTTAACCTAAGTTGCCCTTTTACGGGTATATATAGTAAAAAATTTAATAGTATACCCGTAAAAATTTTAACACAATATTAGATTAAATTAATCTTATGATTATTATATATACATGACTTCTCATTTGAATAACATATTGTTGAAAGGAGACATCAAAAGTGGAGAGTAGTTGAGCCAAATATATAAACGAAAAATAATAAAACTACTAATTGTCTAACACAATACCATAACAATTGGTGCAAGTGATAAAGTACAGGATTTGTAAGTAAGTTATGGAGTATAGTGCTCAACATTATTTGGTACTTTTGTTAGTAATTCACTCTACAATTATTTGTACGTAAATACCGACATCATATATTTCAAGAGAAAATCATAATTAAAAAAGTACATCGTAATTTTATAAATTAATTATCGTCGAACTGCTTGGGTTCAACATATATAATTAACCTGCCACTCTTCTTTTGTCAAGGGCAAGTGACACGATGGAAAATGTAGGTGAGGCGCATTTAGGGAATGGTGAGTACAACGGCTTTTTGTTCTTTTTTCTTCCGGAAGAATGGGAGGTGTTTCTAAAGTATCTTTTCTCTTGAGCTTTTTGTGGGTGGGTGGGTTACGTTCAAATTGAAGTCGGTTTTAAAGCTGCGTCAAAGTATATGCTCAATACTGTTAAAAAATTAAAGAGCTTTCACAATGTAGAACAAATGGAGCCCTTTAGTCTCTGTCATTAAAAAATTCTTTAAAAACTTTCAAAAAATATATATATCCATTACGCTCTATAACAGAATGTATTATATCCCATTCCATTTTCATAGAGCGGACTCTTTTCATACGATTGTTTTATTTATGAAATTCAAAATCAAAATATCATCTTAAATTCAAATTATTATTATTATTATTATTGAAATATATTTGTCAACAATGAGTGTGAATTTGGTCTTACCAATGGCTTACATAATGCCCCTGTTCTATTAAATAAAAATTAATAATTACAAATTTAGGGTTCCGTCATTCTTTTTTTTTTCAAAGATACAACCTAGATATACACAACAACATAAAATATAGAACTAAAAAACATGAAGATAGGTAAAATATAGTTCCATCGAAAGACATAAAATATAGTTCTACAAAAAAACAACAGACATTATGGAACTAGACAAAAAAAACCTTAAAAGATAGATAACGTAGTGCGATCCGATACTACAATAAACACCACATTGCCCGATGGTTACCCCACTCAACAAAATATGAATGAGGTAAGCTTACCACGGCAGAAATCTGCCCGGTTATTAGCTTCCGAAAATTTTCAACCATCCATTAGTTTTCCTGTGTTATTTGTTGTCATCTGACTAGTTTTCGTTTTTTTCTTAATTTTTTGTCTTAAATATATATATATATATATATATATATATATATATATATATATATATATACACATTTACTTTATTATAACTTGTTTATAATATAGTTTGTGCACCCCTGCTCCCCTTAAAAAACAAAAGATGAATTAAAATGTGAGTACGAAGTTGCACATGGTATTAAATTTTGGCGTACTCCATTCGCTCCAGAAAATTATTTACTTATAAAATTATTGTCAACTGGTGGGAGAGTTAAACGTCCACTCACCGCATCGACCCGGTACCTACTTTCTTAACTACATACCTTTGAACCAAGTGCGTATTAAATCTTGTTTCTGAGAGGTACTAACCCTTTGCACCTAGTAAGTACGGACCTAGCATTGCCCTTGTACAACGGTTGCCCTACAACGGCTAGGTTGTGTGGTTCACGAGTGTCTTTTGTATGTACTTTCTAGAACCGCACGTATATTAATAAATAGGGAAAATTACCCTCAGGCCCCTTGGGTTTGCGAAAATTCGTGTTTTAGCCCCCCTATTTTTTTTAATTATCATTCAACCCTTGATAAATAGGAAAATATGAAATGATTATTGCTCAAATTTAAATTTCACAAAATTTTGAATTTTATTTCATACATGAAAGATGTATGAAATACAAATTATGAATAATCAAATTCAAATATTTGAAATAATTCTTGAATTTTTTAATTTTTTTATTAAAATTCAAAAACCTCCAAATGTTTTTAAAAATTTCTCTAGTTTCATAATTTTTATGAAACTTTTCAAAATTTTTAATTTTATTTAAAAATTAATTGAAAATTTTATTTTTTAAATATAAAAAAAGGGTTTAGAGTTAGGTTAAGATCAGCTCTTATGGTCAATTAAAGATTGGGAAAGATTAATCAATTAAAGATTGGAGTTGCACTTAATTTAACAAATTAAGTTTTTTACGTATTCTTTGCTCCGAATGGATCAAAACTCATGTAATTCTATTATTTTTATGGAGGTAAGTAACCTAGTCCGATGTGGTTGTATTTTTGCTTGTTGTCCAAGTATCGATGTCGTACAATTATTCAAGATTTTCTCTAACTAATACTTGTTGTTGTCTTTTTGTTATGATCCAATCCGCGACTAAAATGTATGCCTCCAAACATTCAGCATCATTGAGTACTGGTGTTCACAAAAAATATAACTTTGTGCACTAAATTCTTATTCCATGTCAACCATTGCACTTGGACTAGCAAACATTTTTTTGCAATAATCAACATAACATAAATTTATCTATATGGTTCTTCTACCCTTGTAACAAAAAAAAACTGAGACATTCTTCCACTAGTTTTCCCTAAATTTTAAATTTGTCTTCTTTTCTTTTTTTATTTACTTTTTACATAATTTATGAGTTTGGTCGATGAATCAAATTTTATTTGACGAACTTAAGAAATAATAAACCATATTCACTTCATTCGAGAAAAAATTTGAACCAAATTTTTAGAAAATCAAATCAATATTTGATAAATTGAATTATAAATTAGAATCTAACAATGGTCACATCTTATTATCATGGTTTAAAACTCATTAAAATATTGCACCAATCTTTAACACTATAATGATGTTGGGTAAAATATTTTTGAACACTCAATATTGCGTAAAAATAGATTTGTGCTCATTAGAGATTTTTTAACCACCTTTTCCTGATCTAATCAATAGAGCCCATGAGTCTGTTGTACTACAACTAGGCGACTATAGCTTATGCTAAGGATCTTAGATTCCATAGAACAGCTAAGCATATATATATTAAATTTTATTTTGTTAGAAGTTTAGTAAAATGTAAAAAATTGTGTATGAAATATATATCTACACAAGATATGATCGCAGATCCTATAACTAAAGTATTACCTCAAGAAGTGTTCGATAAATATTCGAAGTCATTAAGTTTACAATAGCTTTATTTATAATTAAAAAATTTTGTTTATTTAGGAATTTGAGTAACTTAAGAACATGTTGGACAGAGAAGTAGTCCACTCACATGGGTATTTATCTCAGTTGGAGTTAAATGAGTTAATTCCTAGATAAGATGAGACAGCTATTGGATATTCGTGTCTGCATATCCTATGACAGAATGTCGTCTTACTAAAGAGCAAGATTTATTATGGGATGCAATAATGAGTTGCTGTATTTGGATTTTCTGTAATCCATATGATAAGATATACATGGAACTTATCATACTGTGTGTCATATAAGCTTAGAGTAAAGTTGGGGCTAATACTCTAGTATGGTGTTGAATGACATGTATTTCTATAAAAGGGAATGTACATCATTCCACATGAATAATTATCATGTGTGCTATATGACCACCAAATGGGATGAAAATGTTGAGTAATTCCATAACCCTAGTGTGAGACTGATTTTCAGGAACTGCAATTCTCAAAACTTAGCTTTAAGATCCTAAATGTATTCTGGAAATATGAATTAGTGCTGCTAGCTTGGAAAGTTCATGAAAATATTATGACATAGCAATTTGACATGGCAAGACTAACTAGAAAAGCAGGTTGTGTCATTATGAAAGGAATATTGTTAAGAGAGAAGGAACTTTGTCCATCACTTTCTGAGATTCATGGTTCAGGTGCACCAATTGTATTAAAAAGTATAATAGTGAATATGAATATAATTGTTTGAACTCACTAATGTGAATAATAGAATGTGATATAAGTCTTTTGGTAATAGCATATATTATACAGGAAGGTCGTAAAGATGCTACTATTCAAATAGCATGTGTATTTATGCTTTTGAATTCGGCTAAACATACTCAATGTGTGTTGATCGCACAAATCTTTTTAAAATTGAAATTTGAATATTGTTGATTAAGGTCATTAATGATTGAGTAAGAGATTACTGGGCTACGGTCAAATCCATAAATTCTTGTGCAAGATTGGGCTCGGACCCATTAAGCCATATCCGTAAAGGGTTAGGTCAGTCAATGGACCGGCC
Organism: Hypericum perforatum; assembly: GCA_012979155.1. Taxonomy (NCBI): domain Eukaryota; kingdom Viridiplantae; phylum Streptophyta; class Magnoliopsida; order Malpighiales; family Hypericaceae; genus Hypericum; species Hypericum perforatum. The sequence goes on along the minus strand of SOPF01027638.1, from coordinate 128,414 downwards.
TGAGGTTACGTCAGCAGCCACATCAACGTAATATGATGTTGACATCATTTCTAATGTAAGTGCATGTATGAGCGCTGACGTGGCACAAACACATTTGTCGCCAAATTTGGCAACCCACGTGGTAGCATGTTAGGCTACCATGTGGCAGACATGCATGTCCGACATGCCATGTGGCTGACATATGGTATGCCATGTGGCAAACATGCAAGTTCGGCTGCCACATGGCTGATGTAGACATACGTGTCTGTCTACCACGTGGCATCATGTCAACGGTCTGATTTTCCTATAAAAGGAGAAATCCGGTTGAACTGATTTGTAACTTTTCCAGCCAAGAAACTCACTCAGAAAGGAAAATTTTAGGTCAGTTCTAATATTTTTATTAGATTTTCAATTAAGAACAATTCGTGAAAATCAAATTAGGTGTCTGGCATATCGTGACAATAGTTCGACCAATACTTTAAAAAAGACGATCCGGACTTGTGAGCTCACTCTCTTCAACAAGTAAGTTTTATTTAAGTAACGAATTAATTTGTTAATTAAACAAATTTAACTCATAATTAGTCGTTAATTACTTGTCAAAACCAACCGTTTTAAATCATAGTATTATAGCGTCTGTCAAATTAAATGGCAGTAAAGATTGATTTTTTAAATAGGTATTAACCTTTCAATCCCTCCATACTAGAATCCCTCCTCCAAACTACAACAGATTCAAGTATTGTCGGGGTCAATCTAGATGTTGTTCAGTTGATCATTTGATTTCAAAAAAATTACTAGAAAAATTCAAATTATGGACCATTTTGATTGGTTAATCTAAAAGGTTGGAGTGGTTATGCAAGAAGATGAGGAAAAAAAATGAGCTGAACTTAAAATTCAAAACAAATCTGGCAATAAGATGAATATATCTTAAAAGGTAATCCAAAACTTCCCAAAAATTGTGGAACCAAGACAAATGATTTAATCTCGAAGCTCAGCAAAAGCTCGGCAAATAAAGTAGAGGAAGTATACGGTACACGAATTATAGTGAATGCGTGTCACGTATAACATCGTGTTGCTGGTGGGCAAGACATTTAACACGGGACCAACCCCTTCGAGACACTCGTTATGAAAGGAATAAGTGCTAGTCGCACGAAATTTTTTTAAATTAAACTGATTTGTAATTTTTTCACCCAAGAAACTTATTCATAAAAAAAAATTCATATTAGTTTTAATATTTTCATTAAATTTTCAATTAAAGACAATTCGTGAAAATCAAATTATATGTTTGTTATACTGTGACAGTAGTTCAAGTGATGATTCGTGAAAAACGATCCGTTAATTACTTCCCAAAACCAACCGTTTTAAATCATAGTATTATAAGAGTCTCTCAAATTTAATGGTAGTAAAATTTAATTTTTTTAAATAGGTATTAACATTTCAATCCCTCCATGCGTAGAATCTCTACTCCAAACTACAACAGATTCGAGTAATGTCCGATTCACCGTAGAAGTTGTTCCATTTGATTTCGAAACAATTATTAGAAAAATTCAAATTTATGAACCATTCTGATTGATTAATCTAAAAGGTGTTGGAGTGGATATGCAAGAAAATGAGAAAAAATGAGTTGAACTTAAAATTCAAACAAATCTGGCAATAGGAAGAAAAAAATCTTAAAAGGTAATCCAAAACTTCCCAAAATTGTGGAACCAAGACAAATGATTTAATCTCGAAGCTCAGCAAAAGCTCGGCAAATAAAGTAGAGGAAGTATACGGTACGCGAATTATAGTTAATGCGTCACGTAGAATATCGTTGTTGCCGGTGAGCAAGACATATATATAATTTTAACACGGCACCAACCCCTTAATAGACGCATTACGTGACCATCCCATATGGCCAGCCATATCCCCACACTTTTAACAAGGACCGGTCATCTTCTGGACAAGGAATGGCCGCGTCAATGCGTTTCGTACCATCTTCCGGAATTTCGTTGATGGTTTTTTTCGATCAGATATGTATTTGACTAATTAATTGATATTTGAATTAAAAAATAAAATAAATTTTGTGATGAGAAAAATACTTATGTTTTGTCGACAGTTGAATATATGAATTATCATAATAAAGCTAGAATAATTATTTTGGTAGTTTTTATCTAATTACTTCAACGATATGTTTAGTAATCATCTATTTGTAGAATTGAAAAGACCTAGAAGTTAAATCAATTGTATGACAGTTAATAATTGTTAAGTAAAACTTCTAAGGTCCAAAATTTTAAGTTTAGATAAGTTTCATAGAAATTTGTTGTCATTATCTAAGGTCAAATCACATTCAATTTAAATTTAATTCACTCAATGTTTAAATACTAGTAGTATCTTCCAAAAATATCTAACGAACTTTCGAGCTTTTTTGTGATAAGTAATATGTTATTAACTATCAAAAACACTAATATGTTGTTATCTATCAAAATCATTGTTATTTTTTTTTTGATAATCAAAATCATTGTTATTTGTGTACAAGTACACTACACCATTCCACAAAGAATGAAAACACATAATTTGTAATAAATACATAATTTATAGTTTAATGTCTAAAGCACCAAATTGGGTAAAACGTAGATCTTTTAACACCAAGTAATCTCCTAATTATACCAATTGTTTCTTCCAGTTGTCGACCACTTTATCACATCATGGCCCTTCTAAAGTTGTGATCATCGCTTTTATGAACCGAATAAAATGTTGGCGACGTTGATAACTACGAGAAAAACCAAAGCTTCCCCCGGCCCAAAAATGTTCTCCTGATCTGAGCTTCCGGGTTATGTTTAGTCCACGTTTCGGTGTTGAATATTTATCTTGTAAGTTGGTCTTTCAATAATTTTTTTGTTGGTTATGTTCATTGCAAATTATCAAATTAGTATTCAAACAGTATAAATTATCAAAATGGTGTCTACGAGGGACCTTCCGGAAATTTTCCCCTCATTACCGAAAGACGGTTTTTTTTGCCGTCTATTAGATCCCGGTAAAAGACAGTTTTTTTACCCATCACATGGAAACACCCATCCCACCCCTTGTTGGCAGTGGAGTACACCTCCAAACACCCAACAGACGAAGAAGAAGCCAATTGGAACCCTACTTCGCCATCAACCAACCCCCCACCCCTCACCCCCACCCCAAACAGAGGAAGAAGAAGCCGAGTGGAGTACCAAATCTATATCCAATATTAATGACAGACTGATTCAAATCTGTCCTCGGTAATGGCACCAAACAATTGATGCAATAAATCTCAGAGTAAAAATACATGCAAGAGAACACGATCGCACAAGTAATATAGTAATAAATAAGATCGTCTCCACAAGGACAGAAGAATCAATTCCAATAATTACTGGATTATGAATTCATGAATCTTAAGCTAAGCAAATTAATTAAACGATGATTGGTAATTCTAAATCTACAAATAATATTGTATTCGAATCTAGGGTTGTCAATCATAAACCCTAATGACAATATTCAAGCAAACGAAACAAAAAAATGAAACAAAACGGAACAAATAAACAAATGTAATCTAGTACTAAGAATCAAGGTTGTCAATCTCAATCCAAGAATACTCAATCTGAAACAATCAAGTAATTAACAAACAAGAAGATTGAATAAAAAGACAACTCTTGTATTGCAATATATGAAAATACCTCCTTACTTGAATGATCCAAATTGTTGAATACAATCTTTGCGAAAAAAAAATAACAACAAAAACTATATCTAAAAGACTCTTGAATAAAAGTTGTACAAGAATGAATTTAACCTAAGCCTTAAGACATATATATAGCCAAGTGAAAATGCCTAAATAAGAGTCTAGGGTTATAACTAAATAGGCCGTCTAAGAATAACTAATCTGGGAATATCTAATGACCGTCGAAAGAGTAGAGCATGCTATGTCTGAGAGCTCTTTCGTCCTTCTAGCAACGGCTGTATCTAAAGTCAAGTCTTCTTGCATCCTTCAACCGTTGAACCCAGTATTCACACCAAGTATTCCAAACTAAAGGATTGACCACTTGTTGGATTAGATTGATGTATGCTCGCATGTATATATGGTAGTCAACTCTCCTATCACTAGCATACACATCTGGGGTCTAAGAATGTTAGACATCATACTAAAATACCCTCAAAATATGACAATGCATCATCAGAAGGATTTTTTTGGGTTGTAATGGGGCTGAGGGTAAAGGTGAGGATATATATAAGTGTGGGCATAGGCTAAACCACCTAATTCAATGAGCTATACAAAAATTATTTTAACTCTTGTCTATTCATGTATCTCGCCTTATGTCTACTGATCACTTATCCCAATGTACCCCAAATCTTGAAGATCAATTGTTGACTTGCCTCCTTATTCTTTGTGCTTTTGCTTTCACAACCATTCTCTTCTTTTCTTTTCGCTTTTCTTTCATTTCGCACTTTTGTCTTTTCCAACTTTCCACTTCCATTTCCTTTTCACTTCTTTCTCTTTTTTTCTTTCTATTACTTTTTCCAGCATAAGATTTTTCTTTTCTTTTGTGGAACATTGCAAGTCATATCTTTATAAATTTTTTGGTCTTGAATTACCCGTAATCCCCACTTGATCATTTTGTCGACCAATTCTACAAGATGAACCCTTACAAAATTTCCTATAAAATGAGATCCTAATGCATCCTTGGATGGATAGTAAAAGGTGGGAAGGTGAACAAATATGGGTTTATATAGTGACTTACATAAAGTATTTTCAATGAATAAGCTCAAGCTCAAGCTCAACAGGCGAAAGAAGGGATACATAGGGATTTTGGCTCTAAGACCTAGGTTTATAGCAAAAATGGCCATTGACACACTCTACCTTTTCGAGTTGTACTAAGTAATCATCTAACACTCTCATTGCCTGAATCGTATATGCACCTCATGAATGAATGAGACTAATTATCCTCTCTTTTGGCTTAAAATACTCGCAAGGTTACTTGTCAAATTATTTAGTCTAGCCTATCAGATGCAACGACTAGCCTAAATGATCGAGGGTGGGGCTGCTATATGTTCCTGCTCATTCTAGTCAAGTTTGAGTCCTAATGTAACATGAAATTGGGCTTCTAACAAAAGTTCAAAATTAAGGGGTGATTCATCAATTGCATAAGACACAACCACTTCACTCAAAAACACATGTCATACACAGAACAAGACTCGATCACATGCACATAATAGGGCAGAATAATGAACAAAAAAACAAAGATAATGATTAAAAAACATACCGAGTACACCCCACACTTATCAAACACATTGTCCTCAATGTGTGGAAGGTGCACACAAAATAAAAAAACATAGCTAAAACAAACACACAACAATAATACAAGAAGAGAGAAATGGAAGGCTCCCTGATCAATATTTTGGAGGCGGTGGATGGTGTCGTTGGGGAGGAGGCATTATTTGGAGAGGAAGAGGTGTGGAATCTTCAGATGTCAAGCTGAGCAACCGCTAGGTTTGAGAGAGTGTCGCTCAGACCCTACAAAATATAGAAAAAAAACATATTTTTTCAAGGGTGACACTATAGACATTCTCCTAGAAATCCACAAACTCAAGAAAACTCAGATGAGTGATGCTAAAATATATAATTAAAAAGTGTAAAGAAAGAGAGAGAAAGGATAATTTAGTTCTAAGTTATTATCATCAGCTTGATAACTGTGATCAATTACCAAGGCCCTGAGTCATCAAATTTCATCCATGATCCTTGTAGGACAATATGAGTAGCCATGTTTACCTACTAGTGCTATTTTCTCTCCTCCGATTCTTTCTTGGTGTCATTATTGCGAATTTAGATTTGTGGTAGCTTGTTATCATGTTCACAATTAAAAGATGTAGAAATAATAATAGGCAATTCATTGTTTCTACTAAAGTAAGAATACCTCAAGTGACCTGGTGGTGGTTTATGCTCCAATTCTGGTGGCAGGATGGTGCATGGTTTTAATATGGACCATGATGTATCATCTAATTCATGTGAGTCAGCTACTTGCACCCATGATACTTATTCTTTAAATTCTGGCCCATCCACCTCTATTTCGGTCTCCTGTATTACCTCTAGTTGGCTCTCAAAATGAGCCTCTACACTGTGCTTGCCCACCAACTCGTCAATGATATCAATTTGATAGTAATCATCTTCTGTGGTAAGATACTTGGCTGTCTTGAATATATTAAAGACTACCTCTTCCCCCACAAACTTTGAACTGTAGCTCTCCTTTCTCAACATCAATGTTTGTTTTTACAGTGGCTAAAAATGGATGCCCAAGGAGGAGAGAGACATCTCGATCTTCTTGCATCTCTATGACAATAAAGTCAACCTATCAACTTTCATGAGTATGTTCTCAGTTATCCCCTACTATCTAGCAACTAACCAATCTACAAGCTGAAGAACTATTGATGTCGATTTCATGTCCCCCAACCTTAGCTTCCAGAATATGGAGAAAGGTATTAAATTTATGATAGACCCAAGATCAATTAGTACCTTCTTGAATGTCTCATCTCTAATAGTACAAGGAATGGTGAAGCTATCTTATGAGATAAGCCCTGACTCAAAACTACACTATAACCCCTGGTCAGCGGGATAACTTCAAGGTCATCAATGTTCTTCTTTTTGGTAATAAATTTCTTGATCCACTTTTATTATGTTAGCATTTATTCAAAAGCATCAAGGATTAGGATATCTATATGGAGATTCTTGAATAAGTCTAGGAACTTCAAGTAGCTCGGATGAAATGGTTGCTTGTTCAATCTTTAAGGAAAAAATGGTGGAGGATATCTTCTTTTTGGTATTAGTTTGACAGAGTCCGATGTGGGCTAGTTCTTTTTCACTACTGTAAGACTCACTATAAGCTCTTCTTCCTCCTCGATGATCTTTTATGCTGAAAGTTTCTCTGCTAGGTTTACTGTATTCTTTCCTAAGTTTAGTCCACTCTGAGTTGTGATTATGTTACAATGCTCCTGCTTGGTAGGAGGGGCCTCAGTATTGCTCGAAAGAGTGCATGATTGTCTTGCATTTAATTGTGTTGCTAGCTAAGTAATTTGCACCTCCAAATTCTTAATTATGGCTTCATGACTCAGCATTTGCTTCTTTAACTCATCTTCACTCCGGAGATCTTACAAGGATGGTGTTTGATGTTGCCACTTTTATGGATATAGATGGAATTGCTGTGGAAAAAAATTTTAACCATTGCCACCCCCTAATAGAGGTTATTATTGCTGAGTTATCTTTGGACCTATATTATTTCTCCAAAAAAATTGGGGTAGTTTCTCTTACCATGGTTGTAAGTAATAGAATATGGATCATAATTAAGTACATTATTCTTACTTATATAATCCAAATAATTAACAGATTCAGTAATGAGAGGGCAGCCATTAGTACCATGTGGGCTAGTACAAATTTTGCAAATCTGAGAAGGTGAGGTGGATTCAAGTATGAATGCTGACTATACTACTTTTATAAGAGCTGCCACTTGTGTCTTGAGAGCAGTAATTTGGTCATTATCCTGCATGCTAGCATTCTTTTTTCGTTCTGTTTGCTCTCCCCACTCCTGATTTTTAGTTGCCGTAGCTTCGATGATTTGCAATCCATCAGCTTCCAACGTCTCAATCAATGTTTTTCCAGTTGCTGTATCTAGACTGACTCAAATTTATGACATGCATCTATTGTAGAATATTTGAATGAGCATCCATTTGGGAATCTGATGGTGTAGGTAGTTGTAGAGTAGTTCGTTGTAGCGGTACTAGGCCTCATGTAGTGATTCACCACCCTGTTGCTTTAATTGAGAGATTTGGTTATGCAATTGAGTGGTTTTACTTGGTGGGTGGTACTTCTCCAAGAACTTGTCTGCTAGATTGTCCTATATGGTGAAGGTACCTCTAAGGAATGAGTCCACCTATTCTCTAGCATCATCCTTTAAGCATTGCCTAAACAATCGTAGTTTAATGGCATCTGATGAGACACCATTGTACTTGACTATTGAGTAATGGTCTTCAAATATTTGGATGTACTTTGTGGAATTTTAAAAGTGAGACCCTTCAAATTGATCTTGTCGAACCATCTGAATTAGGTTGGTTTTGAGCTCAAAGATGTTTGCTTCAAAAGTTGGGTATGAAATGCTAGACCTTAGATCGGCCAGTCTAGGGTGGGTTTGCCTTCTCATATTATTGGCGGGAATATTGACTACCTGTTGATCTGCCATCTCATCCTTGTGTTGATTTCTTCTTCTCAAACGAGAAATTTATTCAATCTCTATATCATATTCAGGAAGAGGTTGGTTGTCATGATGGGTATATGGCATACACCTCTTGTAATTCTCATGGCACTATAAAACTCAATAAAAGAGATCAAGTGTAGTGATGAACAGAGAGCGTGTAACAAAACTTAGTCTCAAAATTAAGAAAACTATATCTAATATTAACAAAAGACAGATTCAAATCTGTCCCTAAAAACGGCACCAAAAACTTGATGCAATAAATCTCAGAGTAAAAACACGTACAAGAGAACACGATCGTACAAGTAATATAATTATATAGTGATAAATAAGATCGTCTCCATAGGGACAGAAGAATCAATTCCAATAAGTATTAGATTATGAATTCCTGAATCTTAAGCTAACTAGATTAATTAAACGATGTTTGGTAATTCTAAACATACAAATAACATTGTATTTGAATCTAGGATTGTCAATCCTAAATCCTAATGACAATATTCAAACAATACAGAATGAAACAAAAAAATGAAATAAATATATGTAATATAGTGTTAACAATCAAGGTTGTCAATATGAATCCGAGAACACTCAATACAAAATAATCAAGTAACTAACAAACAAGAAGATTGAATGAAAAGACAACTCTTGTATTGCAAGATATGAAAATACCTCGTTACTTGAATGATCCAAATTGTTGACTACAATCCTGGCGAAAGAAAATAACAACAATAACTAGATCTAAAAGACTCTTGAATAAAAGCTGTCCAATATGAATTTAACCTAAGGCTTAAGACATATATATATAGCCAAGTCAAAATACCTAAATAAGAGTCTAGGGTTATAATTAAACACGATGTCTAAGAAAAACTAATCTGGCGATGTCCAGCGATTGCTAGAAGAGTAGCGCCCGTTAGGTCTGAGAGCTCTTGTGTCCTTCTAGCGATCGCTGCATCCAAAGTCGTCTTCTCGCAATCCCATCGATTCTCGTCCTACTTGTCTGTCCCTCCAAATGCCTACAAAATACAAGGAACCGACAGCTATCCCACTTCTTGACTCAACACGATAAAAGAAGCTAAAGACTATTAAAAAATTGTATAAACATACACAAAAAATGACTAAACATCTACGCGAATATGAGTAATTGGATATGTGTTTACACACACATCACCGATACCAATTTTGAAACACCCAACTAACCCACCCTATCGGCAGTGGAGTACAACCCCCCACGCGCTGCATCAACGATGGATTACCAGCCCCCAAATTTCAAAATAACACCTTGTGTCATCAGGCTGGCCCCAATTTCGAAACACCACCCTCGCTCCACCCCCCAATTTTGATCATCGGCGCAAACACCCATCCATGCCCCGTCGTTGACTTTTGATTTCGAAATGTCCCCCCAGTTGATCATGTTGTGGTCAGTTAACAAAAAATTTGGGACGTTGTTGTCGGTAATTCCTACCGACATTATTGTCGGTAATTTTCCCAATGTTGTTGTCAGTAATTACATGGTCTGCGACCAAGAGACGGGTTTTTTTTGTCTCTTGGTAGGCGAAAAAAATACTTGTCTATTGGTATAGATGGACTTTTTAATCGTCTTTCGGTTGGGGATTTCAGCTTGGACACTATTTTGGAAATTTTAATTTTTTTTACACTATTTTGCTAATTTTTGGTAAACATAACTCTAGTTTAAAAAAATCTGTAATGGATAAAGACTTTGTTTGTTTAGTAGAGAAATATAAGATGGTTAGATGTGAATATAGGTTTCGGTTTGGCCCATGTTTTCCACGCAAAGGGAGTGCAGTTAAATTTATTTATTTTTATTTCTGATTTACAATGACCGATACTCTGTTTGTGATTATATCTCTCTCTGTTCATGGAACTGTAATGTGATACATTTTGTACTTAAAGAACATTTTTCATCATTTATAAATACTCAGGTCTCAAATTAGTGACTTTAGGTTTTGTTCATGTTTTACCATCTCATATTTAGACTTACTTAACTAACTAATTTAAATTCGAGTTAATTAAAATCTGTAAAATATTATAAACCTCTCCTAATAAATATTTCACATCATTATATTTTTAATCAAATATTTAAACTCGAGATGTAGTTAAATTAAATAACTTAACCATTTAAATTGATCTATTTAAGTGACTTTAGCCTACCAGTATGGCTCAACAATTTTAGGATTCCTTATTAAATAAATAACTACATGTTATGTGATTATATATCTAGTGTGGGAGCAATTCTATTCACGAGGACTAATCTAGGCATGTACATGCAAACATGCCATGTTATTTTTTTCGGTAGAAACATGCCATGTTATGATACAAAGATGCTTGGTTCAATTGTTAGGAGATTTAATTCTATTCTAAATTAAATGTAAAGATTGGAAATGGAACATATTGGTGAAGACATTTTTGTGAATATTTAATGTAGATAACTGAACCTAAATTTTGAGTCTTTAAACCATTTTTTTTACTATCCATACCGTAGGCTAAATTTGTTATAAAAATGGACCCGGTTGTGAAAGGAATTTGAATAGGCCCTTCTTGGTCATAATCTGTGAGATTAATGAATCTGGTTGAAAAATCAATGGAAACTGTTAATCTTTTGGGATTTTTTCACTTTGGTACCTATAATTTAAAATACATCAAAACAATAAATAAGGTTTGATATTTTGAAAATATAGTGGATTTTTTCTGCTGCCCGCGCACCAAATGTGCCACGGATAGTCATGTAAACTACGATGATGACGTAGCTTGTCAAACACCATTAAATTTGTAAAAAATTGATGTTATAGCTTGATTTTTTATTTTTATACGATGTAGTTTAAAATACATCACAAGATACTATATCAAAGTTTTTTATGAAAAATATGATTATCTTTGACAAGCTACGTCGTCATCAACGTGATAGTTTGTATGGTAACTCAGATTAACGTAAAATGTCAGTTAGTTTTACAGTACTAAAGTATTGGTCTTAATAAAATGTTAAAATGTTAAATTTTGATTAATGATTTGATGTACTTAACTAGAGTTTAAATTCACAAAGCTCAAGATGCTAATTGAAAATTTACTCTTACGAGAGTAGAGCTAGATATTTTATTACCCTTATACTCTTTACAGTTAACGATATGAACATACTAAAATATCGAACAAGATCTAGGTGGACTTGCAGATCCCTGTTAAATTCAGCTTTCGGTGAAAAATATTCTCAAATTAATCAATGCAGCTGATGGATATGAGCCCCATTTAATTGCTCCTGGACAAGATATCATCGTCTGAATGAGCCCTGTACTCATTTATAACAAAATCCACACAGCACGCCGACCAAGGAAACCAATAATCTTCGACGAAAAAAAAAGTAAACTAGCAATCGCTCGCAATTATTAGTTAATAATTAGTTAATGGGAGACATGGTTGCAAGCTAAGCTAGGCGGATCATAAAGAATATGAGATGCCAAGCCATTAAGGTTAAGTAATAAGGAAATTTCATTTGTAAATATATATCTTACAAAATAATTAGTAATTACTCGTCGTCAATATCTGAACTAATGCGACAAGTTACAATATAGTGGAAAGGGTTGAGATTTTCACATGAGCAAACGTGATGCCTAAAATGATTGAACTGTTAGGATCGCACAACACCAACTTCGGGAATAAAGTCGCGGCAAAAGAACACGGACACAAAGATATAACGTGGTTCGGCCTAATGCCTACGTGCACGACGAGAAAGGAGAACTTTTATTGATGGGAACCGAGTTACAAAGCCTTACATAAACCCTAATAACATGTCCTTATATAGTTGACAACACTTGGGATACAAGAAAATCTATCTAGGTCAAAATAGGAGTCCAAAATGAGTCCCGAGCTAATTAGGAGATTCTGTCGCAGCAGCAGCACCCAGCGTACGCTGGGTGCCCAGCGGACGCTGGCCCACGCTTCTGGACCCCCCAACGTACGCTGACAAACGCTGGCCCTCTGAACTTTCTCGCCACAACTCAACAATCTCCACCTTGGCAAGAAATCATCCCATGCGAGAAACCATGAAGCTCCACCCGAACTTCAACAAACTCTACCTTGACGAAGACTCCGGCCCATGAAAAACCATGAGAACTTGGCAAAACTCGACTCGACTACCGACGCACTCCATCAACCATAGATAACCACCATCAACAATAAGACCATCTCAACTTTCTCTCGCACTTCGTTCAATCACTTGGAGCCAGCCCCAAAGCTCGAGCTTCCGAGCTTACTTGGCATATACCCTCCAGTCTCCATTGAACCCAAAATAGCGAGTCCCCTTGCAGAAGCAACCTTGCCACCAATAGACGTACCCTCTATTATTCGGTCAGCCCCATGCTCCGTAACCTGCTCTTCCGCCAAATTACCTTGCCACAAACCAACGCTATCTGCCATAGCGTATAATGGGCAACCTTTTGTTCCACCTAGTAGAACCCTCAACATGCTTCGAACACTAAAGTTCGGCCTTGAGTGAGATACCCGACTCGCGCATGCTGTCACCAATGGCTTTACATGCCCAATGCCAAGCTAACCGGACATCTTTGACATGCATGTCCCTTTAGACAACCATAGTGGGGCCCAGCTAACAAAGCTTTTCCGAGACAACCTTGACTCCCCACCAACCATGCCTCCACAAAGCGACCATAGCTTGCTATCCATTTCTCCGCGAATCCCAACTCTACTCAAACCATATATATCGTGCCTTTGCTCCCTCACGCGAACCAACTTCACATGACCTGAGCTACTTGCCTCTCCCTCGGAACACAAGGATGTGACACCATCTACAGCAGTGTGCCCCACTAACCTGTAGGAATTCCGAATATCTCTTTCACCCTTCATCACCACCACAGCATTCTCTTTCACCCTTCATCACCACCACAGCATTCTTCTCCACCTCGATTAGACCGCCTACTACCTTATAATAGTACCTGCCACAATCTAAGGCTCCCAATGAGATCAGATTCCTCTCCAACTTCGGAACATGCCTAACTCCACACAACTTTACCATGACACCATCCTACATCGTGATTCGGATATCTCCTATGCCGATGATCTTAGCAGCGGAACCATTACCTATAGTCACTATTCCTGAATCAACGAACTCGTATGTGTCGAACCACTCTCTCTTGGGCATCATGTGAAAGGAACAGGCATTATCCAAAATCCAGGAATCTGAATGCTTTGGACCTGACAAAACAGAAAGATAGTCACCATCCGCCTAGTTCAAACCTGAAGCAACATTCATGGAATCCGACCCTCCTTCGCGATCCCAAGGTTTTCTTGGACAATCCTTCTTCAGGTGGCCTTTTTCACCACACTTATAGTAATTTCCCCTAAACCTCCTTGACCCCGACTTGGATCCCTTTCCATCTTTTCCTCCTCGATCACCATGGTTATCCCTCACAACCAGCGCTTTTGGGTGTTCATCTCCGGTTTTCCTCCTTTGATGAAATCCTAAAAGAGCACTTGTGATCTCCTCCAACTCCAGGGACTCTTTTCTCACTATCAGAGTTGTAACCAAATTCTTGTAGGACCCGGTAAGGAATTCAAGAGCAACAACGTCTTATCTTCCTCCTCGAACTTCACATCAACCTTTCTCAAGTTGCTCACTAGCTGACTGAAACTATTAATATGTTGGCTCAAATCTGAGCCCTCCTTTATCTTTAGCCTGTACAACTGTTGCTTAAGATAAAGCTTATTCGACAAAGACTTAGACATATACCTTGCCTCCAATTTCTTCCATACCTCAGCTGGTGACTCCTCATCTATCACGTAATACATCACGTCGTCCGCCAAGCACAAGCAAATTGTCGCCATCGCCTTGGCCTCCATCTCCTTCCACTCTTGGTCCCCTATCTTCTCGGGCTTCTTCTCCGAGAGCACGACAACCATCTCTTGTTACACGAGGAGATCTTTAACACGCCTTTGCCACAGCCCAAAATTCAACGAACCATCAAGCTTCACAAGAGCAAACTTTGTGCCGTCCATCTTTCTCTCACCAAAAAAAGCTCTGATACCAGTTGTTAGGATCGCACAACACCAACTTTGGGAACAAAGTCGCGGCAAAAGAACACGGACACAAGGATATAACATGGTTTGGCCTAATGCCTACGTCCACGGCAAGAAAGGAGAATTTTTATTGATGGGAACTGAGTTACAAAGCCTTACATAAACCCTAGTAACATGTCTTTATATAGTGGACAACACTTGGGATACAAAAAAACCTATCTATGTCGAAATAGGAGTTCAAAACGAGTCCCGAGCTAATTAGGAGATTCTGTCGTAGTAGCAACACCCAGCGTACGCTGGGTGCCCAGCGGACGCCGGCCCACGCTTCTGGACCCCTCCAGCGTACATCGGCTTGTCAGCATACGCCGGCCCTCCGAACTTTCTCGCCACAACTCAACATGAACTCCCAGAGCAATTTTGGATGCTCAGCTGAACAATGACCCTTCTGCTTTTAATCTATATTCGACCTGAGTAGGTAAATAATTTCAACATGCCGCTAGCTTCTTTATTCGACTAGAACCGAACGCGAATTCTACACGGATATGGGTTCCTCTGCCAGACTGTCAATCGGGACCCCTGCCAGAAAAGTCAGGAAGATGTACGAACTATCCAAACACCAAGATGAACAGCTGGTCGGACCAGGATTCAGATCGTTTCACAAACGTTGGATATAATTACCTACCTGGGAAGAGGACAAGGTCCCAAAGGTTCTGCAGAAACAGAAATTACAATTGCTCCTCTTAAACTCTAGCACATTCAGCATTTAGAATTGGAGTCTGTTAGCCCAACAAAATCCACAAGCAGGCAAGGAACTTGAAAGAGCAGAAGAAGAAGAAGAAGAATGGCACAATTTATCAGTTAAAAGCATAGTTCTTAAAAACGAACTGGAGGTCGACCCGAATTTGGGTCATACCCTGGGTCGAGCAGTTCAACTTGCTATATGGCCGGTCAGACCAGACATTTTTTTCCTTCATATTTTATTGTAATTTCCTGAAATATATACAAACATATAGGTAAATAAGTATTGTAGAGTAAAAAAAGTATATATATGCACAAATTTCTGATCGAACCATCCGTTTTTTTGTTGATTTGGCTGGTTTGACCGGAAATTGACTGGAAATTGACCAGTCGAATCATAGTGTGTTTTTTAAGATAATTACGACCCGGAATGGGGTCCGAAACGCGGTCCGACTAGTCGGACCTCCGGTCGCTCCGGACTTAAAAGCTGTAATACATACGGGACAGAAAATACTCAGATCTACCGAATTAACTTGTATAATAATTTTACTGTGATTAATCCCTCGAACTTGTATAATAAGTTCGTTTTAATACAATGGGATTCGCATTTTGACACGTCGCTATCTTATGTTTTAATTTATCTAATCTCATACTTATGATTTTACTTTGACTGACAATTACGAGATAACTGCTAACTAAAATCACTTTACGGCTTGTTTGGAACCAAATCTCAAAGGAAAAGAATTCAATTCTCAACTCTTAATTGAAATAGAATGGAATCACTTCTCTAATTTGTTGTTTGGAAACAAAATTTTAACTTAAGAATTGATTTAGACTTTTACATCAATACCCTACGACACTTATAACTAGACAACTACACAACGACGAGAATCAAACTTACTCATAAGTAAGCAGTACTACAATATGGAGGTGGAAACCACTTGGTGTTCTAAAAAAAATTAGAACCGAATCAAGTCTCTCACAAATTGCAGCAAATCTCTATCTCCATCAAGACTCAAATATAACAAATCACGGTTAAATTGAAGGAACAACTACATCAGAACACAGTGTGTAGTTTAATGACCCGACTAATTAAAAGCAAAAGGGGAATTAAACAAATCCTAATTCCACAAGAGTCTTAGAATTGCTGTCTGCCGGAGCCAGTTGTCGTCGTCCAGGCTCGCCGGAGTACAGCTCCTCCTCTTCCTTGATAGGTTATTAATGGGTCAGTTCTAGCGAGAGGGAGACAATATTTTTTTAGGGGGAATGGGATAAAATGTCGAGAGGAAGAAGAGAGTCACCGAGGGTAATATCGACATTGTACATAAAATTCCGGTTGGTCATCGGCAATTCCGACCTTTTTTACGGGATTTCAAATCCAGTAGTTTGGATCCAAATGGAATCATTTTCCTGAGTAAAATTGGTTCTAAATATACCCATTTTTTTAAACTCAAGAAAGTAATTCAATTCTCATCAATTTTTATGTTTCCAAACAGCATGTTAGTAATCCAACTTGTCATGATACATGATTAATTTTATCCGTGCTGTCATACTACATCTCTAATTATTTTCATAATTTTAGGGAAAAACTTAATATTATTTAGATTCAAATCTGTATCTAGAGAAAATCGATAATGTTCAAATAAGACCGTATATAAAATTAGTAATGTGATATGACACGCAAAATAAGTCAAGTAATTATTATTGACTAGTTTCAAAAAAAAAATTAAAATCATAAATTAGTAGTATATTAACCTTTTAACTTGTGGTATCCAATGTCAATTTGTTGGAGTCGCTATTTCTAATAACAATTCTATTTAATTTATTACTACTCAAAACATGCAAAAGAATGTGGATCCCCATCTTTTGTTTATACCGTTTTCTGGCTGAGTTGGCTAAATTTATTTTCTCGAGCGAATAAATATAGAAATGCGATAACAAGATCTTAGAAAATAATACATATCCGATCTTGCTTTCATTCGAGAAAATTGCAATTCCTTCGTAAAATAATAACAGTATTAGAAGAGCTGTTTGGTATGGAAAAAATTAAAACAAGGAAATTGAATCCAAGACTTTTAGCTCAATTTCAAACAAGAAAGTACGAAGCCAATCAGGAAGTACAATTTTATCCAATGTAGTAATGTTATAACATCTCTAATACTTCTTCAGCAGTTGTTAGGGTCAGAGAAGATTAAAAAAAATTACTTGAGAGAGCTGTGGCCAATGCCTTCCAACCTTTAGCAAGAGTTTCTCGAGGCGTTTCTAGCCCTAATCATCATCATCGAACAGTTCATGTACAGTCTTTCTTCGGCTGGCCGTTGACGCAACAAGAAGTGAAGACAAGGAGAGCGCGGCGAGGCTTAGGCATTAGCATATCAGTGGTGCCTATGGCGATCCTTCTCCCTTGACGAATACGAGGAACCATGGTAGTCACGATCTGCGAGCAGGACAACTGTTAGAGAAGACGAAACACAAAACAGATGACGAAAAGGAAGAAAAAAAAAACTACAAGAGAGTGAAACAAGTGTACCTCGTGAAGAGTAGTGTCTTGGCTTCTCCGAGTGTCCTGCAAATGCAAATAGGCGGCAGCGTAATCAGAATGTTGCTTCACATTTGCGGCTTGGCATATGCCACGAAAACCAAATATGATATGGAACAAACCTGAATCTTTTCTGTCCTTGGAATGACGACCTCGATCCTTAGCCTTATCTTTTTCCCTTTCACTCTCATCACGATCTCTTTCCCTGTCAGAGTCTCGGCCCCTGTCACGCTCAGACCTAACTCTGTCACGATCCCTCTCTCTATCCCTGTCTCTGTCCTTGATCCTCTCTCCACCCCCTTCTGCTCTGTGTCCTGATTTAGATGTTGGAATGAGCTCTGCCCTTCCTTCTCCTTCTGAAGGTCTGGATTCATCATCACTTTTCTTAGAGTTTTTGAGCTTCTCAACAGAAACTTTTATAGTGGTCTCATTCTCAATGGCAACGACTGTTGGAGTTCCCTTTAAAACACTAGCATCACTACTAGTTGGTGGACTTGCCTGAGGAACTTCCTGAAGTAACATTTACACCTATTTAGATGGCAGCTTCTACAGCTTGTCAACATGTGTTTACGAAAATACACAAATCTTCATCTAAAAGAACAGAAAGACAACTCTAGATATAAAAGCAGCAAGAACTTGGACTCAAATAGAAAAGAATTTGTAAGAAACAACTGTGAATTACCTTTGGCATTTGTGAATCAGAAGGCCTGCTAGAAAAGGAAAAATCACCATCCCTGCACACTGATATATACTGTGCCTTTGGAAGGCTGTATAGGTGAGCAAGAACTCTACAAACTTCATCAATCCCAGATTTCTCTGCATCAAATGCCTTCCACCATGGTGGGTTTTCTGGAAGGGGCAGCTTGAACCTTCTTGCAGCAGCATACACAACTCCACAAGCAACAACCTCGCTCTTGAAGCGAACACACAAGGTAGACCGCAAACTGTACCAAACAGGTTCACAAAGAAAGAAAAGTGTTAGATCCATGGACAATAAATTAACATGACGGACGAGAGCTTGTCATTCATTCACATAAACATTGACACTAGAATCTACTAACAGAAAAAGTTATTAACTTCCCGTTATCACACGACAACCATCAGAAGCCAAATACTTTGGCAGCAAGAGTTAGACGTGAAACGACAAGGAGACCGGGCAGTACACTTCTCTTTTTGCTCACAGCAATATACTTAAACTGGACCAAAACCCATCAAAAGGCCAAAATATTGCCCCTGAAGGTCAATAATATTCAAGGGTATAATTAGTATTAGACAAATGAAAAGGAAGAAGGGGAAGATGGCAAACTGGAAAGATAAGTAACACATAGTCCAAATCCAATCACATCATCATAAGAAAAATAGCAAAATTTTTATACCACGTTTCTGTGCCCCTATTTTCATCAAATGATTTTAAATCAAAAGTTGAACTTTGACATGAAGAATAAACCTAGTTTCTGATTAGATGGACACCCTTATTGCACTAAAAAAGATATACACCAAATTCACGACATGAGTAACTGAATGCTCTAAATGAACAGGCATCAGCCTAATACTCACCTGTCATTTGCTAGATTCCAAGCTTCTTGTCTCAATTCATGAGGAGCACCAAGTGTAGCAAGGTAATTGGATATAAACTTATGAGGATGCTCAACATGACAAACAAAACCCATCTCCTTCAAAATATGCCTCTCAGTTCTGCTCAGTTCTAGTTTCAACTCTGCGAACTTCTGTTGAATCATAAACAATTAGCAAGACAGATTAGTACAAACAGAAGATCGACAGAAAACCAAAAATAACATATAAAAACATTACTTAGACCTATCTGCAAATGATACTAGAATCTAACCTTGGAAAACAAGTCTAAGAACACAATTGGCAGGTTCTCCCTCCGACACTCCATTCTATGAAAGACAATAATAACTTGCCTTGCCTTTCTGGGACTCTCCTCTAACTTAGATGCAAGCCACACGCAACTAGCTGCAACTTTCTGCACGGTACAATGGCATACGAAAATCAGATAAATATAAAATTACAAGCAACATTGGCGAACAAATGAAGATACAGATAAAAAATATAAAACAATATCAGCAGAGGGATTACCGATCACCTCAAGTCAATATTTCTGAGGAAACATATAGAAGAACTACCATATGCAACAAAACCAATATTTTTATACAAGATTGATATTCCGAGAAACTTGTCTACTGAAACAGATTTCTAATTCTCATGCCTCCACCCTCAGACATAACCAAACAACCAGGGAAAAATAGATGAAAAAGAGAAATAAAAAACACATTAACACAATCATATTAAGACTTTTCTCGCGAGCTAAAGAAGCTCCAACCTCAGCAAACGCTTAGGAGCTCAAACCTCAATCGTAACTAAGTATTGGGACCGTCCGGCAGAGGGCTTTGTCAAACTCAACACAGATGGAGCTTCGATGGGCAATCCGGGCCCTGCAGGTGCTGGTGGAGTTCTACGAGACTCGGGTGGCTACTGGATCTTTGGATTTGCTAAAGGCATTGGTACCTGCACCTCCCTAGCTGCAGAACTCTGGGCCTTGGCTCTTGGACTTGAGCTGACCTGGGAGAAGGGTTTTCGACGGGTCCAGGTAGAGGTTGACTCCTCTCTTTCCATCCTATGTGTGGGGCGAGATGTCGACCGTGCCCACCCTCTGGCGTCCTTGATCTCGAGAGCGAGAGACCTTCTTTTGAGAGATTGGGAGATATCCATCCAGCACACGTGGCGTGAAGGCAACCGACTAGCCGATGCTTTGTCCAAACATGCCTTGGAGCTTTCCTCGACCCTCACTATTTTGGCCAATGATGATTTACGGGGTCCACAGGCGATATCGGGATACTCTTTCCCTCCCGAGGGTTGTTCCCACAGGGTTTTTCCGCGAGAGGGTTTTAACGAGGCCAGCGACCGCTACCTTGAAAGAGGGTAATCCATATCGGAGGTCGATTCTAGGAATCCTAGAGATATGAGGGTGGATGTTCCCCCTAGTAGCTCAGTTGTACTAAGGGATTTGGTCCCTAACTGATTGTACTCTACTTTTATTGCTATATAGGGCTTGCCCCTCCTTTTTGACCAAAAAAAAAAACTAAGTATTGGGAGGCGCATTGCTCGAGGACAGACCCCGACTACGCCTACAGTAACACCAACCCCACAAGAGCACATCATATAGCACATGCTATCATAACCCTAAGCAAAACAACACGTATCAGAGAGAACGAACGGAGTAAAACCTTAACGTTGAAGCGGGCGAACGACTTCTTGCAGTAGAACCGGTGGAACAGAACCTGACCCGTAGCCATCACCGCTTGAGGCCTATACAATAACCGCCAGTTAAACTACTAATTAAATAATTGACGAGAATGACGGAACCGGTAAAAGGTTAAGAGGAGAAGGGAGTTGTTACATCTTAAGGAGGATGCCGCTTTCTTGGATGAGATCGCAGCCGTAGATTCGGAGGTTAGTTTCCGTAGCCGCATCGATTCCGTCCTTCCTCGACGGCGAATCCTGTAACTGCTCGTCCGTCAGGTAGAAGTTGTCTATCGCCGTGTAGATCATCGTGCTCCAGTCCAAACGGCGATGTATTTGCGATTGGGAGAATTTAATCGGCCGTTGGGAGGGGTTTATTTTTTTTTTCCTGGAGCCCTAACCCGAAGCCGAAGACAATGGATTTGGGAGGAAGAGAGATTGAAATTGCTAGCGACGTCGTTTGGGTATTTAAGAGGGACGATACTTTCCTATCTCGAAATAAACCAAGACTTTACACCCAAAAAAAATAATAAACCAAGACTGGGCCGATTTGGGCCGAACTGATGGGCCTAATAAATAATTGATCAAACTTCACTTGATAATAGGGGAAAACACAAATTTGTACTTGGGATGATCAATTAACATCGGATCAAATAGATTACATTTGCTATATTTTACCTCTTCAAAAAAATTAGGAATGAGTGTAAAGAGTCATTCTATTGTTGCCTGGAAAGAATAATCTATGATAAGATTCTCAAGAAATTTTTGGGAAAAAAAAAGCTTTAATTGATCGTTTATTATTATAACATTATGTTCAACTTTCTTGATATCTTAGTTTTATTTTATTACCAATGGAATTAGAATGTGTTCGAATTTTTATCCTTAATTTTGGATGGCTAATGCGTAGCCCTTGGTAATAATTGATTGTGTTTCATCTAACTACAGACCCAATTATATTTTTATAACATATATTTTTAAAAAAAATAATTTAAAAAATAGCAATCTCTAACCATTTATAAAAACTAGTCCAAACTAAGACTATCCGCACTAGTAGTCCCGAGCCAACCCAGCCCTGCAATATTTAATTAATTTCTCACTCATGCACCTCATCCCATCCCCCTAAACTCAATATTTACTCATAGCAGCAACCCTCATCCAACCCAGTCTCAGCCAATAAACAATTAATATATATATCTTCTACATCGTCAACCAATTAACTTTAATTAATTAATTCACATTTTTATATTCGTTAATATAAATTTTGTACTTCGCATTAAATTATTAATTTCAAAAAATAAAATACTAATAATTTTTGTTGAAAAATATTACATTAGCAATAATTCAAATTACATAGAAATTGATAAATGATAAATTACAAATGATGATAATGCTAATTAAAAATTAACTACAATTTCCAACTCAAATCTTATCTTATAAACAATAATCTCTTTTATTGAAAAGTGTTAAATTATCAATATTCAAATTACATAGAAAATGCCAAATGATAAATGATAAATATAAATAATGCTAATTAAAATTAAATAAATAATTATAAGATTTTTTTTCAACTCAAATCTTATCTTTAAAAATATTGGGTTTGAATAATATTGTGACAAGTATACAAAGTAGGATAAAATTTAGATAAGAAAAAATAAAAAAACTAATTAAATAAGGGGTGGGGCCCGTCCCACCCCCTCTCTCTACTCTCATCGCTCATCAAGCCTCGGTCAGTCAAAGGTTTTTCCCCTCCCATTATTTTATTGTTTTCCTTTATTATTTAATTGTTTTTTTTTGTGGGCCCAGCCCAGCCCCAACCCAAGCAAAAGTCGTTATTGCGACTAGCCTAACAAATTATGACACGGAATACCCGATTCCATTCCATCCAAGAAAGGGTCACAGTTCAAAAATATGAACAAAGATGAAACATGTATGAGAGAGGGATAGAGGCACCGATGAGGATGAATCTGACCAAACCCGACAATTCGACAATCCGACCTATCCAACAGTACTTAAAATACACCCAGTGTTTTTTGGTTTAGCTGGGGACAAGCATTTAGTCCCAAAATGGGGACTAAAGGAGTGAAACCATTATGTAAGGTCATTTTCGTAAAGTCATTATTATTCTCTCTCCATTCTCTAAAACCACCTATCTAATTTAAATTGATTTTCTCTCCCACGAATTAATGATTGACTTTCTCTCTCCAATGTATATAACTATCACCTAATTTGAATAAATTCTTTAATGACACCTAATTAATTATTTTCTCTCTCAGCCTAAAACTCTCTATTATCACAAAACCCTAGTTACTAAGCTCACAACTCAGTATTGAAAATATACAAGTCCGAACAAGCAAACCAATAAATCAGTATTAAAAATATACAAGTCTGAACCAACAAACCAACAACTCACAATATCAAACCAGCAAGTTGGAACCAACAAACCAAAGACTCAGGATAGAGAACATACAAGTCAGAACCAACAAACCAAAGACTCAGGATAGAGAATGTATAAGTCAGAACTAACAAACCAACAACTAAGGATAGCAAACTAACAAGTCGAAACCAACAAACCAAAAACTCAGTATTGAAAATATACAAGTCCGAACTAACAAACAAACAAACCAACAACTTAGGACATCAAAGAAGTAAGTTAGAACCAACAAATCAACAATTCAGGACATAAAACAAACAAGTCAGAACCAACAAACCAACAACTCAGGATAGAAAAAAGGGATAATTGCCCTCGCCCCCCTAGGGTTTGCGAAAATTAGTGATTCAGCCCCTTTATTATTTTTTATTATTATTTAGCCCCTTTAATTTGTGAAAAGTGTATTGTTTAGCCCATTTCACCGAAATCCGACCATTTCTCCGGCGAAAATAGACCTAAGATTACTAAAATACCCTTTTCTTTTAAAAAGTAAAAAACTAAATTGAAACACAATCGTAATTCGTATTGAGCTGAAATTTTTCATGAAGCATCCTAAAAATACATATGATTTACTTAAAATATTTCAGAAATTTTGGAGGCACAAAAGTATTTTTTTTATTTTTCAATGTGCCAATATTTTGTAATATCATATAAAATAGAAAATTTGTCTAATTGGGCTGAAAGTTGTTCCATGTGTCTTTAAGTATCTTTAATGAATTTAAAAATCAAAAAGTCTAGATTCTCACGAGCCAATTTTGAAAAATTTTGGAGATACCAAAAATATAGAGTTTTAATTTATTTTTTTACTGGAGTCTTTAATAAAGATGATTTAGGACACATAGAACAAGTTTTAGGTCCTAAATTCACTAAATATGCTTAAGAACACATGGGACACGTTTCAGCCAAATTAGACAAATTTTATATTTTATATGATTTTACAAAATATTGGCACATTGGTAAAAAAAAAAGAAATACTTTTGTGCCTCCAAAATTTTTGAAATATTTTACGAAAATCATGTGTATTTTTAGGATACTTCCTGAAACATTTCAGTTCAATACGACTTACGATTGTGTTTCAATTTATTTTTTTACTTTTTAAAGGAAAAGGGTATTTTAGTAATCTTAGGTCCATTTTCGCTGGAGAAATGGCTGGATTCCGGTGACAGGGGCTAAATAATACCCTTTTCACAAACTGGAGGGGCTAAATAATAATTAAAAAAATAGAGGGGCTGAATCACTAATTTCTGCAAACCCCAAGGGGGGCGAGGGCAATTATCCCTAGAAAAAAAGTAAGTCGGAACCAATAAACCAACAACTCAGGATAGAAAACAAGAAAGTCGAAACCAACAAACTAACAACTTAGGAAGCGAAACTCAACCAGCAACCAGTAAAACTCAACCAACAACCAGCAAACTAGTAAAACTCAACCAGCAAACTAGTAAGCAAAACGAGTCTCGAGCTTCTTCTTCATGACCAATAAACTATTTGGGGGAATATTAAGGAATTTTGGAAAATCTAGAATAGAGAAGAAGACGAAGCAAAAGAGAGAGGGAGAAAGATAAATAGGAAATAGAATGGCTACATTTAAATTTAAAATTTGCTTAAAAATAGGGACATTTATGATAATGGGGGCTAAAAATAAGGAAGTCATTAACTGTTTTACTTTTTTGATTTGGATAATAGTCAAAAATGTCCTTGAGCTATTGCACCATTAGATTAGAATCTTTAAAAAAAATACTAATCTAACGATCTAAATGCTAGTCCCCATATGGGGACACACCCCTTTTAGTTCCCAACCAAGCTAAATTTGATAAAAATGGTCGTGGCTTGGTTTTGCCATTAAACCGATGTTATCGATATTAGTTTGGTGTCAATTATTGACAATCCCGACACACCAAAACACTGTCCCCATATAAGTTATATCATTTTACATAACTAAGTAATCAAAAATATTATTTAATTAATTATATCAAACAATAATTGGAAATATTGTGACTGGCACGACATTACTTATAACAAGGCGTGTCATTTTTTTAAAGCTAAACACTTATTAGTGAAAGCACCAAGGGTGCATTTGGTACTAAGGCTTAGACAGGACTGGACAAAGTTTTTTGTCCAAGCCTATGTTTGGCACAAGAAATGGACAGGACAAAATTGAATCATTGTCCAAGCCCACTCCTAATTTCTTGTCCCACTTATTTCCATGAGACAAATTTTTTTGTCCAATGACAGAAATCTCTTATGGCATATTTTTACCATGTTACCTTATATTATTTCTTTTTTCTTATTTGTTATCATATTTAACTCAATCATTAATAATCATTTTCTCTACTATAAAGTTTTAGATCTTATATACAACATTTTTAATTGGGATTCATTGAAATTTTTTATATTTCATATTTTGGATATAAATCCATATAAAAATATGAAAGTGGTTAATATATATATTTGATCAACACTTACATATTTACAATGATATTATTTTAGTGAGTCACTCAAATAATAAATTCAACATACCTATTTATTATATAGTGTACATGCATGAATAATTTTTAATAATATTTTATCTTTACAAAAACATATTTGTTTAATTATATGATATCATATTAAAAATATTTATAATGTAATTAACATGACCTAAATTCATAAGGATTATTTTTGAATATTTAGTTTTAATTCTGATTTTTTATTCAAAGATTTTATTTCTATGTTATAACATTATTGTTAATGTAATGATTGATTTTACTCAGTTTAATGAATATTATCTGTTGTTATCATGAAGAATATTTTTGTCTTTACCAAAATTTTAGATTAAATTATTATACATATACAATTGAGAAATAGACAAAATATTCAATCATGTACTGAAATAACCAAACATAGGACAGTACAGCTAGAACAAGTAGTTCTGTCCAGTACTGTTCTGTCAAGTATTGTTCTGTCCTGTCCAAAAGTCGTATCAAACGCACCATCAAACCAAATTATGATTTGGGGTACAAAAGGATTAAAATAGTGCAATAGTTGGGCATGAAAGTTTTGTATGCAAAGCAAAATAAGTTGCTACAGGCATTATCAAAATTGCATCATCTGATTAAACGAGGGCTAGCGATTGAGTGTTAATGACACAATGAACTCATTATAAGCTTGCATCATCTACTTCGGAAGACCAAATCATATGGCATTAGTATATTGACTAATGAGAAAAGTCTTGTTTGGATTCTTCAAGCGTAATATATTCTCATTGATGAATAATTGCTTATCAATGTTAGGTTGTGAATCGAAACGGATCCAAGACTTTTGATTTTCTCTAATTTCAATATAGAGTTGAATAAGTTCATCTTCTTGGTCAAAAATGTGCAAGGCTAATTGTCCATAAATATAAAAATCATTTTTTTCTACTATCCTAATTAAGAGTCATAGATAATTTCTCCTCAATAGTCAATGTTACAGGATTAGCCCCCTCACCTTAGACTTTCTCTTCAACCTCCCTAAGGTCAACTTATTGAACGTCTAAGGTCTCCTCTTTACCCTCACCAAAATTAGCTTCTTTTCAGCTTTAAGGGCCACTTCAACTCCTAGAACCTCCTCAAAACCCTCCATAAGATTAACCTTAGCATTAGTCATAGCAAACTCCTCTTGACCAATAATTTGTAGAATATAAAAGGGCTGATTTAAAGCCTTAAAATTGAGTCCATGTCTTAGTAGGGGTTATGGCCTAATAGCCAACAATGAATAAATTCGTCTTAAAATTACCTCTAATATTTTGGAAACATACATCATAGAAAGCATTAGTGGAGAGAATGAAATAGAGAGTAGTCCAAAATTGATAGGTAGGTCTATTATTGAAGTAATAGTCTATAAACTTGGCAATTTGCTGGCAACATTGCAGTTTATTCTTCATCATATATTACATAGTCTCACCGGATACTTATCACCATTGGTGCATATTAGCGTCAATTTGAACAAGGTCTACTGTGGATCTAAATAGACGTGATCACTAAAATCTATCATGTTTACTTTCTCCTAACAATATGCGCTCTCTAACCAAATCTTTGTATACACAAACTAGCTGAAAGTAACTAAAGTAGTACGAGGCATAGTCACTGAAATCTGTTTTAGTAAAAAGAAGATTGAGAGGTGGTAGTTTGAAACCAATATTTGGGAGCTATTGTTGAAAGCAAACTGATTAAGATAATTTCTCTTCACATGGAGAAGAATGGGTGGAAGAATATCGGCAAATGGGAATTAAATTATTTCACAAAAATAAAAAATTATAATTTTGGGAACAAAAGGTTGATGAATCAAAATAGTACAATAGTTGAGCAAGGAAGTTGTACATAAAAAGAAGAAGTTATTACATGCGTAATCAATAACTTGATAAAACCCAATAACTGGTTATAAGTTTAACGCATACTTGGGAGGAGGTTTGTCTTTCAAGAAATTAATGTTGACAATATTTAGCTTGATGAACCTACTTATAACATAGAATTTGATGGATATAGCAAAGAAAGTCATTGAATTCGTGGGAGGCATAAAAACTCTATTGATTATTTATGGATGGAATGTTGATAAGTAAATCGACCTTACTAGTAGAAACTTTTTGTGGCATACCTTCATTCTCTATCAATTTGATTGACATTAGGTACTCTCAAGAGAGGTATAAAGGCTAGAATATTGTGGAGGTCAAACATGGATAAAAGTTTGTACTCAATAAAAATACAAGTGTTGTTTCTGGCAATGAAAGTCTAGCAATTAAGTGTTAGTGACACAATAAACTCATCATTTTATTGCATCCTCCACTTGAGAAGACCAAATCATGTGGCATTAACATATTGGCTAGTGGGAAAAAACTTGTTTGGATCCTTCAAGCGTAGTATATTCTCGTTGACGAACAATGTCAATGGTAGGATGTGAATTGAAATAGATCTAAGGATTTTGATTTTCTCCAATAATATAAAGTTAGATAAATCAATTTTCTTAGTCAAGAATGTGAAAGGCCAATTGTGTATGAATATAGAAGTCACTCACTCCACCAGCTTGCTTAAATAGTCAATATTACAAGATTGGTGTGTGAAGATGGATTAACCTACCTTAGACATCCTCTTTAACTTCTAGGGTCTTTCACCACCTTCCTTAGATCAACATCTTCTTTAAAATCGAGGGCCTCTTTGCCACTCTCCCCAAGATCAACCTCTTCTTTAACTTCTACGCCACTTCAACCTTTAGGGCCTCCTTCCCATTTTCTATAGGATTGACCTTAGTGTGAGTCACAGCAAAGAAAATTTAACTAATAATTTGTAGAATATAAAAGAGTGCATCCAAAATCCTAAAGATTGACACAATAATGTACTTGGTATGAAATTACTTCTAATATATATACCACATAGAGATTGTATTCACTATATTAGTATGAACTTTCTTGTCTCATACCTTTATTGTCCATCAACTGCTTGTCATTGTTTGGATGTGAATTGAAATGAATCTCAGGCTTTTAATTTTCTCAAATTTCAATCTAGAGTTGGATAAGCCCATTTTCTTGGTAAAGAAGATGCAAGGTTAATAACCTCATCAACTACTTGACATCCTTGATTCATATTTTTATTAGCTTGCATAGTTTTAAAGATGACTCATAAGATGATCCATAATTTGGCTCGATTTTGGGTAGATTGACTCAATCGGTTGAATCGTCAGTTGGACCAAAAATAATTTACAATAATAAATTATATATTATTCTAACATGACCTACAATTACACATTCTAGAGGCTTCTTTTTACCATTAACTATCTTCTCTCGCACCCAGTTCTACTCCAAAAATTTCATCTATTTGTTTTCTACAGTTCTCTCTTTCCATCTCTTTTATTTCTTCTCAATTTTTTTTCCTTCTTTTTCCAGAAATTTGTTCCTCCTCTCCTCCTTCACTCCGCTATTTTGATCTCATTGTTAACGGAGATGTGGTCGGGGTAAGGTAAGCTAGCCAGGAAAATGAATATTCTTTATATATTGAAATTTCCACAAAATGGTGGATAGAGGATGGAGATCGACAGTTATGATAATTTTGTGTATGTCAGATTTTAAGGGTATAGTAAAAGTTCACAATAGAAATTCAAGGGTCAGAGAGCTGGTGCCACGTTACGTTCACCATTTGGTTCAGTGGCATTGGGGTGGGGCGGGATGGGGTGAAGTCCAGGGTTCGACTCCTGGCATAAGCATTTCTAATGTAATAGAATAGGATTTAGAATGGGATAAAAGAAAGAGATCGGAGGAGGGTTTCTTCCCGGAAGAAATCAAGAAAGGGAGATCGGAAAAAAATTTGAAAATTAGGAAGATTTAGCGTGTTTTATTGTCTATCGAAATATTTTTTACCAGTAATGTCATGACATCCTTACTAACCGGAAAAATCTGGGTCATAAATCCAAATAAAACAACCAGTTTGACCAAATTTTGAGGAGTTTATAATGTCAGCATCCTAACCAACAATTCGCATATGTTCACATGACTTATTTGCGGTCTGATCGATCCATTCACCAGTCGTACTGTATTTTTAAAAATTAAGATTAAATGTTTAATATTTATAAAACAAATCGAATAATGTATTTACAGATCTTACTCAAATTTTATCAATATATACGAGTATGAGTCTAGAGCTAAGTCCAAAAGTCAAACAACTAAATCCAAATGTGAATACAATAAAAAAAATTAATAGATGTAAATCTAGATTACATTGCATTCTCAAATTCACCGAGTGCAACTTTGGCCAAATTTTCTGGTATTGAGCAATGGGAATTTCAAGAGCGTGCTTCATAAAAGTGTGGTCAACAATGAAAGGATGCGCATGTCGTAGGCCGTGGGCCGTGTTCGTTGCACCTCCACACGAGGCCATGATTGGGCCTCTCGAGGAGCTCGTCGATGAACAAAACCCACCAAAATATTCCACCAAGACCTTCGCCGAGTACCATCGCCGGAAGTTCAACAAGCTCCCCCCAATAAGCTTGTCGCTTATTAGAGTATTTCTGCGAATTTCGATGCCGTCTATTGGATTTTGATGTTTGTACTTCTGTTTTGTTTTTCAAATAAAAGATGAACTCGATTTTAAACTCGTTCTTACCAAATTTTTACAAGATTCACGCAGATAATTACCGAAATGTTTTCTCTAATACATGCATTTGGAAGACTATCTTGGGCGGAGGGACTTGTAATTGCCCCACTTAAATTTTAACAAACAATAGTTAAATATAATTTATATGTTTGTACTAAAATTAGAAATTGATCTCATGTAACTAACTTATAAATGTAAACCAAATTTTTAAAAATTTAGGTTGTCGCAAATTTTGAGACTCCACCATTACCGTGAAAACTCCTGATTCCCCTGAATAGGCGCGAATGAGCCAACTAAGCAATAAGAACTTCGATACGGAGAAAATGACCTTGAGAACAAACAGAAATTAGGGATGGCAATGGGTAGGGTAAGGTATTGATAGTATCCAACCCATACCCTAGTTTTTGTAGTTGGGTCCATATCCTACCCACGACCCTATGGATATCTTTTATTAAGACCGAGACCCAGACCCTAGGGTCTAATCAAAGATCCATGTCCTATCCATAGACCCGCTACTTTATATCATAATTTTTTAAATTTTAATATAATCTATATAAAAATTAAAAATAATAAAGTCTATATAATAAAAAAATAATATCAAACTGAATTTAAATCAAACATTAATATTTAAACTAATTATATAAACATGATTCAAAAGTTATCAATAAATTCATAAGTGTTAAATATAAAGTTCAAAAATAAAATAATTTCTTGCTAATTTTTCATGTGACTTCGAAATAAGTCTTTTTGATTTCTTCTTACTCCCTGCTTGCTCATATAATTTAATTATTCATGATTTTTTTTACATCTGAATATAAAATTTAATTACTTAGTTAGTTATTTAAAATTTGATATTTTAATAAAAAGTTAGAATTATATATACATAAAATTTCACTGTCGACATCATCAATAACCGAAGCATATTTCACACTATTTGCACATTCTAATGAATCGGTTGAGTAAAATAAGATATCGAACTTAAGCACATTATTTTAAATCACAAATTTGATAAAATATATCATTATCAAATTATTTTTTTGGTTAAGCATTAGGATTTTTTTGGTTAGTCATTAGTTTTGTCTAATTAGGCATTATAATTTTTTTTAGTTAATTTATATATGTGTTAAAATAATTTTTATAATAAAATAATTAGGATCTAAGTAGGATCTACCTAATGGATATATGAGTAGGGTCTAACTAATGAGTCTATGGGTAGGGTTAGGGTCTAGGTTTATATCGACCCAATCTAGACCCAAATCCTATTAAAAGTAATATACACAAACCCATATCCCACCCATGACCCGTGGACCTTAAGATCCACTGGTAAGGTAAGGGTCTGACCCACAGGGTGTGGATCTTTTTGCCATCCCTAACAGAAATATACCGCTTCCATTCATAGTCATATATTGAATGTCATAATTCTGGCCATAATCATAGTTATATATTGGATGTCATAATTTTGGACATAACATTACAGGATCTTATCCGAGGCAAGCCTCTGTTGAGACAAGGATATTCAATATGTACCTGATACAAAATTATACTGATGACGCGACTACCTGAAAAAATACCAATGCCAAAAATCCTATTCTTAGACAAGAAGATTCAACATTTTCACGCTCTCGTCTCTAGCACGTACACAGTACGCCAATTAAGAGTCAGGAGATATGTGAGGGCTGAAACACGCATTACGCATTCCCTTGTCAAAAAAGCGAGGGATGCTTTTCGTGTCACACAGCGCCCACACTTGGGTGTCACGTGGGGATTGGTTAGAGCTATTTTTTTTCTTCTTATTTTTAACATTTTTTCCAAAATTTTTATTTTTTAATTTTTTTGTTACATTTAGTATTGTTTTATTTTAACAATTTTTTATGTTTTTACAAATTTTACAAATTATGTTGTTACAAATAATTCAATTAATGTTGTTTAAAATTTTTAAATTATGTGGTCAATTTATTTTAAATTTATGGTTATAAATTATTTGTAAAACTTTAAATAAATGCCAATAATTCATCTTTTCTCACCAAATTCTCAATCTCTCTCATGTTTCTACATCAATTTCTTAAATCCTCTCATTTGTCCATAAAGATATTTAGTTTTTTTTTTCTAAATATGAATCCAAATGATCCTACATCTCAAAATTTTGGATATAGTTCATATTTTAATTCTGATGATTCATTCACTCAATTTATGAAAAATTGAATCAATGGGAAACATGAGCTCATGATGATTATCGAGTTCTTAAGAACATAATTGAGAAAATGTACACCAATGTACTATAGCTATGATAGTTCTTGCCTATTAGACATCATCTAATATCATGGACAAATACATGTTTTATTTTGATGAGGTGTATGTGAGCAAATCTAATGAACAAGATCTAGCAAAACTACTCCATATTGAGGAAGAATGTAGATTTCTAGGCTTGATAGACAGCTATGATTGCATGCACCAATGGAAGAACTGTCCAATTAAATGGGTTAGAAATAGATTTTTCATATGACCTATGGATATGACATGCCTTTTGGATACATCAGGTACGTGTAATGGTATCAATATACTAAAAATGTATCCTATTTTTATGATGTATTGATAGATCTATCATAAAAAATGAGTTACATCGTCAACAGTCGTCATGGGAGTATGACATGTTATCTCATTGATGGGATACATTCTCAATTGACTATCTTTGTTAAGTGAGTTATAGCTCTATCAATCTTGAAACACAAGATGTTTATTCAACGTCAAGAAGAATATAAAAAGGATGTATAAATAACATTTATAATTCTTTGTTTTGCATTCATCCAACGTCCATATCTTATTTAGGACAAGGAATTCATTGAAAAAATTATGATTACATGTATTATATTATATAATATGATAGAAAAAAATGAATAAGATAGATATTTCCACTATTGTCTGAAAGAATCTCATAATGATAGATCCAACGCCAACACCGAAAATCATGAATTCTTTATTTAATGCATCCGATCTTTATCAAATGCTATGATTGTTTGAACTCAACTTAGCAATAGAGAAACTCATATCACTTTAAAAAAATTAATTGATTTAGGGTTAATTACCCTCAGGTCCCTGTAAGATTGATGATTTTGTAATAGGGTCCCTGTGTAATTTGAATAAGATATAAGACCTCCGCTTTATAACGAAATATTGTTATAAGGTCCCTAGCTGAACCCTTGCTGACATCATCAATTTTTTTTCATTTTTTTATATTGAATTGACTAAAATACCCTTAAGCCAAAAATAAAAAATATCATCTTCAATCACCGGGCCACCAAAAGGCGGGGTCGGCGGCTAACGAAGCCAGAAAAGTCACTAGCGACAGTTAAAACTCGGGATTACCAACCCCACCGAGATCCAAATGAGTTGGGGGCAAGCCGGCTACTCAAGGGCGCGCCGGAGGAAGGGGAAGGAGAACCTAAGGTCAGCTCGGGCTGGCGAGGCCACCCGCGATGGTTGGAGGAGGAAAGAGAGAGATCGCTGGTGGGGTGGACGCGGGCAACACGAACGGCTGAGAGGTGACGGGGTGGGCCACCACAGAAGGCTGCGGCAGGGAGAGGAGAAGCTGATAGTGGTGGCCGATCTGCCCGGGGAGGCTCACAGCGGCGGGGATCGGCGTCTGCGGCCCGGAAGTCCAAAGAGAGGGTTTTTTTATTCTGGGCAAATTGGCGGAGGAGACCACACGGAGGGACTGCCGTGGAGTGGTGAGTGAGGTTCTGGGTCCCGATTATCGTGGTAGAGCACGGAGCGGCGGTGGCGACGGAGTAGTAACCGCGGAGGACCTACCAGGCACGGCCAGCCGAGGTAGTTGAGGAAGCGGGAGACCTACCGGCGTGTTCATCATGGCGAGAGGATGGCCATGGTGATGTCCGATCGCGACGATGCAGCCTGTAGCGGCTCTAGTGAGCGGCAAAAAGTGAACGGAGGAGGAATAGTCGGTGGCGGCGTTCTGATTTTTTTTTCTTCTGGGTTTCTGGTTGAAGAATGT
The DNA here is from genome assembly GCA_012979155.1 of Hypericum perforatum. Lineage (NCBI taxonomy): Eukaryota > Viridiplantae > Streptophyta > Magnoliopsida > Malpighiales > Hypericaceae > Hypericum > Hypericum perforatum. The sequence continues at coordinate 94,087 of SOPF01027638.1, read as the reverse complement.
TTTTTTGGCTTAAGGGTATTTTAGTCAATTCAATGTAAAAAAGCAAAAAAAAATTGATGATGTTAGCAAGGGTTCTGCCAGGGACCTTAGAACAATATTTCGTTATAAAGCGGGGCTCTTATATCTTATTCAAATTACACAGGGACCCTATTACAAAATCGTCAAGCTTACAGGGACCTGAGGGTAATTAACCCATTGATTTAGCATATTTGGCAAAAAATGGTAGATGCAGTTAATTATGTAATTTATAATTATTTATAATTTTTTAGTTTCGTACATAATTATATAATTTGCATTTTTCATATTCATAATTTGAATTATTAATAAACATTTTTATTTTACAAACAATTATTTTTGTTACTTCAAAATTAATTTTATTTTTTAAATTAGTTTATGATCATATTTGAGTTAATTAATTAAAAAATAAAATAGAACTAATGTGAAACTAACGCGAATAAAGGGACGAGAGCAAAGCAAAAGCGCTAGTGCAAATATTAAATTGAGTGTAGGAGCGAGTCTTGTACAAATTTTGAAAGATGATAATTTGTGAGTTAATTTATATTCGAATTTTGTACAAATTTTGAAATATGACAATTGTTCCTAATAAACACTTATGTATTTTTTAGGATTTGAGCCCGAGATATGTTTAATCAATAACAAATTCTCTTGTTAATTGATTTAATTCCTCGTTGTAATTAAACAATTTAGTTTAGTGCAAGACGTAGGAAGTTACATATGCAAGTTGGTGGTTACTTGCAAAAGCATACTTGTTTCAACGACGCAAGACGTTTTCATGATAACGGAAATATAAGGTTCAATTTCTCAGAATATGTAATATGATGTAAACTTCGGTGGATACAATTCAAGGTTTAGATTCAGATTATGGTCACTCCTAATGTTAAAAGTTGTTCATAGATTTCTTACAAATGAATTGAAAACAACTGATAAGCAGCTTATTTTTATGTCTAGCATTACAAAATATAACAAATAGTAAAGATAATGGTTTACTATTTAGACTCTTTATATGAACAAATACAATTTTACGTATTAAAAAAATCTTGATCATACTTGTCAAATTAGCATGAGTAGAGCGAAAAGTGACACGTAGAAGATGCAACAAAAAAGTAACCATTATTGAAAACTTCAACCGCATAATCTATTAGCCATATGCTTGAAGATTAGATTTGTTTTTAAAATGGTAATGTACAGCTTTGATTTGTTTACTAATTGCTGTGTGTATGTAGGAATGACAATGGGCAGGATTCGGATAAGATCTATAGGACCCAGATCTTTACCATTTTTTATAAAGGTGGACTCAGATCCTTACCCTTATCCTTTTTAAAATACAGAATTCGAGCAGGATATGGTTCAAAAAATATTGGGTAGGATCAGGATAGACCTACGAGTCTATGGTACATAAAATTATTTATTGAAAAAAATGAAAACTACAATATCAAAGTTCATATGCATTCTAAAATTAAAACTCATAATAATGATGAGACTATCATATTCATCAAGTTATAATTTTTTCAACGAGAACAAACAAATTACATCAAGCCCAAAAAAAAATCTAACAACGATGCTATAGCATAAGAAAAAATTAATAATAGATATCACCAGCAAGAGACAAATAAGCAAAAGAGTGTGTCACCACCACATTGATTTGTTTATGAACAATAGTAAAAATATATGCATCCAAACCCTACATCCTGCATAAAGAGTATTATATATATAATTCGGGTAGGATCCGGGTAGGATCCTATAGGTCCATATCCATACCCTCATCCTTTGTAAAAAAATAGGATTCGGATATGATTCGGATCTAGGACCCGGTCAAAGTCAACGGGTCCTAGACCCTTCGAGTTTAAAACAGGTTAGACCCTTAGGATACAGGTTTAATTGTCATCCCTATGTGTATGTTCTTTCAGTACATAAGAGTTAAGCCAACTCCGATGTCATTCTGGGTAGGAAAGAAGAGTCTTTTTTAATCTTATTATTTGAAATTGTTCAGATCTACAATCCATGTGCTTTTTTTATGCAGCGTTCGAATACATTTTCCCATTACTGAAAATTTTGAATTTAAATATATCTTGTACTAGACTATTGGTTTCTAGCAAAATTAATGTTTCCCCGTCGTAGAGCGTCATAAATGATTTAACGAGGTGCAATATTTTACACTTACTTGTCATTGCATGGGTTGAATAGGTGCATATCCCCTTCGATAGAATGTGTAAAGCTATATTATCCACTGATTATTTTCACAAATGAATACAACATTTTTAAAGTATTTTATTCCTTGCTTATAAGCATTTTGAAAATATTTCAAGAGTTTATTCATTGTAAGATATTTCTCTTTGAAGTTCTCTCAAAATGTGTATCATGTTGATGTGAGCAGCAAGGTGCTTTTATTAGTGGCAGGTGTATTCAAGACAATATCCTTGTAGCACACGAGGTCTTTCACAAGCTTAGACATTGCAATCGGAAGCGAAATGGCGTTATGGTCTTACAGCTTGACCTTAAAAAGTCTTTTGATATGGTTAATTGACAGTTTCTTTGCAATGTTTTGGCTAAGTTTGGGTTTCCTCCTAAATGGGTTAAGTGTATCTTGGCTTGTATATCTTCTGTTTCATATGCTGTCCTTTTGAATGGGAACCCCATTAGCTGGTTTAAACCAACTAGAGGGATTAGGCAAGGAGATCCCATATCTCCTTTCTTATTCCTTTTAGTTTCTGAAGCTTTGTTCAGATACATTCATTTTAATCAGCATATAGGATCCTTTCGTGGATTTCAGATTAACCCCCATTGTCCTACTCTAACTCACAACCTTTTTGCTGATGATACTCTCTTGTTTGGTAAAGTTACTGATGGCGAGGCTATGACATTAAGAATATTCTCAATGTTTTTGTTAATGCATTAGGACAGCAAATTAACTTCCATAAGTCTTCTATATTGTTTGGCAGGGGCGTCCCTAACGGTGTCAAGCAAAATATCTTATTCATCCTTGAGATGAAAGAACTACAAGATGGCAATTTGTATCGTGGATTGCCATCTCTGTGGGGAAAATCCAAAGTAAAGGCTTTGAAGTTTGTCCTAGATCGTGTAACAAAGAAGGACCAATCCTGGAAACAACAACTTCTCTCCATGTCAGGGAGAGAAGTTATGGTAAAAGCTGTCCTCTCGTCTATTCCTATCTATTCTATGCAATGCATTAAATTTTTGAAGAGTTTTTGCAATAGCTTAAACATCATACTTGTTAGGTTCTGGTGAAAAGGTGATGTCGATAATAGAACTATCCATTGGATGAGTTGGAACAAGATTACCACATCTAAGAGCTTATGAGGTTTAGGCTTTAAAAATTTGGATGTGTTCAATGATGCTCTACTAGACAAGCAGGCTATGAGAATCTTAACTAATCCTTATTTGCTTTGTGCTAAAATGTTAAAGGGACTATACTTTCCTAGTACTGACTTATTGCAGGCTGTAAAAGGTAGAAAAAGTTCATGGATGTGGAAGAGCATTTTTGTTGGTAAAGAGCATATTAAGAATGATGTGCATTGGAGAATTGGGAATGGTACTACGATCAGGATTTTGCAGGATTTGTGGATTCCGAGCCTCCTTATGGGGAGGATTACCTCTCAACAACTACTAAATACTGCTCCAGTTGTGGTTAGCGACTTGGTGGATACTGCCTCTGGTCAATGGAAGCTCCATATTCTTGCTGAATTCTTTGACTCACAAGAATCCTGGGCGATTGCAAATCTGAGGCCCCCAAATAATAACGTCGATGATAAACTTGTGTGGAGGCTTGCAAACAATGGAAATTAATCAGTAAAGGTAGGCTATTTGCACCTGAAACAGCTTTCATCTAATCCATCAGTTTCTGGGAATGCAGGCTCCATGAACCAAACTATTTGGAAGATCATTTGGAAGCTGGATGTCCCTCCTAAGCTGAGGAGTTTCATCTGGAGACTAACTACAGGGTGCATCCCAACTGCACACACTATGAAGAACAGGAACTTGGGAAGAGACGACAACTGCTATATTTGTAATCAGGGGAATGAAACTATTTTACACACTGTTTTTCATTGCAAACATGCCAAAGTGACCTGGTTTCATTCTAATTTAGGTTACTTCCAAGAGTTGCCCCACCCATTGAACTTTCAAGTCTGTTTCTGGAAGTTAATGTGTGATCTTAAAGGCCTTAATGCCGAGCACCTGATTGCGTTTATGGTTTTCTTATGCTGGCAGATTTGGAAGGCGAGGAACGAGGCCTTGTTTGACGGGAAATTACCTGACCCGCATACCACTGTTCTACGTGCTACTAAGGCATGGCAAGAGTGGACGGCTTCTAAGCCTTCCTTGAATGATGCTCCTAGACAGTCATCATCTACTCATGGATGGACTCCACCTCAAGCACAGGAGGTGATGGTTAATTGCGACGGTGCTTGGACTAGCGATGATCATCGTGCAGGCATTGGCGTGGTTGCCAGAAACGATCGAGGCCAAGTCATTGATGGCCATAACCTTTCAACCACTGCTTCTTCGGCTGTGGATGCGGAAGTTCTTGCTCTCCGCGCTGCTATCGAGTTGGCCAGCACTAAGCTCAAGGATTTTACAGTTCACATTCAATCTGACTGCAAGGCTGCGGTTGATTTCATCAACGGCACTTCGGACTCGATTGAGTGGAAAACTGAAGTTGAGGCAATGTTAGCTAAAACTGAACTTAACAAACTTGAATACTGTACCTTAAGTTTTATCCCTATAACCGGGAATGAGGTGGCCATTTGGATCGCTACAAAGTCTGGAATTAAACAATGTGCGCCTAATTGGAAATCTCACCCCCCGGAAGAACTACTTTCCCTGTTGTATTCTGATTTTCCGGACGCTTAGTCGTTAATTTATGAAGTTGCACCATTTACCCTAAAAAAAAATACATTGACGATCTATGAACAGCTACGATTAGGTAGTAAGTAATGCGTTCGACTTGTTGGCAAAACGGTAGGGTTTGATAAATAAATTCGAGTTTCGAGTTGGAAAACGGAAGAGTCAGAATGCGCCGAACACCCGACGAGTGACAGGTGTCCGTTGGAAACCAAAAAAAGTCTTCGCGCAGACCCGGTGGACGCTCACCTATTGGCAGGCGTTGGATCTGTGGCCCCTCTCAAACCTAGCAGGTACCAGATTTTCGGCAGGCATCGGTCGCACATGCTAAATTGGCACCTTTTCAATGAAACACGTTTGGATGCAACGTTTTCCAATGGCCACCATTTGAATGTTTCAGGAACGTTTTTGGTGATCAATAGGCTCTTCTGATGATGCCCAAAAATCTGTAAATACATTTTTTGATCTTCATTTTAGTACTACGAAAATCTCTCTTACGCTCACTTTCCTCTACTAAAGCATCATCAAATTTTACATTAACTTTTTTGAGATCAGGTCAAGATTGTACACGCTTTGAATAATGTTTATCGTTATCGTGGTAACAATAGTTGTTTGACCCGTTGTACCACAACATCTACGAACTCAGAGTTTAGTACGGTGGTGACAATCTACTAATCAGGTGTCCGTTTTTCATGGTTATAAATCTCCACGCTTACATGTTTTGGACCCACTTAATTGATCTACATTCTCGACGTTGTTAACATTTGGTTATGAAGATATAAACCAGCTTTCATGGCAGTATGATTGTTTAGGTTTGGGAAAGAGGATGTGCGGCTGTTTGGGTTTGGAGAGAAGGAAGTTGATTTAGATTAGGTTTGGAGAGAAGAATAGGATGATGATTTAGATTATGCTTTGCCGGTTCCTCTTTGCACACATTTCACTTCCTTTTTGCGTCGATATCCAGACATTGTTGTTCATGTGACAGTGGCAGCAACTTGTGGATTCTGAGGAATTATACATAAAGCTTGCTAGAATGTCATATATAAGTTACAGAACGGAAGAAATTGACTAAATGCTCTACTGGACTTCATTTTGATACACATGCTGTTGAATTTAGTCAAGGCAGGGAAGTTTTGAGAGCTGCTGTAGTGATACAATTTCATGTTAGGGTCTACTCTTTGTTAGGTCCAAACACAATCCAACTGTCCCGGCATCTTTCACTACATGATCACCATAAGCAGTGGCCAAACACCACAAAAACCTGAACGAACGTCATGTCATCTGCTGTGCAATGAGTTTATTAGATTTCGTCTTTCATTCTGCAGCAAGTTTGGTGGAGGAAACAACATAACCAAAACACAAGGAGTCAATGAACTGGAAATCAGGATTCTGATCCTCCTTCCATAAATGATACTTCAGACACAGCATTTTGGGCTTCTAGCAGTTTGGCTTGTCGTTCCGCATGTTCTCTTTCACACTGACTGATTCCCATGATAATGTCGAGCATTGTACCGGTAGTACCAAAGAATACAAGAGGAGCTAGCGATTTGCGTTTTATACCCACTGGAATCGCCAGCAAAGCCCCACCCACGGAGAAGAACCATGTGCCCATAGCGCTGCAATGTAGATGAAATCCATCAATGGAATGTTAAAACATCAGACAGATGCAATAATCTATAGCTAGGTGCTTAGACAGACAACACTGTATCTAAATTAATCCATGTCGAATGTTTTGACAGACCCCAAACTCCAGTAGCCAGTTCATTAACATCCTTCCTAAAGTTAGTAACTTGAATCACAATTCACAAAGCTTTCATCCGATGCTACTTTGTGACAATTTCCATTTCTTAGAAGATCGAACTAACATTGAGTTCTCCAGAATAATAATTAGCTTGCAACTTCTAAACAAACACAAGATACATGCTTCTGCGCAGTAGGGACTAGCAAATTGCAGTGACAACAGTAATGAATCTTAAATTTCACCAGTATCTCAACATCACATAATTACTGAATCTGCCAAAAACAGTAACTGCATTGCAACTAAACTAAGATTCCCTAACCTCACCCAGCCCAAGAAAATCCACGAAATAAAAACCAAGAGCTCCACAAAAGTATTATGAAACAACCAAAGTGAGAAAGCTCAATAATAGGCCGCTAGAGGGTGTTGTTCCACTGAGTAAACAATAAGAACAGAGAACTGAGAGGAAATAGAAGACACAGTCAAAAGGAACTTACTTTGCAACGGAACATTCTTCGAGGTGCTTTTCTTGCCCGGCCATCACACGTCTCTGCACCGAAAGTTTTCCAAGTTCATAGCCAGTTCCTTCACAATCAAATAGAATAATCGAGCCGAAAACCAGTACTTCACCCGATCCTAGTTGCACCTAGTTTCAGTTAACCATTGTCTAACTTAGTTCCTCATGTCCTTGACCTCACAACAAACACAGCTTCATAAACCAAACCCATTGGGCTGGTTGGAAACACTTTGACGATAATGCAAGTCATACAGACAATTCTTTGTCCCAAAGTGAACTAGTACGACCAGCTGGAATACAAATTAGTCAACGACTCAATGTATTAGATATGCAAATTGTGGGAGGTTTCTAAGAGGAAAAAAAATAACCCACCACCAAGAATCGATTCAACAGAAAAACCCATAAATCTAAAACAATAATTAGGACCCCGGGGCCAAAAACATCTTCCAAATTCGTCAATATAGACCTAAACTGACGAAGCCTTTCTATTATTGCAGGGATTACCGCAGTTAATGAGAGTTGTAAACAACTAACCGCGGCTAGAGTAAACAATAGTAGAAATTCAACTGCAGTTATTACCTCGTAGAACTTCTGGGTTCGTCTTCGGAGATAATTAATGCGAGGGTTTTAGTAGAGTGATAGGAACAAAGGTTACTCTGTTTCTTCTCTCTCCTTTTTTTTTTTCGGAGATGAAAGGGAAGTTTAGATTCCCGAGTCTTTTATCCAATGTTTGCTTATATACTAATTTAAATTTTTGCTTTATTTACATTGAGAAAATAACATTTGGATTCTCGAAGAATAAGGATCAAAAATAAATCCAACGAACCAAAATGTCTTACTGCGGCACAATCCAAATGATGCAAAATTTGATGTAAATTATATGAATTTTGGAGATTTTTGGGTCTAAATTAATGGATAGTTGAGTCTAGGGATGAGCAGACGGACCAAACCACTGAAAAAACCTGGACCGTTCTTTTGATGTTTTACCAAACCGGGCTGGCGTTGGATCTAGTTTAGATCGGGACCGGAATGTTTGGTCTGGTCTAAACCGGAACCAAACCGGAAAACTGATATTCATAATTTCACAGATTTCAACTTCACAGATTGCCGCAAAGGCTGAATTCAACTAAAACAATCCATAAGAGTCGAATGATAAGACCATCCCTCCTCAACCAATTTCCCGAACAAACTCGCCTCCGATTCCCCAAACAAAATTATACACTATTCAACGAAACCAACTTTCCAGAACAAACTCAGACAGTTTTCCCGAACAAACTCATAAAGTTTTCGAAACGAAATTATAAAATTTTTCCTAAACCATTTTCTCGATACGGTTTCCCGATCAAACTCACCCACGACGAAACTCAACCTCGACGACCGCACCTGTCTCTCAAACCAGAAGACAGAACGAAGAGTGGAAGAGGTCGGCGGAGGGCGGTGAAAAGCTAATTTAATTTAATATTCATCTTCCTCAAAACCCCCCAATTTTTTAAACCCTAACTGAATTACAAAATTTATAAACCAAATACCTGCACTACAACTCGAGGAACGTGATCAGTGGCTGAGGGAATGAGAGGGGGCGGTGTCGGGAGGTGTAACGTGGAAGACTGGAAGTCGGCCCTCGCTCGGCCGAGAGAGATTTTGAAAAGTTCCCCACTTGGAGTGGAGTAAAATTGGACTCTGAAAAATGGAACACGAGTGCCCAGGAGAAGACTAAACTATGAAGATGGAGTAAAAAATTGGAGTGGGCTGTGGGCCGCTCCGTCGTTGGGCCCAGAAATTGGTCAATTAGCTTTATAAAATTTAATTGGCAAACTTTCAATCCGGCCGCGGTTTTTTCCATTTCTTAAGACCACTCGCAGCGGGTGGTCTGCGGGACGAGGGCACCACGTGGCGCCGTTTGATTGGCGCCCTCGCGTGTCAGCGAGACCCACTTCGTCCCGACAGGCGTTCCTCCCCTTTGCTCAGTCATCAATTTTTTTTATTTTTTATTAAAAATCGGAAAAAAAAAACTAAAAAAATCCAAACTGAGAAAGCATAAAAAACATAAATTGCTTAGTTCTTTTTTTTATTTTTTTTATGCTTTTTGTCGTGTTGGAAAGTTCGTCACTCCGAGAATATCAAATCAGCAATTACTGAGAAAGCGTACAAGTTAGTCGTAGACGCTTTCGAACTCCTCTTAAATGATGATAAGAGAATATGGTTGAACTTGTACATTAGTTTGGGATTAATGTAAGAACTAAGCAATTTATGTTTTTTTAAATGTAATGTAATATATTTTGACGTTAAAAAAATTTTCATTTTGCAAAATTTACTGGCCCGCTTTTTAATTTAGTCACTTGAAATAAACGCGAAAAAATACTCGAGATTGATACAGTTAGCTGAATTGAAAAAAAGCTGAGCTGAGAAAAAAACTGACGTGGTGCCAGGGCGTGGCACTGTAGCGAGGGCACCACTGTGAGCTGAAAATTGAGAGCAGGGACGCGGCTGACGTGGCGCCCAGGGCGTGCACTGTACCGGGGGCACCAATGCGGATGGTTTAACACATAGAACCCGCACTAACCTGAAACCAAATTTCTTAAATATTTTGACCCGGTCCGAACTATTTTTCTATCTGGTTAGGTCCGGTTTTTTGTTCCACTTTTACGCTTTCGGTCCATTTGCTCACTCCTAGTTGAACCCGACTAATTCAAGTATTCATTGTGTTTAAAAATTCGGAATCGGTATGCTTTAAACTTTAGATTCTCTGGTTGTTTACAAATGGGCCTGGGTTTATTCCTGGCCCAGTATATCCTCGCACTCTTTTTATAAGTAAACTCTTCGACTATGTGCACCACTGGACGTATGTTGCCGTGTTCTTATTTTACTGGTGCGAGGTGCGCAGGTGACCTAGCACACGCAGTGCCTTTTCATATCAGCGGAACACGTTGTGTCTCTGCATACGCCCGGTCTGATTATTTTACGTAACAAAGTTCGATACATATTTTTATAAAATAAATTATTTTTTGAAAAAAAATAAAAACAATTTGTACTATTTTGTACTTTTATGTTCGATCAAAACTTTTTTATATGTTTTTTATAATTTATTTGTATACAACAATCTAATTTATGTGATTTAAAATTTCGTATAATTTATGTGGTCAACAATCTAATTTAACATTTGTTGGAAAAGTGAATGAGAGCAGGAGGCATTTTTAAATTTTTTGAATTAGATTTGAATTTAATATAGTTAGATGTATTAAAGAAAAAAATGAAAATTGATATAGATGTACTACAACTGAGTTAATTCCCCAACTACTGTAAGGAATAAACCGAGTGAAAAATTACAAATTGACGTGGCACAACTGTATCAATACATACTCCTAACTGCTGCACATTCGTACTATATTACATTTCTAAGAATTGAATTCTTGTTAATGTCATGATTATCATGGTTACTTCTTGTTGAACAGTGGCTGCTGTCAACGAAAGGACAATGGAACCAACTTTCCAATCCTTCATCTCAGGGACGTAGCCAGAAATATTTAGGAGTGGGGGCAATGTTATAAATAAAAAAATTCAATATATGTAATTCCAACATTCATAATTGTCCTCTACGATTACTCATGCATTGAAATCGCTCCATGATAGCTTCATTATCAATACAATCAAATACATCTTTCTCAATATATGTAATTAAACAATCAGCTAGCAATTGATCTCCCATCTTGTTGCGAAGAGGATTCTTCAAAATATTCATGGCGGAAAAGCTCTCTCACTATTTGCAGTTGCAACCGGCAAGATCAAGGCTAATTTCAGGAGCCGAAATACCATAGGATAAATGAGATCTCTCTGCGTCTCCACCAATTTTTGAGCCAAAATATCTAATCTCTTTATATCACAAAATTCATCATTAGATCTCATGTCAGCAATATAATTATCCAACTGATTATCTAGTGTCAAGATATCCAATGATGAAAAATCACGAGGATAAAACTTAGTGAGGCCAAGCAATTTTTGCTTATCAAAAGCAGCAAATGATTCATCTGGACTCAAACATGCCACACCAAGAAGCAGTTCAGTGTTGATCTCAGTGAACCGGCTATTTAATTCCTGAAGTTGCGTATCTATAATTGCATAGAAAATATCAACTTGATAATGGTGGAGATTAGTAACCTGAAAATTTTTGCGCCGAGATCTTCCGCTTGGCTGAAATATATCTTCCATATGTGTAACAATAATCTGACGTTCTGTACAAAATGTTGAAGCTTCTAATATCAAAGAAGACCACCATGTATCTCTTAAATCTTGTAACCTTTGTTTTGATAATTTTACTAGTGTCATGGCTCTAGCAATGTTTTGATCTTTTCGTTGTAAAGTTTGTGATAATTCATTGGTGATTCCTAATATGCTCTTCATAAGATGAAAACTGAATATAAAGTCAAACGATTGAATTGACTCCAACAAAGAATTAGCTTCAACTCGTTGAATAGCTTCAGTTCCATCCTCAGCTAAGATATCCAAGACCTTCAATAGAAAGTTAAAAAGAATTTATTAGTTTTCATGCATGCATAAATAATTATTAATAATAAAGTACTTAAAAGATAGATAAATTGAATAATAAAAAATTACTATTAAAAAATATTACCTTGATCACAGAATTAAACATTAACTGTAAATTCAAAAGTGAACCATAATGTGAACCCCATCTTGTATCACATGCTCGTCTAACTCCAAGTTCTTGATTCAAACCCCTTCCACTTACAAGTTCATCATTTTCTAATCCTTTGGCAATTCTAGCAGCATCTTTTTCTCTCAAAATATCACGACGTCGACAAGATGTCCCAACAATATTTAAGATCATAGCTATCACATTGAATAGAGATGCGACATGATCAATATTTTTAGCAACAGCTACCAGTGTTAACTAAAGTTGGTGGGCAAAGCAGTGAACATAATGTGCATATTCATTTTCCCTCATAATAATACTTTTCAATCCATTGAATTCTCCTCTCATATTACTTGCTCCATCATACCCTTGTCCACGCAATCTGGATAAACTTAATCCATACTTCATAAATGTTAACTCAATTCCTTTCTTGAGTGAAAGAGCTCTTGTATCAGAAACATGAATAATATCCAAAAATTGCTCAATTATATAACCTTTTCTATTGACATATCGTATCACAATGATCATCTGCTCTTTGATTGAAACATCTCGAGATTCATCCACTAAGATAGTAAATAAACCGTCTTCCAAATCAGCGATAATAGCATTAGCAGTTTCAGCTACACAAGCACGAATAATGTCATACTGTATATCAGGAGATGTCATCTTCATATTATCCGGAGCATTTTTACCGATAACCTTTTTAATATCTTCGTTATGGTCAGCCAAAAAATTCAGAAGTTCGAGGTAGTTACCTCTATTCACCAACTTTTCAGACTCATCACGGCTACGGAAAGGAAGCCCTTGACGCAACAGAAAACTAACACAGTCCACAGAAGCACATAAGCGTGTTCGATATTGTCTTTTTTCTAAATCAGAATACTTACTAAAATAGATTCTCAAATGTTGTTTCTGATTCTTCAAAGCATTGCATTTTGCCACGGATTGAGAATAACTACTGTTAAATTTTCCTACATGAGTAGTAAACCTTTCTGGTTTATTCCAAGAACTAAAACCTTCCATAACAAAAGAGTCTCCGCCTCCATGCTTGTCATTTTCAGACTTAAATAAATAGCAACAAAGACAAAATGCAGCTTCTTTGTTTATGCTATATTCCAACCAATTTTTATGATCATCATACCAAGCAGGATTAAAAGAACGTGTCACACTTCCAAATTTCTTTTTCTGAAAATTGTGTCCTGTAGGCTGACAAGGTCCAGATAATAGATACTTTCTTCTTACTCTATCACGGACATCAGGATCATATGATGAAATTCTTGGTCTCAAACCAAGATCCGAAGGAAGATTTTCCAAATCAATCTCCACATAAGTTTGCTTGAAGGGCCTTTCTGCGCTTGTAGAACTATTAACTTCGTCAATAGATCTTTTTCCTTTTGTTACATACTTATCCATAACTCATCAAAATTATAAAATTGAATAAATTAATAATAACGCAAATAATAGATTCGCATGAACAAACATGAACATATAAAAAACCTAATTAACTCTTATCAATAATAACCCTAGAAAAAAAGATAAGATTTACTTTTAAGGTGGGTACAGATATTAAAACAAAGGTTTCTTTTTTCTAGAGAGAGAGAAAGATCGATACCTGGTGCCGGCTCCTAAATTTACCCCTTGGATCTGTTTCCTTGTCTTCTTCTAATTTTTTTGTCGTAATCTTCTTCTTTTTTTTGGTGGAAGTAATCTTCTTCTTTTTTGGTGGAAAGTCGTAGTCTTCTTTTTTTGCCTGGTTGGATGGAGCCTGAGGTTTTTCTTTCTTTCATCTAGTTATTGGGCATTTCTACACTTTATTCTTTGGGCCATAAATTCCAGCCCCACGAGGACAAACAATGAGCTACCTTTTATTTTATTTTTGTGTTACAGTTAGTGAAGCAATTAGATGATCCATTTTAGGTAATGAAATCACTCTGATATTATTCATTTAGTCACTTTTCCATAATCATATGGTCAATAGAAACAAATTCCAAAAATTAGTGGGGTCAATAATTAAAATTTAGTGGGTACACATATTAAAAACAAATTTCATTATATCAAAAAGAATTTAATTAAGTCGGTTCAATTGACCCTATTAAAATGAATATAGCTACGTCCCTACTTCATCCTCAATCTCAGCTTCGACATTATACAAGACCCTTCTCTTTAATTTTATAGAGTCTATTTCCCAAAATTAGGAGTTCCCTTGTACAACCAGCATCAACTATTCACCCAACTCACGAAATAAATAAATGAACTTTCTTTCATCTATATCCAGTCCAACTCAATACCATTTTTTACCCATATTAACAACCAAAGTAATAGGATAAACAAATAATTTTTCTTTTATTCACATATTATCTATTGTAATTTTGTAGCAAACACATAATTTTGATTGAAAAAGCAGAATTTTAATTCAAAATTTTGATTAAGTTAATTTAAGTTGATTTATGAAAATAAAATATATATCTACAATTTTTTAGATTATGATTTTTTTCAAATTAAAAAATATATTTGAAGTAAATAACCGGTCGAATAACGTACACTAAGTTTGGTTGAAAAACTACTACTTTTTATCGGAGAATCTCATTAAATTTATTCAAGTTAATTTATTAAGGTGATCCATATGTAATAAATTTTTGGTTTATGAACTTTTAAAATTTAGAATATAATGATATTGAAAATATGTTTGAAATTAATATTCAATCAATTTACAATTGTACATAATTAAAATAAAAAATTGTGTGTCAAAATATGTCAATATTATACAATATTTATAGAAACTTTTGAAAAAATTAAACTTTTACATTGAAAAAATATTAACTTTTAGAACTGAAATTTATTTATTCGAATAACATTATAAATAATTATAAAATAAAAAATGTTACTAGGCACAACCATCGAGACTATCAAATCCATCACACGAGTGAAATTTTTTTGCCACCTCATTGTTTGAGATTTTTTTTCAAAAAAGTTTTACTATTAAACAATATTTACTAGGGTAAATTATCCTCTAGTCCCTAGACTTAACATAATTCTCCTATTGAGTCCCTCCTTTCTCATAAATGAGTAATCCATCCATATTTTATGAGAAAATGTTTGTGTGGGATCCCCACAGACTAAATGAGCATTTTTTTCATTTTTTGACATGTGAAATGACTTTTTTACCCTTTACAAAAAGACAAAAGAGTCATTATTGTTGTCTTTTTGTGAAAGGATAAAATAGTCATTTCACATGTCAAAAAAAAGAAAAAATAGGTTCTAAAGTCAACCAGGGACCCGAGACTAATATTTTTTCATAATACATGGATGACTAAATCGTTTATGAGAAAGAAGGGACCCGATAGAAGAATTTGATTAAGATCAGGGACTAGGGGTAATTTGCCCTACTTACTAAATTGGTAGTCTATTATTTTTATTACCAATCTAGTGAGAGTGTGCATGTGGTAGGCCAATTTTTTTCGTGACTTGGACGATATCACAAAAAAATTACCTATGATAAATAAGTCATAAAAAAATATTCGTGCCAAGTTATAGAAAAAAATTCCATGACTTGGTCTTTATTTAGTGCCACAAATTATGATTTCTTTCTATAGAGTTGCTCAACCCTCTCCCTATTAAAAACACGATTAAAAAAATCAGGGGTATGTCAAAAGTTGATTTTGACCGATTTCAGCTACAAATAATATCACAGTTGGCCAGATTAAGTTGAACATGCTAGGAAAATGGCAGGCCAATACTCGAAGACCAAGTTATAGGTTTTATTGTGACTTGGTCACAAATTTTTTTATGACTTGATCTTCACAAATAATTTTTTAACGACTCAGTTCAAGTCATGGAAAAAATAGTGTCCCACATAGACACCAGTTTATAATGTAAAAAAATTAATATAATTTTTGTGATTTTTTTAATAATATCACGTTTTACAAAAAAAATATTTTTTGTCTTATTTTTTTATTTTTATTGATTAAAATAATATATAACTTTGGCGCGCACTAATGTAGTAGCCTTAATATTTTTTGTCCTCTCTTTTTCTCTACTACCGAAAGACTAAATTTATCCTCCTCATCCACCCTCTCTCCTCCACACTCTCACCTACTACTCTTCCTCTATCCCTTCCACGAAAATGAGAAGCCTCATCCCAAACAAATGTATCATCGTAGTGCTTATGACATCTTTGGCACCATCTTAAGGTCCTCCTCTGACTTCTGACATCTCCCTTTAATGTCCTCCTCGTCCGTCAAGTCTATCCATTGATCCTACTCTATCACTTAAAGGACTAGCCATCCATCTGGCTTACCTCTAGTGGTTGATCGTGGTAATATCCCTAGAGTAACCTATCCCTAGTGTTTCCCAAAATAAACAATTAATTTCTCACTCATCCACATCAACCCAACTTATCTTTACTCATTTTTTTACCCATACTCACATCCCTACCCCAATTCATCATCAACCAATAAACAATAATATCTCTCTCATCCATGTCATCAACCAAATCCACTTTATTTTTTTTAATCCACATATTATCTAAAATTATTTTGTAAACATGTAAATTTTTATAAATATACGTAAATGTAAATTTTGTATTTTATATTAAAAATTGAATTTCAAAAATAAATAAAAATGTAATTTGGACAAAAAAACTTTACCTAAAAATAGATCGAATTAGAGAAAGAATACAAAATGACATATTACAAATGTAGATAGTACAAATTACAAGTTAAATACCATCTCCAATTATTTTCAAATATGCTTAGTCAGAACACTTTTGAGAGCGTTATGAGCATGTCTATTGTGGAGTTCTTCCCTAGCACTTATATAACTCGATAAGTTAAAATAAAATGGTTGAGAATCTTAAAACTCTACAGAATTTGGGAAAAAAAGATTGTAAAATGGTTGAAAATTTTGAGATTATGATTGTTTGGATCCATAGTAGGAATAATAAGACAGAAATTTGATTTTGGTATGAAAATAGGTTGGTATATGGACTCTATTTATAGAGACTAGAAAAATGACTATTTAAAAATTGTTTATCTTTTTAAAAATTATAGATAATTTTATTTTTTTTCCAACCCAAATCCTATCTTTAAAAAATAATTTTGGACGAATAATATTGTGTCAAGTGTACGAAGTAGATTAAAAGAAGAAAAAAAAAAGTGGGGCCCACGAGGAGCTTACCCAGGAGGCTATCCTCGGACAACCATCTCTAATATCCAAATACCAATTTGATATTCAAAAACCGACAAGATTTTTTTATCCCAGGCGCGTGGCCTTCATGCGCTATCTCTGGATTACCTCGAGACGCCGTTGCGTATGGTGAGGGCTTGAACATCATTGACCACCCCTAGATGCAACTATACTTTATTACTTTCTTTTTATCCTTCTTACTTTTTGTTATGTCCTTGTTTAGTGGTCATCAAGTCTCTTGCTTCATGTGCTTAATTGATGTGCTTCAATTGCTCTTGATGACTATTCTGACCACATATGTTTAATGGGTCTTTTGGGTTTATGTTTGTTTTATTATTTTTTTTGTTTGTACTTTGCTTCGATCCACCGATGTCCAATATATGATCCATGTGGGCTTTGATATTTTTCTGGTGGTTACAAGTAGAGAAACTTGTCTTGATTGAACTTATTCGACTTTCACTCTCATTTGCGTGTATGTTGTATATGTTCAAATGTCCATAAGGTTGCATTTATGTGGTGATCTTGTGTTTTATAGTGAGTGCTCATCTTGGCTGTTGTTGAATTTCTCTATCTCCCATCGATTTTTCCCGTGCCACTTTATTGCCTATGGATTGGTCTACAATTTTTATTTAGCATTTTCATTATCGGACTATGTCTATATATTTTATCTTTCTATTTTGTAATCTGCTAACTTAATATAGGTTTCGCGCAACTTAGAAAAAAACATGCTACATTATAACTTGACTTACATATTTCACATTTTTTTTACTTTCAGATTTTAAATAATGGACAAAAATCGATTAATTTTGATTTGATCACTTAGACTTGGACATGCAAACGATAAGTCATAATTTTTTTTATATCTTGTTTTATGGTTAAAGTTTAACAACGATAATTACTTATTAGACTACTAATCATATTTTTCAAATAAGCAAATCAGAGTTCCATGATCATAGGAGGAACATAAATCGGTCATAACTTTCATTAATCAGCAAGTTCACATATGCTTGCATGATCATCATAAACTAACTTAAACAGAAGGCTAAACAAACTGATAATATGAAGCATTTCTCTGCCAGCACGAACTTATTTATAGATAAAAACATGATCTCCCTTCTTCACTTGATGAGACCATGCCGTCCTCCATTGACTAATTAATCCTGCATGGAACAAAAATAAAATAAATTAAAAACCAAACCAAACCAAACAATTAATTACATGCCGAAAACTAAATGATCGTTGTAAGACATTACTTGTTGCAATCAAGGTTAGGATCAATAGGGACAGGAACTGCAACTTTGCACATGTCAGGAAGTGTCTTGGCGACCTCAGGCTTAACCCCAATAACAGAAGCAGCTTGCTTGAAACATTTACAAAGCATCTGCCTAACTTCTTTGGAAGAAGCCTCGCTCGACACTCGCTGGGTGGCGACGCAGCAGGGACTCGAGGGCAATTTGACCGTACCCACCAGGAAGCTTTGGCAAGGCATCAATGTCACTATAGCCTCGCCGCATGTCAAGCCGCTCACTGTTGGTGCACTCATTGTTAGTGCCAAATGAAGAGCCAAGAGACCACATAGGAACCCTCTCATGTTTCCCTTCTCCATTTCTCGGTCGATTTCTATCATACAAATTTATGTTTCTAAGTATCGCAGGGATAGGAAGTGCTTGTTCTTGGGGTGAGGAGATTGGTGCTGATATTGAGCCTATTTGTAGTGTCAAAAAGTTAACAGTTTTTTTTTTGGTCAAAACAAACTTTTACATAAATATTACACCTATGAGAAATTAAACGCTCGACTTCAGAAGTAATTGCCCTTTTGTCAGGACGTGAATAGGTTTTGATCCATTTTAAGGTGTACCACCAGAAAGCCCTCCAATCGTTGTGTGTTTTTGCATGCATTTGCATTTGGTGTCACATGGTGGTGGTTGGGACATACTATCGGTTTGCTGTAATCACCCGGGGTTCGACTAATAATGGAGAAAGTTGTCCTGTTAATTAATATATTTTTCTCAAATTTCAATTAGATTCGAATAATTGATGATATTTGTAAATGGTCCTCAGAGTCGGTACATTCCTAAATTTTCCATTAAAACAAGGATGTAGGAAAGTGGATGCATAGCTCGGTCCTGTGCTTTGGGCTACTTTCTTTGGCACATGAAAAAAATTCCTGCACCAGCTTTGTTAGGTTTACACCACCTAACAAAATTTATATTTGGTTACTTGATCAATTAATCTAAGTTTAAGTTTGTAAAAAGTGACAAATATTTTTGACAATTATTTAATAAATTTGTATTTTTAAAGAATGAATTCTAGATATGATTAATTTTAAAAAAATCCAAACTAAAGGTTAAGATATTTTTCTCTAGATTTCGAGCAAAATTACTCTAAGCATTGGAAATTTATCAAAAGTGGAACAAAGTTTAATATTTATTATTCTTTTTAATGTAAAATTAGAAGTGAATCAGTTAAGACTACATTTGGTTTTAGAGAATAGTACCCATGACTATCCTAGATACACAAAACATTCAATCATAACTATTTGAACCATTTAATTATATATAAATGAATCATTTTAACATAATTGACCAAACCATCTGCGTGAAACTATCAAAACATATATAAGCAAATTATTTGAATATCTACAAGCATTCAAATAAAATTATTCAAACATAACTAACCAAATTATCCGAATAAAACTATTCAAACTTATTGTAGTGAGCAAAACCATTTAAAAGAACAATCATGTACAAAAATATATGTAAATGACCAAATCCACTTCTGTACAAATTGATTGTAGGAATTATAATGAGCAAGATTTATGTATGATTTATAAGACCACGATCTTTATTCTCTTTTTAGAAGGAAGATCCGGATCTTTATATTTATGCTTTTTTAAAAATAAAAATTCAAGGGAGGATTCGTGTTTTAAAGTATCGAATAAGATCTAAGTATGATTTATAAGACATAGATTCTTTTCCTTTTTTAGAAGAAGGATACACATATTTATATTTATTGTCTTTTAAAAAAATAATTTATGGTGGCCCTTGAGTTTGTATTTGTTAAATATTATTTAATTTTTTTTCAAATAAATTAATTTAATTATTCGCAAAAAAGATTCGCTGAATACACGATATATGTTTAGTAAAACAAGTCGATATAAAAAACAAATAAACTAATTGAATAAATTTAAAGTTTGTTAAGTCAATTTTGAGATTTGTTATATTTCCAATAATATATTTATAAATATTATCTTAAAAAATCATATAGGATCAAGACATGATTTTCTATATTCATATCCGTTCCCTTGTCATTTGAAAAAATAATAATTTGAGAGGGATTCAAATCTAAACCTAATAAAAATTAACACGTTCTAGATTTTCAGATTATGAATCCAGGCAGGCGTCATAATGAGAATCAACTTGATGTCCGTTGGCTGAGGCAGAAGTAATTAATGGTGATAAAAGTTCAAACAACTTGGAAAATAAAATTAATTAAGAGAAATAGAAACCAAGTTAATTTAGAACAAGTATTTTTTCGGTTGATAAAATTGTTGGATGTGAACTAAAAAATATTATGAAGGGGAGATTAGAAGAAAATAAAAATCTTGTTGAATGTTAATATAGAAATGATTTATATGTCAATATATATATATATATATATATATTGCAAAAAAAACGAGGAGATGCACCAATCACCTTCTTGGAGTGGCGAGAGTGGTTCTAGCAGGTCCTTGACTAGAATCCCTGCTAGAAGAGGATGAAAGTGACCCACTAAAATCTAACCAGAATTTTATCAAGCTACTGGTGGACTATTTGGTTACCTCTTTTATTTCGTCTCCCGTTGTCCACCAGAACATCTCCTCTGTTGATTGTCTCATGGTTATCACTAATGAGTCTTTCTCTGGCATCGAGATTTCTACCACCGATGCCACCGATGCGGATCACGCTCAGCTTATCTCTCTTGCTGTTTACTTTTGTTGGCATATTTGGAAGGCTCGGAATGGTTTCGTCTTTGATGGGATCATTCCGAACCCTATTGACACTATGGATAAGGCTTCTAATGGTTGCTCCGAATTCTTGCAGGGCAGTGACATGCCCGAAGATGATCGTACCACCATTTTGAACCAGCAAACTTCATGGTCCCCTCCAGTGGAAGGAACGACGAAGGTCAACTGCGACGCTTCCTGGAGTGAGAACTCTTCTTTTTCAGGAGGTGCGGTGGTTGCTCGTAACCATCTAGGCCTCATTATCGGAGGCTCTTCGGCCGAGTTTCATGCTTCCTCTCTTTTCGAAGCGGAGCTCAAGGCGATCAATCTGGCCGCGGTGTTTATCAACACCAATCTTCCGACTACGAAGACGGTCATCGAGACGGATTGCCTTAATGCCTATGCCATCCTCAACGATCCTCACCCGCACTTTGACTGGCATTTTGAAATTGTAGTGAATGATCTTAGAGCTACTCTCGCTAGTATCCCGTTATGTATTTTGAGCTACACACCTCGTTCAAACAATTGCCTAGCGGATTGTTTGAGTAAGATGTGTCGGCTTCGCACTCTCCCGTCGGATTGGACGACTAATTTTCCCCATGATGTTAGGGAATTTATGTATGCTGACTATCCTCCTTGAGTTTTCAATATAATCCGTTTCCTTTCAAAAAAAAAAGAGATTTCTACCACCGACGTCTTGTTTCCGTTAGATGGAGAAAGAAGTGGGTAACCGAACTTTATCTGGTTGTTGGGGGAAAATGTAATAAATCTTAATATTGACATACAAAATATTTGTATGTGAATATAACAAATAAAAACAAAACATGAGGTAATTAAAAAACACAATATATCATCACAAGCTTTAGTTGGTTCCGTACTTCTTAGAATTGAGCCTCAATCCGGATCGGATCCAACCCAAACGCTCGGTACTGGTCCAACTTGAAAAGTAAAAATAAAACACAAAACATTGTCACCGTCCCCCGAGAGAGCGAGAGGGGAAGAAGAAGAAGAATAATAGTTAATTGGCAATGAAAGGGGTGGGGGGTCCACTCCTGTGCATCGGCGATTTGCTCAGCGATCTCGAAGAATCCGCCGCGGACGGCGCCGTTTCGCAGCCCCACCGCCAAATCCAATCGTCTTCTTCCATCTTCCAATATCCCGAAAATGCCCCCCGCTCCTCTGACCTCCCCAAACTCTTCAGGGTCTCTCCCCTTTTGACCTTCCCCCCTTTTATCTCGTGATTTCAATTTCGGAAATTGAATTGGAATCAGTTTCCAAAGGACTTTTGTTTTCGCGGGATCTAAATGCTCTTTATTTTTTTTTACAAATTCAGGAACACTACGATCGTTTGGACGAAGCGTTGACGGGGACGGGGCACTCGTGGACCGCTTTAACCTTGGAGGTTTGTTTCTCCATTTCAATGGATTTCTTGGGTTAAATTTTCGGCTTTGTTAGAAATTCCATTGGAGCAAAACCTTGTCTTTGCTTTGCTCGAGATTATTCGGGGAAAGGTTATAAGTGATTCTGGGGGTAATGCTATATGTTCCGTGGTTTTGCAGTTGTGCGCGGCTGTGGAAACTGCGAACGAGCTGGTACAATCCACGAATTCTAATGCGACTTTGCTCTCTGATAGAGTTGCAGAGCTTCAGAAAGTCGTCAAAAGAGGAGATTCGGCTGTAGCAGCAGCAAAGGCTGTCCATGTTTCTCTTAATCTGAAAGGTGGAGCATCCCATGTTAGTCAAAATGCTCAGTAATCCGAGGTATATTCTCACAGATGCTATGCATTGCACGAGATAGATGTTACCGTCTTCTTTAGTTTTTAGTCTTTAGCCTGTGGTTTAGCAGCTATGTCATAGCAGGACTTTGACACAAAAAGTAACGTATTTATCATTTAAGTTGAGACTATGCTGCCACGTTATTGTCAGTATCATCTCTATCCGTGAACGTACTTGAGGAATTCGATTGAGGCCCTATAACTTATTAGATTAGGAACGAGTTGGTTGTTGGTGGATTCTGTTGATTGTATGGTACAGAATTTAAGAGAAATGGACCCACCAGCCTAGTTACTTGAGGACGTCCCTGAGCTGATCCCATGTAACATTGGGATGTACTTGAAGGAACCATTTGGGCCATTGGATGTGTCACCAATTGGAACTCCTGGTCAGTCCACTCGGGTGAAGCTGGGGTGCTTAATGGGTTACAGGTCAAGCTTTGTCATGAAGAAGAGAGTCCGAGTTCCACCAGGTACGTGAATTAGGATTATGAGAAATGGGAGGGGGACAGTTGTTTACCTTGTCTTGGACGAGATAAGTAGAAAGTCCGTAGAAGGGAGAAGGGTTGGAATGGGGTGTTTTGGTTAGGTATGGAGCTGGTCTCACCATAGACACCTTAGTGCTTCATGCTCTTCCTATCTAGAATTGTACTTTCCTAGCTCTGAAAACTTAGGCCCGTGATATAGAAGGGAAGAAGTCAAATTGCCGCGGATGTAATAACACTAGTTGAGCCATGAATATGGCTTCTGTGATGTTAAGAGTTGCCCAAAAAAAGAGGCGTCGTCTTCAATCGCAACGAAGAGAGATTATGTTAGGATCTCCCAGAGGCTTCTTAAGCTAAACGGGGCATGATGAATGCGATTGAGGTCTTGTAAATTACTAGATTAGAGCACAGTCGAATTAATTTACCTAATCTGAGCCTAATTACCTTAGTATAAATGGTTTGTATTCGGAGGCACGGATGGAGATTGGCGTGTACATGGTGGTTGAAATGTCTGGGTAGGTTGATAACAACGCCAATTATAGATATCTGCCACTTACGGCATGCTGTCACTTTCAACATTCTTATAGCATGGAATTGACTTTTCACCTTCTTTGTGTGAGTCATCATTTCAATGTTAAAAGGAAAAAAACAATCACACCAATAAATCACTCGGTTTTTTAGAGAAAACACTTAACCCACTGATGGTTGAAAAAATTACTTAAATAGTATTTGAAGAAATTAACGTATCAACATAGAGGCCGTCGACTTGGTGAAGGCAGCTCCTGGAGAAGCATTAAGCAAGCATCGTCTCTGCGGGGTTTTACTGGATCCAAAAACCATAAATAAAGACCCCAAAAAAAAAAACCATAAATTATCAGATCTACGGCACAATTTTTCTTATGATGGGCAAATTATTTGGCACCTACCTCAGTAATGACTCTGGGTCATGCCCATTAACGTCCATGTTATTTTCTCTTTTTTGTTAAATAATAAACATAATTTATTTGAAGTCCAATAACGGGATACGAAGTTTTAAGTTGGGAACAAGCAAGTTGGCAAGAAATTAAAGAGCAAATTGTTCTCGGGTCCTTGATCTTTGCTGAAATTATTATTTTTGTCTCTCCTGTTTCAAAAAAGAGATTTTTGTCCTCCTACTTTGCTAAAATGTTATTCTAAGGTCCCTGGTACCAGAATGGGGAAATTTCTTCGTAACAAGAGACCTGAAATGATTTTTTTGCTCTTTAGTTAAAAATTAAAAAAAAGATAAAAAGTAAGTAGCGAAGGGGCAAAAGAGTCATTTCAGCAAAAGAGTCATCCATCTCATCGACTTGAATCAAGCAGAAATAAACAATTTTTATCTTTTTTTTTAACTAAAGGGCAAAAGTCATTTCAAGTTCCTTGTTACCGGAGAAATTTCTCCATTCTGGTACTAGGGACTTTAGAATAACATTTAAGCAAAGTAAGGGGACCAAAGTTTTTTTTTTTTTCGAAATAGGAGTAACAAAAATAGTAAGTTTAGCAAATTCTAGGGATTTGAGCACAATTTGCTCTATATTAAATAGTATTAGTAAGCAATGCTACCACATTTAGTGAATGGAAATTTCGCGGTAAGAGTGATACCAATGCTTAATTTCAAAAGAGAGTTTTTGAAGTAAAACAAGGGTAAAAATTTTCTGATGTAAAATGCATGCGAAAACACAGTAGCGGGGAAACTCAATTAAATAGACAGTGGCGATACCATACCTTTATATTGGGTTAATTACCTCAGGTCCATGTACTATTGACGATTTTGTAATGGGGTCCCTATGTAATTTGAATAAGATATAAGACCCCTTGTCTTTTGATGAAATATTGATATTAGGTCCCTAAAATGACTAAAGATGATGTCATCAATTATTTTTTTGATTTTTTTACAAAAATGATCGAAATACTCTTACATAACAAAAAAAATAAATTCATTCATCTCTTCATCTTCAATCTTCCTATCCAGCCTTATCTTCAAAATTAACCCCATCATCTCCAAAGCTCCAAAACAAAGCTAAAGCCCAAACACATTAATTCGTCTCCCCCTTTCTCTTTCTACTAAATCAAACCCTTAATTTGACTTTCCTTCCCCTTGTAAATTCCCCCTTCTGTAAATTAAATCTTATACATTTCATCATTTGGGCTCAAATCCATCGGTTCCTTGTGGGTTTCCCGCGAAGACATCTGGGTAATCGTCAAAATTTGATCTTGCAACCATTTCCTCATCTAGGTCGATGGTGGTTCCGACAATAGCCATGTACGTGAGCTTATGATGGTTAGTTTTTTTTTGGTATAAACATGGTGGTTAGTTTGGTTAATGGTGTTTTGGTTGGCTCAGCCAGGACTGGAAGTCACCGCGACGGCGCTACTGGTGGGAGGATGGATGGGGCTGGAAGTCACCGAGATGATGGATGATGGATTGAACTCCCCGTTGCTGGTTGCTCCCGCCAGCAAGTCCTCCCTTGTGCAGGTTGTATCGAAACAACCCTCGGTGGTTCGTCAGTGAGCAAAGGCACGTGTGCTTAGGGCGCCTCACGATCTAGCATCTGCTATGAGATCCAAAAACATAGAATCCGAGAATCCGACAACCGTGTCTCCAAGTCTGAATCCGAGAATCCGAGAACTCCTCGCAAATGATTTGGTGCGGCCCAGATTGGAGGAAATGATTTGGGAGTAGACAATTTGGGATTTCTGGGTTTTTAATTGGGTTATTAATTGGTTTTGGTTTGTTGATTTGGGAGACGGTTTGTTATTTTTAATTGAGATGATTTGTTGTTGATTGCTTTTGGATTTTTTTTATTTTGCTTTGGTGTTCATCATGTTCTAATTGATTTTGCTATGGTGTTCATCGTGTTCTAAGTTTGAAGAAGATTGGTTTTTTTAAAAAACATTAGGGGTATTTTGGTCTATTACTTGAAAAAATTCAAAAAACTAAATGATGATGTCAGCCAGGGACTTAATAACAATATTTCGTTATAAAATGGGGGTCTTATATCTTATTCAAATTATACAGGGACTCTATTACAAAATTGTCAATAGTACAGGGATCTGAGGATAATTAACCCCTTTGTATTTGATGCTAGAAAATATTGACCGATCAAGACACATTAATCTCGGACTTTCGAAAACATAGCTCTTTAGTTCCAATTAGTTGGAGTTATAAAAATAATCATTGTTATCAAAAACGAATCGGAGGTCGACCCAGAAATGGGTCTGACCTCTGGCCTGGTTGGCCCATGATCGATCAGACCAAATTTTTTTTTGAAATATACATATATAGATAAATAAAATTTTAAGTTATGTAAGAAATTAATAATAACTAAACAATAGCTCAAAAAATAACATAAAAGCATAACCAACTTAAATTAAATACATCAAATAAGATATTGCAACAATAATAATAAATAAACAAATTCAATATTCATACATATTATCCAATTCCACACATCAAAGTTCAAAGTAAAAACAAAATATAATATTATGCAATTAACGTCTTCCATTAACTCCGGCAATTCATCGGCAACTATTCCACCTTTTATATCCAATCCAGTTTTTTCAATAAACTATTATATATTTTTTTTACTTATAAATAAATTCTGACTATTAAAAATAATCTTCCATTAACCTCAACAATTCATCGACCTTCCTTGTTTGTTTTTTATATACTATGTTTGTTTGTTGACCGTTGGCATTCCTAAGTAAATATTTATTATGTTATTTATTAACAGGTGGTTCGACTAGATTTCAACCGGTCCGTACGAAACCATTTTTTAAGAGAAAAATGGAACGTTAGCAAGATTGTTTTGCGGTCTGACTGGCCTGACCGGCCCAACCGCCAGTCAGACTGTATTTTTTAAAACAATGAAAATAATATCTGATGTCTGGGAACATGCCTCATCGACGCAAGCGTCTTCGAGATCATGGACCCCACAATTTGGGGTTTGACCACCCAAAAATAATAAATAATCAGATCTATCAAAACTTCCGGAGAAATCATCACAGTCGAAATTCTTGTTATACCATATGGTTCGTATTAGGCGAAATTTGAGTAAGGATATTTGTAACAATTGCTCAATTATGATGAAATAATTTACGTAGTTATAAATTATTTGATGTAATTGTTTGTTCAGTTAGATAAAATATGTAGCATTTTGATAGAATTATTTTTTCTATGAAAAATGGTTTAACATTTGATGGTTTAGTCTTACGATAAAAAAATATTCGAATAATTATTGTTAAATAGTTCTTCATTCAAGATGGCATTGGAAAAATCGTATCCATAATCAAATTGAGAGTCATCGAATTTATTTAAATTTGAAATGGATGAAATTTTTAAAAAATAATAAATTTTTAAAAAATATTTAACAATATTATGTTTCAAAAAATTCTAACTCCATGAAAATCCATTATGCAAATATCCGAATAGTAAACAAGATTTATTAATCAGAAATTGATAAGACTTTTAAAAGTAATAATATCATTGAATAAGTATTTAACACTAAAACTTTATCTCAAGGAGAATGATGAACCTAATTTGTTGTGTTTTACTTAGGGGTGTGCAAATGGTATTTGGTATTCGGTATTACCGATTGTTTTTCGGTATTCGGTATTTCGGGATCGGTATTTTGGTATCCGGAATTTAATTCGGTATGGACATTTGAGAAACTTCAGTGAATTTCGGTATTCGATATTAGTTCGGGATATACCGAAATTATTTCGGTAATACCGAAAATACCGAAAAATATATATATATATATATAATTAACTCCCCTCCTCCCCACTTTTTCTTCCTGGAAAACCAACGCGCCCCTCTTCTTCTTCCCCTCTCCCTTTCTCTTTCACCCGTTCTCCCCCTCTCTGACTCTCTGTTTCTCCCCTTCCCCCTCTCATGAAAAAAAATACCCAGGACAATAGACATTGTAACCGACAACCACCATCTCATCACCATGGACAACTACTCTCTTAGGAAGACAACCATTTCTCTTCTCCATTTATTGTTAATTAAGTTTTAGATTTTAAAAATAATTTAGGATTTTTTTGAATTAAGTTGATTGAATTAATGTAAGGTTAAAGGGAGTTGATATACATGATTTAGAAGTGGTTATTTGTTAATGTATAGATTTGTAATGTCTGATCTTTATTTTTTTGAAAAATTCGGTATTTTTTAGTATTTTCGGTATAATACCAAAATTTTAATTCGGTATTCGGTATAATACCGAAATAATTTCGGTTCGGGATCGGTATCGATTTTTTTCGAATTTCGGTATTCGGTATTTTCGGTATTCGGTATTCGGGACCGGTATATACCGAATGCACACCCCTAGTTTTACTGAATCCAACATTTAGAAATTTGCGCTAACCTACCAATTCTTGAAATATTGCATAAATAGTCTCATTTTGATTGTATCAATTAATTTGATTGTTGGACCTTGTTAATTCGTGGGGCCATGCTTTATTCAATCTTTAAAAGGCCGAATCCGACGAGTACTTCCTCACTCCATTTCTCCCAATCACAATCCTCAAGCAAATTCAACAAATGGCTTCAATTAACAAAATGAGGGAAGCTCCAAGGGCTCAAGGTCTTGCTTCTATTCTAGCTATAGGCACAGCCAACCCATCCAATATCGTTTACCAATCTGATTTTCCTGATTACTATTTCCGGGTCACCAACAGCGAGCACATGACCATTCTTAAGGACAAGTTCAAGCGCATGTGTAAGAAAATATATTAGATAAAATTGGAACGAGAAATCAGCATGGGCCTGGCACAAAAATGACGATAATTTATGTTACTAATGTTTATCTAACTGAATTTAAGGTGATAAAGAGTTTTTTTTTCAGAGATATCCATATTTACAACCTTGCTCATTTAAGTGTGAGTAAGTTGTTTGGATATCCACTACCTTTGCTGATGATCCTGTCGAGGGTCTGGTTACAACGATGTATTTTTCACTCTTTCTAATTTCTTTTTCTTTGATTAAGGAAGTTCAAAAATTGTAAATAAACTTTTATTGTTTTCATGAAGGCGAGAAGTCTATGATTAGGAAACGCTACATGCATTTAACTGAAGAGATCCTTAAAGAGAATCCAACCTTGGGCACCTACGATGGCCCATCTTTGGACGCCCGCCAGGACATTCTAGTCACCGAGGTCCCTAAGCTAGGGAAAGAAGCGGCCCAAAAGGTTCATGAAGAATGGGGAAGGCCTAAGTCCAACATAACACTCTTGATCTGCTCCTCAGTTTCGGGCGTAGACATGCCTGGAGCTGATCTGCTCCTCAGTTTCAGGCGTAGACATGCCTTATATTCAAGCTCGACTAGTAGATGACAGACTTTCCCGTAAACCAGCTGGTATAGCGACATCCCGATAGGAGTCTTGTATGCAGTCATGTACGCCCATAGTGTATCGTCCAGCTTGATGGACCAGTCCTTCTGTGATGGGTTTATCGTGACTTCCGAAATGTATTTGATTTCCCAGTTAGGAACTTCAACTTGGCCGCTGGTCTGAGGGTGATGAGCTATTGCAATCTTGTGCATAACTCCATATTTTGTTAGTGCATTAACGAGAAGGTTGTTACGGAAATGTTTACCTCCATCACTGATAATCACCCTAGGAGTCCCGAATTTGCTAAAGATGTTCTTTTGCAAGAACTTGGTCACCACTTTTGCGTCATTTGTCAGGAGTGCTATAGCTTCAACCCACTTAGAGATGTAGTCAACTGCAAGGAGGATGTAGAGATCGGATGTCACAAATGGTCCCATAAAGTCTATCCCACAGACATCGAAAATCTCTACTTCCATAATCCCACTTTGCGGCATCTCATGATGGCAGAGATGTTGCCTGTCCTTTGTTAGCGGTCACACATCTTCACGAACTTTGCAGCATCCTTGAATAGACAAGGCTAGTAAAATCTACTTTGTAGCACTTTGGCAGCAGTGCACTCACTAGCAAAGTGTCTGCCATAAGGAGAGTTATGACAGTAGTGGAGAATGATCTCTTGCTCTTCTTGGGGCATGCATCTCCGCAGAAGCTGATCCTTTCCTAGTTTAAAGAGATAATGTTCATCCCATACGTAAAACCTGACATCATATAAGAATCATTTCCTCTAGTCAGAAGACATGTTAAGCGGCATGATGTTACTCACAAGATAGTTCACAAAATCGGCATACCAAGGGATTGAAACCATATCTAAAGCATACAGCTGCTCATCAGGAAAATTCTCATTAATTGGGAAAAAGATGTTACCAATGGATTGTTGAGGTGTGAGAGATGATCTGCTACTGGATTGTCGGTGCCCTTTCGATCACGGATTTCAATATCAATCTTTTAAAGGAGGAGGATCCACCGAATAAGCCTTGGTTTTGCATCTTTCTTGGCGAAGAAGTAGTGTATAGCTAAGAACTCCTTCTCCGTAGTTGCATAGTTGATCTAGGCGTCATCCAAAGTGCGACTAGTATAGTAAATGGCATGAAATCTAGTAGCTTTTTTCTGGTCAGGCACAGCTCCAACAGCGTAGTCACTTGCATCGCCCATGATCTCGAAAGGCAACTCCCAGTCAGGCGATATAATAATTAGTGCAGATACAAGTACTTCTTTTAGCATTGTGAATGACAGCTTGCATGCCTCATCAAAGATAAACGGGGCATCCTTCTCTACTAGTTTGTAAAGAGGCTTGGAGATCTTTGAGAAATCCTTGATGAACCTCCTATAAAATCCTACATGGCCAAGAAAATTTTGAATGCCTTTTACTATCACAGGATAAGGAAATTTATCAATTACTTCTAGCTTAGCCTTGTCCACCTTCAATCCTTCACTGGATGTCTTGTGTCCTAGCACCACTCCTTCAGTTACCATGAAGTGACACTTCTCCCAATTAAGGACCAAGTTGGTATCCTTACAGTGTTCTAGTACCTTGACTAAGTGCTGAAGATATTCTTTGTATGAGTCTCCAAATACCGAGAAGTCATCCATAAAGATCTCAATTTGGCGCTCAGCCATGTTAAAGAAGATGTACATCATACATCGCTAAAATGTGGCAGGTGCATTGCACAGTCCAAATGGCATTCTGTGGAAAGCAAAAATGCCATAAGGATAGGTAAATGTTGTTTTCTCTTAGTCTTCAGGTGCGATTGCAATTTGGAATATCCATCCAGAAAATAATAGTAGGCATGACCCACCAGTCTGTCCAACATTTGATCAATGAACGACAGTGGGAAGTGATCCTTCTGAGTAGCTTTGTTTAGCTTTCGGAAATCAATACAAACTCTCTGACCAATTACTATTTTTGTAGGGATGAGCTCATTGTTTGCATTGGGGATGACTGTAATTCCTCCTTTCTTTGGCACACATTGAGTAGGGCTTACCCACTTTGAATCAGAGATTGGATAGATGATACCGGTATCTAACCACTTGGATAACCTCTTTCCTCACTACTTCTTTTATCTTTGGATTGAGTCATCCTTGGGCTTCCACTGATAGTGAAAAATCATCCTCCAAGATGATCTTTTGTTGACAAAGAGAAGGACTGATGCCCTTGACATCCCCAAGCATCTAATCGATAGCCTCCTTATGTTCCCTGATGATCTTGAGGAGTTTTTCTTCTTGACCCTGGCTCAAAGAGGCAGAGATAATAACTGGCAGCTTATTATCTTCACTTAAGTAACCGTACTTAAGATGATCTGGTAGTGGCTTGAGCTCCAGATCTGATGGTGTAATGGTGGATGACTGCAACTTAGGCCTTGGTGTATCATCTAACTCCAATAATTCTGCCGTGTGCACCCATACTACCATTTCTCTAGAATCTTTGATGCTTTCGACAACTTCCCACAGAATTTCTTGCACTTGCTCTTCTTCTTTCAAAGCTACAATCTCATCTACAACATTGATCCAGTAGCAATCATCCTCCGCAGATGGATACTTGGCTGCTTCAAAAACATTGAATATAACCTCATCATCACAAACCTTGAACCAAAGCTCACCTTTCTCTACATCAATGCTTGTCTTTCTGGTAGCCAAGAATGGACGACCAAGGAGGAGTGGCACATCATAATCTTTTTCCATCTCCATAACAATGAAGTCGACTGAAAAGATTAAAGTGTCAACCTTGACTAGCACATTATCCACAATTCCCTTCGGTCTGGTCATCGATCGATCGACAAGTTAGAGAACTATCGAAGTGGACTTCATATCTCCCAACTCAAGCCTTCAGAATATTGAAAAAGGCATGAGGTTAATGCTAGAACCAAGATCGATCAATGTCTTCTTGAATGTCTGATCTCCAATAGTACATGGAATAGTGAAACTTCTGGGGGCCTTTATCTTTTGAGGCAATTCCTGGCTCAAGACAGCACTACACCCTCTTGTCAATAGAATGACTTCAAAAGCATCAATGTTCTGCTTCTTCAAAATGAATTCCTTGATCCACTTCCGATATGTTGGCATTTGCTCATAAGCATCAAGGAGCAGTATGTTGATGTGAGGTTCTTGAAAAGCTCCAAAAACTTCTGGTAGCTCTGGTGCATGACTTGCTTATTTTCCCTTTGAGGGAATGGTAGAGGAGGGTACTTCCTTTCCGATATCGGCTTGACTACTTCCTTAGGTGACTTGTCTTTTTCTCTAATGATAGTAGTTACTCATAGTTCATCTTCCTCTTCTGCAACTATCTTCCTTGATGGAGGGTTTACTGGAGTCTTCACTGCATTTTTCCCCAAGTCTAGGCCACTTCTAGTTGTGATGGCCTTGCAATGCTCCTATTTGGTGGGAGGAGCTTTGGTGTTGCTTGGGAGAGTACTGTGTGGTCTTGTGTTGAGTTGTGCTGCTAGCTGGCTGATCTATACTTCAAGATTTTGAATGGTCGCTTCATGGCTTAACATTTGCTTGTGCAACTCATCCTCTCCTAGATGATCATGCGATGGTGGTCCTTGCTGCTGCCACCTTTGTTGATATGGCTGGAATTACTGAGGTAGAAGACCTTGTATATTCCCACCTCTATAAGGTGGTCTCGAATGTTGAGGTGCCTGCTATCCTTCATTATTTTTCCACGAAAAATTTGGGTAGTTTCTCCAATCCAAATTATATGTACTGGAATATGGATCATTATTCCTATTGGGATTTCCCACAAAATTGACAGGCTCAACAATAAATGAACAACTATCCATGCTATGTGGTCTAGTGCAAATTTTGCATACCTGAGAGGATGATGTTGCTTGTAGTGACATTGGTCCTTGAACTAGTTACGTAAGTGTTGCGGCTTGTATTTTTAGAGCATTTACTTCATCATTATCTTGTACACTAGCAACTCTCCTTCTCTCGGTTTGTTCCCCCCAATCATGGTTGTTAGTAGCCATGGCTTTAATGATTTGGAAACCATCAGCTTCTGACTTGTTTGTCAAATCATCTCCAGCCGCTATATCTAGTTGACTCGAATTTGTGGTTCACAACCATTATAAAATATTAGGATGAGCATCCATTCAGGTATCTGATGGTGTGGGCACTCACAAAGTAGACTCTTGAAGCGATGCCAAGTCTCATGCAGCGATTCACCACCCTGCTGCTTAAATTGAGAAGTCTTATTATGAAGTTGGGTGGTTTTACCTGGAGGATAGTGCTTTTCCAAGAACTTGTCGGCAAGCTCGTCCCATGTTGTGAAGGTTCCAGCTGAAAATAAATCTACCCATTCCCTAGCATCATCTTTCAAGCTATACTTGAACAGTCAAACCTTAATGGCACCGGGTGTCATACCATTATACTTCACTGTCGAGCAATGATCCTCGAACTTCTAGATGTGCTTTGCTGGGTTTTCTGAGGGATAACCTCCGAATTGGTCTTTTTCAACCATTTGAATGAGGTTGCTCTTTATCTCAAAGTTGTTTGCCTCTACGGTTAGATATCTATACTTGACTGAAGATCGGCAAGTCTTGGGTGTGACTTGTATCTCATGGTGGTGGGAACATTGATTACTTGTTGATCGGCCATCTCTTCCGTATATAAGTTTCTCCTCCTGATTCGTCGAATAGTTCATTCGATCTCTGAATCATGCTCAAGAAGAGGTTGGTTTTCACGACGACTATGTGGCATTCACCTCCTGTACTTATATGGTACTATAACACTCAACAGAGAGGAACAAATGCAATAAGTAATAATGAAAATGTAACAAAGCTTAGTCTTAAAATCAAGAACACTAGTTCCAATATTAACAAAAACAAATTCAAACTTCTATCCCCCGGCAACGGCGCCAAAAACTTGATGTGTCCAAACTTGGATCAAAATACGTGCAAGAATACACGATCGTACAAGTAATATAGTGATAAATCGAATCATCTCCACAGGGAATAAAAAGAGATTTTGTTCGTTAAGTACCAGATTATGCGTTCCTAAATCTTAAGCTAAGCGAATCGGTTAACTTGATTGGGTGATGATCCTAAACTACTAAGTTTCAATATCATTAATTATCATAGGTTTGTCAATCCTTGATCAAATCAATGATACCAAATCACAATAATTGGATAGGATTTATGAATCGAATCAAGGTTGTCACTCTTGATGTATGAACTCACAAACTCATCCAAAGATCAAACCATAAATAACAAGAAGATGAACATAGAAACACAAAGTCAACTATCAAAAGATGAATACACAATGATGTTCAAGGTTGCTTACAACTCCAAAATACCAAAATGAAGAGCAAATCTAGAATCTAGAAAAATGAAGATGAAGTTGAAGTACATTCATGGATGGATGGATGGATCCTTTTAATGGATGTTGATGCGTCCAAATGTGGATCCAAATACGTGCAAGAGAACACGATTGCACAAGTAATATAATGATAAGTAAAGTCATCTCCACAGGGAAAATAGAATTTGTTCGTTAAGTACCGAATTATGAGTTCTCAGATTTTAAGCTAAGTATATTAAAATTGAGTAATTTGATGTTTAATTTAATACTACGAGTTATTGCACAAACCTAGAGTCGTCAATTCTAGGCTTAAACAATAATCAAAATTATAAATATGAAATGAAGAACAAACGGATGTAATCTCATGCAATGAACTGCAGTTGTCAATTTTGATACAAGGCATAATGATAAGCAACAATCAAGGATGAACGAAAAGATAATAAGTACCTCGTTGATTAATTCGAACCTTTAATTACAATCTGTTGTTTGAGAAAGAAAGACAAGCTTAAGCTAAATCTAATAACTAAGAGTTTTTCAAAGGAAAACTAAAACTAACTTCGATCCTCTCTTCCTTTCCCCTCCTCTCCTTTTATAGCCTTCAATTAATGCATGATAGGGGGTATGATCAAGGTTGCTAGCTGAGACTTCAACTTTGTAGCCAATTTGGAATTTGCATGGTGCAAGTAGATGCTTTTGGCGCCTGCTGCAGCTTTCTGTGACTTTTCTTTTCCAAATGTAGTGCCACTATGTATGTCTAGCACCGCTATGAATGTCCAGCGCTGCTAGTAACGAGTGCCAGATTATTCATAGCGTGCGCTATGAATGTCTAGCAGCATTATGCGTGTGTAGCGACACTATGAGTGTGTAGCAGCGCTATGATCTTGATCAATAGATCATCTACTTCATTCACTTCAGTTCCTGCAAAAAACACAACTAACCTTGACAAAGCTCCATTCTTCCAAATGTCACAAAAAACACACGAAATACTAAACTAAACATATCAATGCAACTTAAAACATAACTGAATAATACACTAAACATGATCAAATGTGTGTATGTTTACACACACATCACACCCCCACACTTACTTCTTTGCTTGTCCTCAAGCAAAGTACATCAGAGAAACCAAATTAATGGTGTCCTCAATATTCAATACTTTGACACAAGATCAACCTCAGAATCATGCAATTTACACACTTGAGCATTATGAACACAAAATCCATAGACAACCTACCCTCAATCGTTTAATCAAATTTTTGCACCAAGTATTCTAAACTAGAGAGTTAACCACTCGTAGGATTAGATCAATTTAAACTTACATGTTTATAGTAGTCAACTATCTTACTCTCGTGTGAACATCTAAGGTCAAAAAATGCTAAACATCATACTAAAACATACTCGAAAAAAGTAGATCATGTCATCGAAGGGACTTTTATTGGGTTATAATGAGGCTAAAGGTGAAGGTGGGAAGATATGAGTATGGGTAGTAGTTAAACCACTTAATCTGAGAAGCTATACAAAATGTTCTAACTCTCGTCTATTCTACGTATTGCACCTTTTTCTATTGATCACTCATCCCAACATAACCCATTTCCTAAAGACCAATTTTCCAACTTGCTCACTTGGTTCCTTGTGCTTTTCTTTAACTTTCATGCTCAATTCTTTCTTTCTTTTCACTTTCACTTTTTTTCATTTTTCTAATTTCTTCTTTTCTTTTTCTTCTCTTTTTTTTACTTTGTCTATGCAGAAGGTTATCCTTTTTTTTGCAAGTCAAGTTTAGACATTTTTTTAACTACTCGTAACTCTCATATGATAAAGTACCCCCAAGCTATACTACTATATGAACCCTTACACAATTTTCCCAAAAATGTAATCCTAAAGCTTCCTCCGACGGATAGTAAAAGGTATGACGATGATTGAATAAAAGTTTATATAATGGCTTACTTATAGTATTTCAACAAATAGGCTCAAACTGAAGGGGTATGCAACAAATAAGATTGGGTTTTGGCTCTAAGGCTCTAAGCTTATAACAAAATGGCCCTCGACACTTTCTACCTTATTGAGTTGTGCTAGGTAAATCATTTAACATATTCATTTCCCAGACTATGTGCATACCTTATGAATAAAATGAGAACATTTTGTCCTTGCCTTTGGCTCAACATCCTCACAGGGTCACTCATTAATTCTCTAGTCTAGCCTACCAGATGCAACGACAAGTTTAAATGAATAAGGGTAAGATTGCTATGTATTCCTAATTCATCATACTCAAGGTTGTTGTATACATGATATATGGTTTTTCTTATGACAAAAAGTTCAAAATTTAGGTGTTTTTCATCATATGCACAAGACTCAAACACTTCAATGAAAAAAACACATGTCACAGGTGATGCTGTCCAAACTAGGATCAATTATATGTGCAAGAATTACACGATCGCACAAGTAATATCGTGATAAGTAGGATCGTCTCCACAGGGAATAGTGAATGAAAGTTGTTCGTCAAGTACCAGTTTATGCATTCCTAGATCTTAAGCTAAGCGAACGGATCGTTTGGTTGATGATCTAACACTATTACTACCACTAATATCGCAAAATCTCAAGGTTGTCAATCTCAATCTTTTAACGATACTTCTAAACTACAAACTCAATATCGCTACGAATCTAAGTTTGTTAGGCCTAGATTCATTAACAATATCAAATTGAGATAAGCGTATGAAAGCTATGATCTAAACCAAGTTGTCATCCTTGATCATCGAATAAGCATTCATTGAATCGAATATAAATAAAAACTTCAACAATAGAAATAATCTTAAAAACAAAGGAAATGGAAGTACCTTGATGATATCAAATTCAAATGTTAATTTCAATATTCTCAAGAACACTATCTAAAAACACAAAATAAAGTCTAAATACTCAAATATACAACTTGGAGGATTTCTTGGCTAAGCTCTCTTGATCTTCTTCTTTTTCTTCCAAGCTCCTCTCTTTCTCCCCTCCAAGTTGTGTTCCAATGGCAGCCTACTCCCCCTCTTGTCCTCTCTCCGTGAGTGCTTGCCACCCAAGCAATATACCAAGCCAAGTGGGAAGTTTGGTGAGGTATTTCTTTAAGTTCTCTGTTGAGGGACAGCGTACGCTGGGGTTGCATTCTGCCCCTTTTTGCCTCATTCTCTTCTTCTGGCTTGGACAAGGCTAGCGTACGCTGGGGTCAGCTACTGCCCCTTTCTTGCTCTTTTTCCTCTGCTTCGCTTCTCTTCCTCAGACTAGCCCAGCGAACGCTTCTCTTCCTCAGACTAGCCCAGCGAATGCCTTGCATTCTGCCTCTCTTTGCTCTCTTGCCTTCAAGCTTCTACTCGTCGCCCAACTCCATACACATGACCATTGATCTTTGCTCCAACTCCTCGAATGCTCCGAAATACCTACAAAACACACAAAGGCAACAGACAATCTTCTCCTTGACAAAACAAAACAAATGAAACAAAATGTAGACAAGACTCGACTAAACATTTCCTAAAACATGACGAAAACTTAACAAACTAAAGCTAAACGAATGCATGTTCTCACATGCATCACACCCCCACACTTACTTCTTTGCTTGTCCCCAAGCAAAGTGCATCAGAAAACCAATAAGAGTGTGCCATCAGAGTTCAAACATTCATCACAAGATCATCCCCACAATCACACACATCACACCCTTGAGCAATATGAATGCAAAATCCATAGGCAATTATACCCTCAATCATTTAACCAAGTTTTCACACCTAGTATTCCGGACTAGAGAGCTAACCACTCGTAGGATAGGATTGATTTAATCTCACAAGTGTATGGTGGTCAACTATCTTACTCTCGTGTGCACATTCAAGGTCTAAAAATATTAAACTTCATACCAAAATACACTCGAAACAAAGTAGATCATGCCATAGGAAGGACTTTTATTGGGTTGTAATGGGGCTAAAGGTAAAGGTGGGAAGATAAAAGTATATAGGTGATGGCTAAACCACCTAATCCGAGAGTTATATAGAAAGCTAACTCTCGACTATACTACACATCCCACCTTATTATGAATGTATACTCAACCCAAATTACCCACATCCTAAAGAACCAAAAAATACAGGATAAGTTGCTCATATTTACTTGTGCCTTTTTGTTTCCAACCTTCCACTTTTTCCTTTGATTTATTCTTTTCACTTTTCTCACTTTCCTCAAGAGAATTTTTTTTCTTTTTCTTTCTTTCTTTTCTTTTTCTTTTTCTTTTTCTTGTTTCTCTTGTTTTTTTTCTTTTCTTTCCCAATTCCGCACTATCACTTAGCAACTTATCCCGACTCTTGGTCATTAGCCTCAATTCTACCCGTTTTTATCCCAAAGTATGTACAAGAAATCCCCCAAGCTATACTACTAGATGAACCCTTACAAAATATTCCCTAATAATAACCTAATCTGTCGGACTAAGTAGTTAAAGGTAGGTGGGGTGATGAGATTCGGCTTCTAATATGGGTTCCAATTAGTAATTCAAGAAATAAGCTTAGGCTCAACCGGGCTATGCAATGGATAATAGTGGGTTTTTGGCTCTAAGGCTCTAGGCTTTATCAAGATGGCCCTCGGCACTCTCTACCTCATTGAGTAATGCAAGGTAATCTTCTAACATTCTCATCGCTCAAACAATGCACACACCTCATGAATAAAATGAGAACGGGTTGTCCTCGCCATCGGCTAAAAAATCTCACAAGGTCTCTCGTTAATTCTCTAGTCTAGTCTACCGGGTGTAATGACTAGCCTAAATGAACGAGGATATAATTGCATATGTCTTAAAATTCACATTGCTCAAGAGTGTTGAATGCATGATATGGAGTTTTTCCTATGACAAAAAGTTCAAAATTTCTGAGAATTTTTTATCATATGCAACAGACTCTACACACTTCAATCAAAAACACAAAATACACTCAAACAAACTCGATCACATGCATAAAGCAGAATAACAAACACAGTAAGAAGAGAGACATGCACAGCAAGATCAATCACAGCAAGATCAATACAAATAATGCAACATAAACACACACACAAAACCAAAATCACCCCCACACTTAGAAGACACATTGTCCTCAATGTGTGAAGAAAAACAAGCACAACAAAATATGAAAACAAACATAACATGACAATTGAAAACAAAAACTAAACAAGGATAAGGAGAAGAAGAAGCCTGTGATCATTGGTCCGATGGAGGTTGGAGTTGGTTCTGGAGCCATTCCCAGTTGGCTGCATCAGTAGCATCGCGAGCCGCAAGTTGGTCGCGAAGATCTTCTTGGTCTGCATGGTACTGCTCCTAGTGCTCTGAATGTTCATGTGCCAAGGTCTCTACCTGGTACTTCAATTCATCTATGTGCTCCGTCAACATCTCTATTTTGCTTTCCAGGTAATCAATATGCTCAGAGAGATTGTTGATGTCTTCCTGGTATTCTGGTCTTGGTGCCTCATCGCCGTCACGAAGTTGGTCTTGAACTGATTTGCGGTCCTCTCATTTGATGAATTCATAGGAGATGACACCATCCTTATCGATCTTCGAAACGAGATGCCAAGCTACCAATTTATCGATATTGATCTTTTCGCATGAGACTTTTCTGCCCGAAGCATTATATCCTGGAAAAAATTTCAGTACCAAAACACGGACAAGACTACCAAGACTAAGGTTCCTGAGTTTCTGTAATTGGAGTGTACGAGAGATTACATCACAAATCAAAGCAAATGTACTAAACGACTTTCTCTTCTTAATGTAATGCAATTGGTATAATTGGCTCATTGTGACCCGACTAGCTTGATGTTGACTACTAAAGCTATAGCTCATAAAGTGATACAAAATACTATAGGTCAAATCCTTGATAAAGATGGATGGGGCTTGTGCCGTAAATCGAGGGAAACCAGTCAGATTTTGCCACGTACTATAGACAGTTACAGTATCCTCAGAATTAAAGTCCACTTTCTTGTCCCCATCCTTAAGTTCTAGTACTTCCGTGAGTAGGTCGCTAATTATGGTGACACCGACAGGTTTACCATAAAGACACGCGGTGAATTGGGATGAATCACTCTCGACAACGACCGTACAGAAAAATTCTAACACAACTTGAGGGTCAATGTCAAAAGATAATCCCAAAATTCTTGCCCAACCTACGCAATCTAATGCTTCACGCACTTCATGTTCAATTCAAAACATTCGCATGCATTCCCAATCAATTATCCAATGACCAAAAACAGAACAATTCTTAAACTTAGTATACCTGTCACCCTCCCAATCATTCAAGATTAGAAAAGGTGCACCATACCTTTCTGCTATGTCACCTGGTTGATAGGGTTGAGAGGAAGAACCTGAAGCATCAGTGGTTGCAGTCTGCTGTCGCTTGGATGCACGAGAAGATGAGGCCTTGGGTGCCATTGAAAAATTGGTGCTCAACGATCTTGATGGGTTGATCGATTTGAAGCCCTCTGCGAGGAGAATAAAACCTAGTCGTCGGATTGTGAAATTGTTGACAAACGAACTTGGAATCTGCAAAATAAAATCCGATTAGGGTGGGGAGTTTTCTTTAGAGGGAGATGGAGAGATTTGAAATAAGGTAGAACTGACTGAGAAGAAGGAGAGTCGGGTTCTTTTAGGCTGATTTCCCAAAGGCCAACGTACCAGTGTACGCTGGGGTTGCCCACTGTCTCTTCGTGTGTGTTTTCTAGATAAGGGCCAGCGTACGCTGGTTCCGCTTCTGCCCCATTCATATTTTTGCTCCCACACAAGCTCTTGATCTACATAATTAACACACATTACTTATTTTTCGAGGGTAACCATATATACATTCCCCTAGAAACCCACAAACTCAGGGAAACTCGGACAAATGACTCGAAAAATTCAAAAGAAAATTGAGAGAAGAATATAGTTCTAAGTTAACGTCGTTAGCTTGATGGTTAGGACCAATTACGGAGGACCTGGGTCTTCGAGTTCCACCTATGATTTGTGTAAATCAATATGATAGGTCAGGTTTTCCTCCGAGTGTTCTTTGTTCATTTCAGGGACCAAATTAGCGTCACCATTTCGCATTCGAACTCTTGGTAGTTGTTCCACCTGTTTGGGAGTAGGATATGTAGATATAACATTAGGCAGTTTAAAATTACTACTCAAACAAGTGTACCTCAAGTGTCTTGGTGGTGGTTCGCACTCCATTTTTGGTGACAACCTGGGCCATGTTATATTGCTTAGATCAAATGACACTTGTTCTTCAATATTGGGGCCTTCCACCTCCTTTTCAATTTCTTGCACTACTGTTGGTTGATTTGTGTCATGCTCTTCTTCATTATGCTGAATTGCTAGTTCATCAATAACATTGATCTTGTGGCAATCGTCATCTATGATAGGGTGCTTAGTGGCTTCAAACACATTGAGAATGACCTCATCATCACGATTCTTGAACTACAATTCTCCCTTTTCCACATCAATGATTGTCTTCCCAGTGGCCAAGAATGGACGACCAAGGAGGAGTGGCATATCATGATCTTCTTCCATTTCCATGACAACGAAGTCGACTGGAAAGATTAAGATGTCCACCTTGACTAGCACATTCTACACAATCCTTATTGGCATAACCATTGATCTATCTGCAAGCTGAAGGACTATTGATGCTGGTTCAATATCTCCCAATCCAAGCTTTTGAAATACTGAAAATGGCATGAGGTTGATGTTGGAACCAAGATCAATCAATGTCTTCTCGAATATTTGACCTCCAATAGTGTATGGAATGGTGAAGCTACCGGGATCCTTCATTTTCTGAGGAAGATCGTGATTCAACACCTCACTGCATTCTCTAGTTAATGGGATAACCTTCAAATCATCAATATTCTTCTTTTTGGAAATAAATTCCTTGATCCATCTTCGGTAAGTAGGCATTGCTCTAATGCATCAAAGAGCGGGATATTGATATGGAGGTTTTTGAAAAGCTCCAAGAATTTTTGATAGCTCGTGTGTGGAACTTGCTTGTTCATCCTTTGAGGAAAAGGTGGTGGAGGATACTTTCTTTCTTCTTTCTTCTCGGGCTGCCTCTTTTCTTCTTTTTCTCTAGAATGTGAGCCCAGCTTATGCTGGTTAGGTAGCGTCCGCTGGCCTTGGCTACTGACCAAATGGTCTTCTTTCTTGGACAAGCCCAGCGTACGCTGGTTGGTCAGCATTTGCTGGTTTTTAAGGCTATTCCCCTCATCTGTTGGCTTGATTGCTTCCTCGGATGACTTATTTTCTCCAATGATAGGATTAACTTGTAGCTCCTCTTCCTCTTCCGCAACTGTTTTCCTTGGTGGAGGGTTTACTTAAGTCTTCACCGCATTCTTCCCCAAGTCCAAACCACTTCTAGTTGTGATTGCTTTGCAATGCTCTTGTATGGTGGGAGGAGCTTCGGTGTTGCTTGGAAGAGTGCCAGGCAGTCTTGCATTAAGTTGCATTGCCAGCTGGCTGATTTACACTTCAAGATTGCGAATGGTTGCTTCATGACTCAACACTTGTTTGCG
This sequence comes from Hypericum perforatum, assembly GCA_012979155.1. Lineage (NCBI taxonomy): Eukaryota > Viridiplantae > Streptophyta > Magnoliopsida > Malpighiales > Hypericaceae > Hypericum > Hypericum perforatum. The sequence continues at coordinate 50,659 of SOPF01027638.1, read as the reverse complement.
CAACTCATCCTCACCTTGTTGATCTTGCAGCGGTGGTCCTTGTTGCTGCCATCTTTGTTGATATGGCTGAAATTGTTAAGGTGGAGCTCCTTGTACATTCCCACCTCCGTAAGGCAGTCTCGGATGTTGAGGTACCTGCTGTCCTGCATTGTTCTTCCATGAAAAATTTTGGTGGTTTCTCCAACCCGAGTTATACGTACTGGAATATGGATCATTATTCCTATTAGTATTACCATAAAATTAACAGGCTCAGCAATTAATGAACAACTATTTGTGCTATGTGATCCAGTACAAATTTTGCAAACCTGAGAAGATGAGGTTGCTTGCAATGACATTGATCCTTGCACTAGTTGTATAAGTGTTACAACTTGTGCTTTTAAAGCATTTACCTCATCATTGTCTTGTACACTTGTAACTCTTCTTCTCTCGATTCGATCTCCCCAATCATGGTTGTTAGTAGCCATGGCTTTAATGATTTGGAAACCATCAGCTTCTGACTTGTTTGTCAAATCTCCTCCGGCCGCTGCATCTAGGTTGACTCGAATTTGCGGCTCACATCTATTGTAAAACATTTGGATAAGCATCCATTCAGGTGTCTGATGATATGGGCACTCGCGAAGTAGTCTCTTGAAACGATACCAAGCCTCGTGCAATGATTCACCACCTAGCTGCTTAAATTGAGAAATCTTATTACGAAGTTGGGTGGTTTTACCTGGAGGATAGTGCTTTTCCAAAAACTTGTTGGCAAGCTCATCCCACGTTGTGAAGGTACTAGCTGGAAATGAATCTACCTACTCCCTAGCATCATCTTTCAAACTATACTTAAACAGTCAAAGCTTGATGGCATCTGGTGTGACACCATTATACTTCACTGTCAAACAATGATCCTCAAAGTTTCGAATATGCTTTGCTGGATTTTCTGAGGGATAACCTCCGAATTGGTCTTTTTCAACCATTGAAAGGAGGTTGCTCTTTATCTCAAAATTGTTTGCCTCCACGGTTGGATACTCTATGCTTGATCGAAGATCAACAAGCCTTGGGTGTGACTTATGTCTCATGGCGGCAGGAACTACTTGTCGATCTCCCATATCTTCTATAAGTAAGTTTTTTCTCCTGATTTGTCGAATAGTTCGCTCAATCTCCGAATCTTGCTCAAGAAGAGGTTGGTTCTCACGACGAGTATTTGGCATTCACCTCATGTACTTGTATGGTACTATAACACTCAAAAGAGAGGATTAAATGCAACAAGTAACAATGTAATAAGTAACAAAGCTTAGTCTCAAAATTAAGAACACTAGTTCCAATATTAACGAAAACAACTTTCAAACTCAAAATTCTCTGGCAACGGCGCCAAAAACTTGATGCTGTCCAAACTAGGATCAATTAAGGTGTTTTTCATCATATGCACAAGACTCAAACACTTCAATGAAAAAAAAACATGTCACAGGTGATGCTGTCCAAACTAGGATCAATTATACGTGCAAGAATTACACGATCGCACAAGTAATATCGTGATAAGTAGGATCGTCTCCACAGGGAATAGCGGATGAAAGTTGTTTGTCAAGTACTAGTTTATGCGTTCCTAGATCTTAAGCTAAGCGAACGGATCGTTGGGTTGATGATCTAACACTATTACTACCACTAATATCACAAAATCTCAAGGTTGTCAATCTCAATCTTTTAACGATACTTCTAAACTACAAACTCAATATCGCTACGAATCTAAGTTTGTCAGGCCTAGATTCATTAACAATATCAAATTGAGATAAGCGTATGAAAGCTATGATCTAAACCAAGTTGTCATCCTTGATCATCGAACAAGCATTCATTGAATCGAATATAAATAAAAACTTCAACAATAGAAATAATCTTAAAAACAAAGGAAATGGAAGTACCTTGATGATATCAAATTCAAATATTAATTTCAATATTCTCAAGAACACTATCTAAAAACACAAAATAAAGTCTAAACACTCAAATCTACAACTTGGAGGATTTCTTGGCTAAGCTCTCTTGATCTTCTTCTTTCTCCTCCAAGCTCCTCTCTTTCTCCCCTCCAAGTTGTGTTCCAATGGTAGCCTACTCCCCCTCTTGTCCTCTCTCCGTGAGTGCTTGCCACCCAAGCAATAGACCAAGCCAAGTGGGAAGTTTGGTGAGGTATTTCTTTAAGTTCTATGTTGGGGGCCAGCGTACACTGGGAAACCAGCATATGCTGGAGTTGCATTCTGCCCCTTTTTGCCTCATTCTCTTCTTCTAACTCAGACAAGACCAGCATACGCTAGGGTCAGCTACTGCCCCTTTCTTGCTCTTTCTCCTCTGCTTCGCTTCTCTTCCTCAGACTAGCCCAGCGAACACTGGGTGGCCAGCGTTTGTTGGCCTTGCATTCTGTCCCTCTTTACTCTCTTACCTTCAAGCTTCTACTCGTCGCCCAACTCCATGCACATGACCATCGATCTTTGCTCCAACTCCTCGAATGCTTCGAAATACCTACAAAACACACAAAGGCATCAGACAATCTTCTCCTTGAAAAAACAAAACAAATGAAACAAAATGTAGATAAGACTCGACTAAATATTTCCTAAAACATGACGAAAACTTAACAAACTAAAGCTAAACGAATGCATGTTCTCACATGCATCAACAGGCCAAACAAACTTGATCACATGTTTAAAACAACACAAATCACAAAAACACATGACATAAACATAAAACATCACAAGTCATACATAAGAGTAAAACATGAACAAATGAAAATAACAGACACAACCCCCCCTCCACACTTAGTAGACACATTGTCCTCAATGTGTGGGAGATACATGCAAATAGCGAAAAAGACAAATCATAAACATAAAAAGAAAAATAAAAACAAAAACAAAGAGAAGGGAACGGATAAAGTCTGGTCATTAGCACAGAGGTGGCAGACAGGAAAAGTGGTCTGAGAGTGTTAAGGGTGACATCCAAAATCCATGAGTTGCTTGTCCTTTGCTACCTAAAAAAAATAGAAAATCTTTTTTTCGAGGGTGACACTATAAACATTCCCCTAGAAACCCAAAAACTCAGGAAAACTCAGATGAGTGACACAGAATATAGAAAAATCAAGAGAAAAGTAATAGATAGTTCTAAGTTAACGTCATTAGCTTGACGATTGCAATTGATCATCGAGGTCCTGGGTCATCAAGCTTTGCCCATGATCCTTGCAGCTCAATATGAGTAGCTAGGTTTACCTGCAAGTGCTCATTCGTTTCCTCAGATTTTACTTTATTGCACATGGATACTCTTGGTAGTTTTGCCTCCTGTTCATGAGTAAAAGATGTAGACATAATATTAGGAAGTTCATTATCTCTACTCAAGTAAGCATACCTTAAGTAATCAGGTGGTAGTTTACACTCCATATCTAGTGGTTTAGTAGCTTGGACCCAGAATGCTTGTTCTCTAATTTCTGGCTACCCACCTTTGTTTTGATTTCCTATATTACCTCAGGCTAGCTCTCAAGGTAGGCCTCTACACTTGGCTGAGCCTCCAACTTGTCAACGATGTCAATACTGTAGTAGTTATTCATCATGGTAGTTTGCTTGGCTGTTTCAAATATGTTGAAAACGACCTCATTAGCATGGACCTTGAACCGCAACTCTCCATTTTCTACATTAATATTTGCTTTTGCAGTGGCTAAAAATGGGCATCCAAGGAGGATGGGCGCGTCTCGATCTTCTTCCATATCCATAACAATGAAGTCCACTAGAAAGAGCAGAGTATAAACTTTTACAAGCACATTCTCAATCATTTCCATTGGCATAGCCATTAATCTGTCTGCAAGCTGAAGGACTACTTGTATCGGCTGTATGTTTCCCAACCCAAGTTTCTGAAATATAGAGAAAGGCATGAGGTTAATGCTAGAATCGAGGTCAATCAATACCTTCTTGAACATTTGGTCTTCGATGGTGCATGGAATGGTGAAGCTCTCGAGGTCCTTCATCTTCTGAGGCAACTCCTGACTCAAAATAGCACTACAATCTCTCATCAGCGGAATGACTTCAAAGTCATCAATACTTTTCTTCTTCATAATAAACTCCTTTATCCATTTCTGTAGGTTGGCATTTGCTCAAATGCATCAAGAAGCGGTATGTTGATGTGCAAAATTTTGAATAGCTCTAAGAATTTCTTGTAACTTTGGTGAGTTGCTTGCTTCTGCAGTCTTTGGGGGAAGGGCGGTGGAGGATACTTCCTTTCTGGTACTGATTTGAGAGGTTCCATCGTAGGGTTATCTTATTTTGCTGCTAAGGGCATCACCTGAAGCTCTTCTTCTTCCTTGTTCACCAACTTCACTGGTGACTTTACTGTTGGAGTTGCTACGTTCTTTCCCAAGTCCAGCCTACTTCTAGTTATGATGGCATTGTAGTACTCTTTCCTGTAGGTGGTGCTTCAGTATTGCTTGGAAGTGAACCTGACTGTCTTGTATTTAGTTGCATAGCCAACTGACTAATTTGTACTTCAAGATTCTGAATTGTTGCCACATAACCAAGCACTTGCTTCGCAACTCGTCCTCACTTCGACCATCTTATGGTGGTTGATGTACGTGTAAACGTACATATAAATGGTTGTGTTTATCTTGATGTTTAATCATGTTTTGAGTTGTTTTAGTTGTAATTATTTTAGTTATTGTTATGTTCTGCATGTCGGTTTGGGAATCGGTTACTTGTAAAGTTTTGTATTTTATTGTAGGTATGGCGAAGACTACGAGCGAAGGCAAGCATTGCACTACATAGGCAAGGCCAGTGCACTACACTTCCGAAGCCAGTGCGCTACACTTCAAAGCCAGTGCGCTACAAGGCAAGGTCCAGCGCGCTACACTTCAAACTCCAGCGCGCTACAAGCCAGCTCCAGTGCACTACGTCCATGCTTTAGTGCGCTACAACCGCAAAACTAGCGCGCTACACATGGACTGCAGCGCGCTATGACACATACCTACCTTCAGCGCGCTACATAATTGCAAGCGATCGATCATAGTAGGTACAACTACCGCCAGCGAGCTACACCTTCAAGGCCAGCGCGCTACAATACACCTACCACCAGCGCGCTACACCACCTACCGCCAGCGCGCTTATAGTTGGTGAACTACCGAGGCTATAAAAGGAGTAGCTGGGGACCAGAGAAATCATCCCTCCCATCGCATTCCATTCCATCCTTTAAATTCCAGAGAGCAAGTTCTAGTTGTAGTTTCCATTCTGTTGCAGTTTTTAATTCCCGTTCTTTCAACATTTGTACGTGGCGTGTAATCAACGTTTCGGACTATTCGATCGACGAGGTATTTTCATATCTCATAATTAAGTATTGTTTTTACATTCAATTGCTTAATTATTTATCGTCGAATAATTCGTATCGTATGCTTAGAATTAAGAGTGACGACCTTGATTTGTAGCATAGATTACATCCGCTCTATATTTTCATAGTTATAATTAAGGTGTGAATTTAGAATTGACAACTCTATATTTGCATGTTAATAGTGTTAAAATCACCAACCTATCGATCACCTAATTTGCTTAACTTAAGATTCGAGAATTCATAATCCGGTACTTAGAGAATTAATTCCATAAATTCTCTGTGGAGACGATCTTACTTATCACGATATTACTTGTGCGATCGTGTACTCTTGCACGTATAATTGAACCAACTTTTACCGCATCAAGTTTTTGGCGCCGTTGTCGGGGAAATAGATTTGAATTAATATCTTTAATATTGGATATAGATTTCTTGATTTTGAGATTAAGTATTACGCTTTCACCATTTATCGTTGCACTTGATCCTCCTTGTTGAGTGTTATAGTACCGTACAAATATAAGGAGGTGAATGCCACATACTCGACGAGAAAACCAACCTCTTCTTGAGCAAGATTCCGAGATCGAACGAACCATTCGAAGAATCAGGAGGAGAAATCTACACACGGACGAGATGGCAGATCAACACATCGTCAACATTCCAGTCGACAACATGAGGAGGAAATCACATCCTAGATTGACCGATCTTAGGTCAAGTATTACATATCCAACTGTTGAGGCTAACAACTTTGAGCTTAAAAATAATCTTATTCAAGCAATTCGACAAGATCAGTTTGGAGGACTGCCTTTCGAAAACCCAGCCAAGCACATCCAAACATTTGAAGATCATTGTTCAACGGTCAAATACAATGGTGTCTCGGAAGATGCCATTAAACTTCGGCTGTTCAAGCACAGTTTAAAAGATGATGCTAGAGAATGGGTAGACTCATTTCTTGGAGGCACCTTCACGACATGGGATGAGCTAGCAAACAAATTCTTGGAGAAATACTATCCACCAGGTAAGACCACTCAATTGCGCAATAAAATTTCTCAATTTAAACAACATGGTGGTGAATCATTGCACGAGGCCTGGCACCGCTTCAAGGCTCTACTCCGCGATTGTCCACACCATCAGATCCCTGAATGAATGATCATCGAGATATTCTATAATGGATGTGAACCGCAAGTCCGTGTCAACTTAGATGCGGCAGCCGGAGGGAACCTGACAGAGAAAACTGAAGTTGATGGCCTCCGCATCATCGAAGCTATGGCCACCAACAATCACGAGTGGGGCGAGTGAACAGAAAGACGAAAGGTTGCTAGTGTTCAGGACAACAATGAAATAGCTGCTCTTAAGGCAGAAGTAGCAGCCCTTACACAAGTAGTACGAACTGCTTTTGTACCACCAGCTGCATCATCGTCTCAGGTTTGCGAAATCTGTAGTGGTTCACATAGTACTGATGCTTGTTCTTTCATGTCTGAATCTGTTAATTATTTGGGAAATACCAATAGGAATAATAATCCATATTCCAACACTTATAACCCTGGTTGGAAAAACCACCCAAATTTTTCATGGAGAAACAATACAGGACAGCAGGTACTCCAGCATCAAAGACCTCCTATAGGTGGTGGAAATACACAAGGTCCTCCGCCACAGCAATTTCAGCCTTACCAACATAGATGGCAACAACCAGCACCATACCAGCAGGATCGCCGGAGTGAAGATGAGTTGAGAAAACAAGTTCTCAGCCATGAAGCCACCATCAGAAACCTGGAAATACAAATTAGCCAGCTCGCAACTCAGCTGAATGGAAGGCAGCCTGGCACACTTCCAAGCAACACTAAAGCTCCGCCCACCACACAAGAGCATTGCAAGGCAATTACAACTAGAAGTGGGTGAAACTTGGGAAAGAACATAGAAGTCCCATCGGTGAAAACTCCGACAAACCTAGTAAGCGAGGAGGAAGAAGAGCTTCGAGTTAGTCCACCAGCAGCAGACAAGAATAGCCCCACAGTAGAGATGGTCAAACCACCACTAAAGAGAAAATATCCTCCACCACCCTTTCCTCAAAGGTTGAACAAACAAGCTTCTCATCCAAGCTACCACAAGTTCCTGGAGCTGTTTAAAAATCTCCACATCAACATCCCACTTCTTGATGCATTCGAGCAGATGCCTTCTTACCGGAAGTGGATCAAGGAGTTCATCTCAAAGAAAAAGAAGATTGATGACTTTGAGGTCATTCCACTTACTAGGGGATGTAGTGCAGTTTTGACCCAGGATCTTCCTCAAAAGATGAAGGACCCTGGTAGTTTCACAATTCCGTGCACCATCGGAGATCAGACCTTCAAGAAGGCACTCATCGACCTTGGATCCAGCATCAATCTCATGCCCTATTCAATATTCCAGAAGCTTGGATTGGGTGACATGAAGTCCACATCGATAGTCCTCCAGCTCGCAGACAGGTCAGTAACTAGACCTAAGGGGATAATTGAGAATGTACTTGTGAAGGTCGATACTTTGATTTTCCCAGTTGATTTTATCATCATGGAGATGGAGGAAGATCGTGAAGTTCCACTCCTCCTAGGTCGCCCATTCCTTGCTACCGGAAAGACTAGTATTGATGTAGAAAAGGGAGAGTTACGGTTCAAGGTTTGCGATGATGAAGTTGTGTTCAATGTCTTTGAAGCTGCAAGGTACCCTTCTAATGAAGATGATTGCTACCGAATTGATGTCATCGATGAGATTGTGCATGATCTAGATGCTATCATTGAGGATGATTTGGAGGAAATCCAAGTACCAGATCTGGAGCAAAACGAGCAAAACACAAGGGAGCAGTTATCATGGGTGCGCACAGCTGAATCCCTGGAATTAGCTGACACACAAAGGCCCAAGTTGCAAGTATCCATCATCACACCACCAGAAGTAGAGCTCAAGACACTACCCAGTCATCTCAAGTATGCCTATCTCGGTGAAGGTAACAAGTTACCAGTTATTATCTCTGCATCACAAAGCCAGGAACAAGAAGAGAAGCTTCTCATGGTGATCGGAAGACATAAAGAAGCCATTGGGTGGATGCTTGGTGATGTTAAGGGCATTAGTCCATCCTTTTGCCAACACAAGATCATCTTGGAGGACGAGTTCAACCCATTTGTGGAAGCCCAGCACAGACTGAATCCAAAGCTAAAGGAAGTAGTGAGAAAAGAGGTGATCAAGTGGTTGGATGCCGGCATTATCTATCCAATCTCCAATTCAAAGTGGGTAAGCCCTACTCAATGTGTGCCAAAGAAAGGAGGGATTACAGTCATTCTTAATGAGAACAATGAGCTCATTCCTACACGGATGGTAGTGGGCCAGCGTGTCTGTATTGATTTCCGGAAACTGAACAAAGCAACTCGGAAGGATCACTTTCCACTACCATTTATTGATCAAATGTTGGACAGATTGGCAGGTCATGCCTACTACTGCTTCCTAGATGGATACTCCGGCTATCTACAAATCGCAATTGCTCCAGAAGACCAAGAGAAGACAACATTTACCTGTCCTTATGGTACTTTTGCTTTTTGCAGAATGCCATTCGGACTCTGCAATGCACCTGCCACCTTTCAACGGTGTATGATGGCCATCTTCTCTGACATGGTCGAACGGCAGATCGAGATCTTCATGGATGACTTCTCAGTTTTTGGAGACTCGTATGAGGAATGTCTTCAGCATTTGGATAAGGTACTTGAGCGCTGCAAGGAAACCAATCTGGTCCTCAATTGGGAGAAGTGCCACTTTATGGTCACCGAAGGAGTGGTTTTGGGCCACAAGATATCAAGTGGAGGGCTAGAAGTTGACAAGGCTAAGCTAGAGGTAATTGACAAGCTTCCCTATCCTGTGACAGTTAAAGGCGTTCGAAGTTTCCTTGGCTATGCCGGATTTTATCGAAGATTCATCAAAGACTTCTCCAAAATCACCAAGCCTCTTTGCCAGCTATTGGAGAAGGATGCACCATTTATCTTTGATGAGGCATGCAAGCTAGCATTCAACACTCTGAAGACAGCACTAATTTCTGTACCGATCATCATATCACCCGATTGGGAGCTATCATTCGAGATCATGTGCGATGCAAGTGACTACGCAATTGGGGCGGTGCTTGGCCAAAAGAAAGCCAAAGGATTTCATGCTATTTATTATGCCAGTCGTACTCTAGACGATGCCCAGATCAACTATGGTCTTTGCACTTGACAAGTTCCGAGCTTACCTACTTGGCAGCAAGGTAATTGTGTACACAGATCATGCAGCAATTCGCTACCTCTTCACCAAGAAGGACGCAAAGCCAAGGCTCATCCGATGGATCCTCCTCCTCCAAGAATTCAACATTGAGATTTGGGATCGAAAAGGCGCAGACAACCCAGTAGCTGACCATCTCTCACGCCTTGATAACCCGTTGGTAACATCTTTTGCCCCAATTAATGAGTCTTTTCCTGATGAACAACTATATGCTTTAGATGTGGTTTCAATCCCTTGGTACGCTGATTTTGTGAACTATCTTGTAAGTAAGATCATGTCGCCTAACATGTCTTCCGACCAGAGGAAGAGATTTTTACATGATGTCAGGTTTTACATATGGGATGAACCTTATCTCTTTAAACAAGGAAAAGACCAACTTTTGCAGAGATGCGTGCCCTAAGAAGAGCAAGAGCTCATTCTCCACCACTATCACAACTCCCCTTATGGAGGACATTTTGCAGGAGAGCGAACTGCCGCCAAAGTGCTTCAAAGTGGATTTTACTGGCCCACCTTATTCAAGGACGCTACAGGGTTTGTCAAGAAGTGTGATCGTTGTCAAAGGACAGGTAATATTTCCCGTCGTCATGAATTGCCCCTGCAGGGAATCATGGAAGTTGAGATCTTCGACGTATGGGGAATAGATTTCATGGGACCTTTTGTGCCATCCAAGCGCAACCTCTACATCCTCCTTGCAGTTGACTACGTCTCCAAGTGGGTTGAAGCTGTAGCACTCCCGACGAATGATGCAAAAGTGGTAACCAAGTTCTTGCAAAAGAACATCTTCAGCAGATTCGGAACTCCTAGGGTGATCATCAGCGATGGAGGTAAACATTTCCGTAACAACCTTCTTGCTAATGCACTAACAAAATATGGAGTTATGCACAAGGTTGCAACAGCTTATCACCCTCAGACCAGTGGCCAAGTCGAAGTTTCCAACCGGGAAATCAAGCGCATCCTGGAAGTCACAGTGAACCCATCACGAAAGGACTGGTCCAGTAAGCTGGACGATGCACTATGGGCGTACAGGACTGCATATAAAACCCCCATCGGAATGTCACCATACCAGTTGCTTTACGGAAAAGCCTGCCACCTACCAGTCGAGCTCGAACACAAGGCATATTGGGCTCTACGTCGGCTGAATTTTAATCTTGACAAAGCTGGCGAGAAAAGAATGCTACAGCTCGAAAAGCTCGATGAGTTCCGTCTTGGAGCTTATGAAAATGCCAAGCTTTACAAGGAGAGGACTAAGAAATGGCATGACAAGAAAATTATTCACCGCGAGTTTCATGCAGGTCAACAGGTATTGCTCTACAATTCCCGCCTTAAGCTGTTCCCAGGAAAGCTGAAGTCTAGGTGGACCGGACCATACACGGTAGTCACCATTTCCCCTCACGGAGCTATCCAAATTCGGAACAACAATACACAGGAGGAATTCAAAGTCAATGGACAACGCTTGAAGGCATATCTCGGCCACCACTTCGACCAACAAAAATTCCGCACGGACCTTGAGGATCCTGCACCCTAGAACATCAGGGAGTTTAAAGTCAAGCTAATGACTCTAAATTAGCATGTCTTTATCTTTTATTCATATTCTTATTTTTATAATCTTATTTTCGTATTTGTGTTTTTATTTTCATATTCGTATTCTTATTCGCATTTTTTTTCCTTTCTTTCCAAGTTCTTTTACTAAGACGTTTGTGTAACATTTGTTTGGCAGGTTCATATTTACTATCCATTAAAAAAAAAATTCAAAAAAAAAAAAATCAAAAAAAAGAGCCACCGAATATCTTCCTTCTGCCAAAACCGCCCATACATTCACACCAAGACAAAAATCCAACACCCCATATTTTCATCCTACCACACCCGTGAACAACTTTACAACCAAACAACTTCACAACCAAACAAAACCACCGCCAGCCTTATCACTCCATTCCCAACCACAACTACAAACAAAACTCCACCGCTCTCCCTCTCAACAAACAAAACCCGAGTATAACAAACAACTCCCGAACACTGCTCAAGCCCCAGCTCTTCAAAACAAGGACGATCTCTAGCGCACTACGTACACACACCAGCGCGCTACAACTTCAAACCGCAGGCCGCTACGCGATACTCTCCGGCACGTAACAACTCGGACAGCGCAGAGTGCTCCCTCTTTTGCACTTTTAGTTGGTCGAGTACACGGAAAGCAGAAGTAACAACGAGCTCATCCGATCACATCTTGTACTCCAGCTCAGCTTCGATCACCGCAACACTTACTGGAGCAGTGCATGCACCACCGAAGGCCAAACTTCTCAAACTTTGCAGGAAAATTCTGACCGCGGCAAGACAACCACACGCCGACCGTGTGCAACTTCTCTAGCTCGGACAACCAAAGTTTTAGCACTTCAGACCGAATCGTGCTACAACACGAGCCCGAGCACACTACGGAGCTCTTGCAACCTGATACCGAGCACACTTCTACGCATATCTTCAACTCCATTCATAAGCTTCAGCGCGCTACACCCTTTTCCAGCGCACTACGAAGTCCAGTGCGCTAGGCAACATCTCTAGCGCACTACATATTCTCCAGCGCTCTACGTTTTCAGCTCTAGCACGTTTTCAGCCACCAAGCTCTAACAGTCCACAAGAACATTAAGTTCTCGGCCAGCCAGAGATCCCGCAAGACAGCAGAAGAAATTGCAAGACGATTCACTTTCCGAGAATGCCACCAAGGACAAGGGTGCAACTAGTTCCAGCACCAACCGCCCGCGCAATCGCTCGGCCGAACCACCGTCTCCTCCGTGGGATGACATCCGCCTCAGGTATCGTGCACCCTTCCCGGTATACACCGAACTAGAAGGGCAAAGGTATGCACGCTTCGCCTCACTCACTGCAAATTTATATTACCGTATCCATTGGCCTGATATGGTGAGTCTAGGAATTGCGGATAGTTTGCGCGATGCTTTAACCAAGTTAGGTTGGGAACACTTTGCTTATAATGATGTGACGACTCGTGATGATGTATGCTGTGAGTTCTTCTCGACTATTATGATAGCTGAAAATCGTAAGTCATTTAGTGCTCGTTTATGGGGTAAGCAAATCACGGTTACTGAACAATTGTTGTGTGACTGGCTAGGTCTAAACGAGGGAGGGGGTAGCCTTAAATTGGACAATAATGACTTTTATCATGAAGAATGGCGCGAACTAACAAGGTTTCCCCAGTTTAGGTCACAGTCCTCCTCTACACTCCTTAAGGAGTTTCATATGAGTGTACTACATCGTTTTATGTGTTCAGCTTTTAGCGGCACAAATGAGGATAATCGGGTTACCAAAACCCAACTCTATGCATTCTTCTGCCTACGTCACAACAAGCCATTCAACACATTTACATTGATTGTAGATGTGATGTATCGTTTTTTGCATAACAAAAACCCTGTATGTTTCTATTTGGGTCACATCGTTACTATCATTGCGCAAAATTTTTTCCCTGAACTATATATCTTGCAGGCTGGTCGTCCTTGTCACTTGCTCACCTGTGAGCGTTTATTCGAGTGGGGGCTCGTACAAAAGCTTCAACAGAACAACACTATCATATACCGAATAATCGAATGGAAAGATCGCAAAGCTGTCAAGGAAAATCTACGGAAAGAGCATGTTGCACAAGCACCTGAGCAAAATGTCCTATTACATAAGCAACAGGAAGCAGACACCAGTCGTGCCGACTACCTTACTGCCTTAGAGCTCAAGGTCGATAAGATGGTCTCTGACCAGAATGAGCATCACGCAACAATGGCATTCCTTATAGGGGATTATGCAACTACACAGGAAGATCACTGGCGACAGTACAAGGAGGACAAAGAATCAATTCACGCCCAGATTGCAGCACAGCAAGTAGAGTCTTGTGCAAGTGATGAAGAAAAATCGATAAATTTGAAACTTTTAGTCACTAGACGAACCTTGAGTCATGCTGAGAATCACACTTGAGAGAATTGTGTAGGATTTTATAGCAACCTCACTCTTGATCGTTTAGGCTAGTCATTGAGTCACCTAGGCTAGTCTGAGGAGTTGACAAAAGAACCTTGTGAGAATTTGAGCTGAAGGCAGGATAACCATCCTATTTTATTCATGAGGTGCCTATGTGTTTCTGGCTATGAGAGTGTTAGGTGATTACTCATGCATTGGTTGATAAAAACGATTGTGTCGAGGGCATTTTTGATATGAACCTAGGAGCCTTAGAGCCAAAATCCTTACAAAATCCCTTGCTAACCCAACTTGAGCTTAAAGCCTTATTCTTTGAAATACTATATGTAAGCCACATTATAAGCCGTATTGACCATTCCCTACTTTGACTATCTGTCCGAGGATGCCTTAGGACAATTCTTTTGAGGAAAATTTTGTAAAGGGTACATATAGTAGTATAGTTGGGAGGGATGATTGATTGGGTTCATGGGTAGTTTAAGACCAATGCAAAAATGTATAAATTTGACTTGTGAAAAAGAAAGAACCACCTTGTGCTTGGAATGAGAAGAAAAGAAAAAGAAAGTGGAAAGATGGAAAAGCAAGAAAAGAAAAAAATCAAAAGTAAAAGTGAAAAGAAAAAAGAAGAAGTGAGCGTAAAAGTCAAGAAAAGCACAAGGTGGAAAATAAGCAAAGTCAGAAAAATTGGTCTTTAGGATTGGTTTACATCGGGATGAATGTTTAGATATAGGGTGAGATTTATAGAATAACCGAGAGTTAGAACATTTTTTGTATAACCCCTCGGATTGGGTGGTTTAGCTACTTCCCATACATATTTCCTCACCTTTACCCAAAGCCTCGTTACAACCCAGTAAAGTCCCTCTTATGACATGATTGATCTTGTTTGACTATGCGTGAGTATGATGTCTAATATTTTTAGACCTTTAGCATATAGGCGAGTGATAGGATAGATACCTACCATATATGAGTGAGCTTAAAATTTATTCTATCCTCTGAGTGGTCGACTCCTTGGTCTAGAATTTGTGATGATAAGACAAGGTTAAAAGGTTGAGAGTGAGTTGTCTATGTGATTTATACTCATGATACTTAGGTGTGTGATTTGTGTGATCTTGAGGAAAGTTGCGTGACTATGAGTTGAAACTCGGTCGTTCTGATGCACTTTGCTTGAGGACAAGCAAAGAAGTAAGTGTGGGAGTCTGATGTACGTGTAAACGTACATATAAATGGTTGTGGTTATCTTGATGTTTAATCATGTTTTGAGTTGTTTTAGTTGTAATTATTTTAGTTATTGTTATGTTTTGCATGTCGGTTTGGGAATCGGTTACTTGTAAAGTTTTGTATTTTGTTGTAGGTATGGCGAAGACTACGAGCGAAGGCAAGCATTGCACTATATAGGCAAGGCCAGTGCACTACACTTCCGAAGCCAGTGCGCTACACTTCAAAGCCAGTGCGCTACAAGGCAAGGTCCAGCGCGCTACACTTCAAACTCCAGCGCGCTACAAGCCAGCTCCAGCGCGCTACGTCCATGCTTTAGTGCGCTACAACCGCAAAACCAGCGCACTACACATGGACTGCAGCGCGCTACGACACATACCTACCTCCAGCGCGCTACATAATTGCAAGCGGTCGATCGTAGTAGGTACAACTACCGCCAGCGAGCTACACCTTCAAGGCCAGCGCGCTACAATACACCTACCACCAACGCGCTACACCACCTACCGCCAGTGCGCTTATAGTTGGTGAACTACCGAGGCTATAAAAGGAGTAGCTGGGGACCAGAGAAATCATCCCTCCCATCGCATTCCATTCCATCCTTTAAATTCCAGAGAGCAAGTTCTAGTTGTAGTTTCCATTCTGTTGCAGTTTTTAATTCCCGTTCTTTCAACATTTGTACGTGGCGTGTAATCAACATTTCGGACTATTCGATCGACGAGGTATTTTCATATCTCATAATTAAGTATTGTTTTTACATTCAATTGCTTAATTATTTATCGTCGAATAATTCGTATCGTATGCTTAGAATTAAGAGTGACGACCTTGATTTGTAGCATAGATTACATCCGCTCTATATTTTCATAGTTATAATTAAGGTGTGAATTTAGAATTGACAACTCTATATTTGCATGTTAATAGTGTTAAAATTACCAACCTATCGATCACCTAATTTGCTTAACTTAAGATTCGAGAATTCATAATCCGGTACTTAGAGAATTAATTCCATAAATTCCCTGTGGAGATGATCTTACTTATCACGATATTACTTGTGCGATCGTGTACTCTTGCACGTATAATTGAACCAACTTTTACCGCATCAGTGGTGGTCGCTATTGCCATCTCTGCTGGTATGGTGGGAATTGTTAAGGTGGAGGACCTTATGCATTTCCTCCAATGAAAGGTGGCCTCGGATGTTGGAGTACCTGCTGACCTGCATTGTTTTTCCATGAAAAATTTGGATAGTTTCTCTAATCAGGGTTATATGTGTTGGAATATGGATCATTATTTCGGTTGGTGTTTTCCACAAAATTAACAGGTTCAGTAATTCAAGAGTAAGAATCCATACCATGTGG
Source organism: Hypericum perforatum (assembly GCA_012979155.1). Classification (NCBI taxonomy): domain Eukaryota; kingdom Viridiplantae; phylum Streptophyta; class Magnoliopsida; order Malpighiales; family Hypericaceae; genus Hypericum; species Hypericum perforatum. Next base: position 34,547 of record SOPF01027638.1, on the reverse strand, counting down.
TCCAGTGCAAATTTCATAAACTTGAGAAGATGACGATGCTTGTGGTGCCATTGAACTTTGAAACATCTGCATGAGTGTTGCCACTTGTACCTTCAAAGTAACAACTTTGCCACTGTCTTGTACACTAGCAACTTTTCTCCTCTCGATTCGATCACCCCACTCATGGTTGTTGGTGGCCATGGCTTCGATGATTCAGAAACCATCAGCCTCCGACTTCTCTGTTAGATCATCTCTGGCTGCCGCATCTAGGTTGACTCAAACTTGAGGCTCACATCCATTGTAGAATGTTTGGATCAATATCAGGCACATTCAAAAGTTCGAGGATCATTATTCGACGGTCAAGTATAACGGTGTTCCTCCGGATGCCATCAAACTTAGCCTATTCAAATATAGCTTGAAGGATGAACCTCAAACTTTTGAATGTGCCGAGTAGGATTTTCAGAAGGATAACCTCCAAACTGGTCTTGTTGTACCATATTAAGGAGGTTGCTTTTTATTTCAAAGTTGTTTGCTTCCATGGCCGGGTAAGCTATGCTTGATCTGAGATCGACAAGCCTTGGATGTGATTTGTTTCTCATGGCTGTGGGTGCATTGACTACCTGTTGATCGGCCATCTCTCTCCTAAGCTGGTTCCTCTTTCGATGAAAGGTTTGTTCAATCTTCGAATTGTACTCTTGGAGAGGTTGGTTGTCTCGACGGGTATATGGCATACACTTCCTGCACTCTTACTAACACTCAACAAACAAGATCAAGTGTAGTGATAAACAAGGAGTGTACAAAGCTTAGTCTCAAAATCAAGAATACTATATCCAATATTAATGATAACAAACTCAAATATTCCCTAGCAACGGCGCCAAAAACTTGATGCATCCAAATATGGATCCAAGTACGTGCAAGAGTACACGATCGCACAAGTAATATAATGATAAGTAAAGTCATCTCCTTAGGGAAAATAGAATTTATTCATTAAGTACTGGATTATGAGTTCTCAGACTTTAAGCTAAGTGTATTAAAATTGAGTAATTTGATGTTTAATTTAATACTACGAGTTATTGCACAAACCTAGAGTCATCAATTCTAGGCTTAAACAATAATCAAAATTATAACTATGAAATGAAGAACAAATGGATGTAATCTCGTGCAATGAACTAAAGTTGTCAATTTCGATACAAGGCACAATGATAAGCAACGATCAAGGATGAATGAAAAGATAATCAATGAACCTTCAATTACAATCCGTTGTTTGAGAAAGAAAGAAACTTAAGCTAAATCTAATAACTAAGAGTTTTTCAAAGGAAAACTAAACTAACTTCGATCCTTTCCTCCTTTCCCCCTCCTCTCCTTTTATAGCCTTCAATTAATGCATGACAGGGGGTATGATTAGGGTTGCCAGCTGAGACTTCAACTTTGTAGCCAATTTGGAATTTGCTTGGTGCAAGTAGAAGCTTTCGACGCCTGCTAAATCTTTCTGTGACTTTTATTTTCCAGGTGTAGCGCCACTATGTATGTCCAGCGCCACTATGAATTTTCAGCGCCGCTAGTAACGAGTGCCAGATTATTTGTAGTGTGCGCTATGAATGTCCAGCAGCGTTATGCATGTGTAGCAATGCTATGAGTGTGTAGCGATGCTATGAGCTTGATCAACAGATCATCTACTTCATTCACTTCAATTCCTGCAAAAAACACAACTAAGCTTGACAAAGCTCCATTCTTCCAAATGTCACAAAAAACACATGAAATACTAAACTAAACATATCAATGCAACTTAAAACATAACTAAATAATACACTAAACATGATCAAATGTGTGTATGTTTACACACACATCAGATGTCTACTCCCTCCTTTTCATCATGGCCTATATTCCTCTTGTCTCCCACCTTTTCTTACTTTTGCCTTTTGCCTTTTGTCTTTTGGCTCTCTTTCCAGCTCCTCCTTGTTGCAAATTCGGGGCTAACTTTGACAGAGGTCAAGCGACCACTAGGGTATTGAGTGGCCACTGGGAGGTAAGCGAACACTGGGATGGCAAGTGGCCACTAGGGCTGAACGAGTTCTTCTCACTGTTCCCCCCAAGAGAGCACTAAGGTGGCAAGCGACCATTGGGGTTGAACGAATTCTCATCCCTGTATCCCCTAAGCAAGCACTTGGGCACTGAGTGGCCACTGGGCTTATACTACTCCTTCCCGAACTTTGATAATTCTTCTTGCAATGGCCTTGATTCTTGTCCTGCTTGTCTTATCCTTCTGAACACCTACAAAACACACAAAATCCATGGATTTCCACTATCAACTAAACATAATCAACAATCATAAAAGATGTACAACACATGACTCGAATTACTCTAAACTATAGCTAAAACACATCAAATCTATCGTGAATGTGACATGTATTTACACACACATCAACTTCTTTAATAAACTGTGTATCCCATAGAGTACATATTTCTACATCTTCAGTCGTTGTTCTACCCTTCTTATTCGTAGCCTCGACTTCGTCATCATCTATGGATGAAGGCACCTTCTACTTTGATTCAGGTCGAACCTGTAATAAATGATTGATCACAATACAAACTGCCATAAGATAATACACATGATAGTAACAAATGTCACAAAAAAGTTAAAAAAAAGTAGAAGTATATTACATGAAGCTCTGTTGCATCATCATGTTTCACCTCATCACCATTGAAGCCTAGATTATCTAAGCGATTTCCCTTTGCAATATTGGGTCCTTGTTCTTCAGCATGCCGCAATGGATGGCACATTTCTTGTCTTTGGACTACAAGAAATACTGACAAAATTATTCAGCAAGGCATGGCAATTTCCACCAATCTTGATATGTGTTCCACATTTTAACGCATTTGATGCCCTGATGAACTCAGCATTAGCCCGTACTGCAATATGCTCATCCAATTGTAATTCTGCATCTGGGCAAGTGGGATAAGATACTGCCAATATTTGCCCCATATAATATTTATCGTCGATCCAAGTAGAAAAACCGATAAAGCATATAGAACATATATTTCAGCCCATTGTTTATCCTTCAACATAGCTTTGTTGTTTCTCTTCAAGGCTAACTCCAAGTGCTTTATCTTTAAAAACAAATGTTCGGAAGGAGGTATACCTATCTCTCAAAGTTGATGCTTGAACTCCCACTTCGCATTGTCACTCCAAGATGCGTCCATATCAATACATATTTGGCCAAATTGGACAGCACCGTAAATCACTTACACGGGATCAACAGTCACCACAATATCTTCCCCCTTCCACCTTTTTAGAACAAGACCCATCACTTCATTTTTTGATGGATCATCGATCGCTAGATCTAACAGAAATCCAAAACCATATTTTCTAATGTAATTTTCTCGTGATTTCTGTTTGTCTTTATCTACGTGCGTCTTCAAGAACTCATTGACTTTTACAACCTTCGAGGGCCTGCACTATATGCTTAGATTCTGTAAAAGACAAGATTTATTGTCAATGCAAAGTAAACCACCAAACCAAGAAACTCCATAAATGCAAACCAATTATGTTAAGTAGAAAGCCATCAAACCAATGACAAGTTAAACCACAAACCAAAAAACTAATGAGATAAAAGCAAAACCAGCAAACCAATGAATAATACCAATATACCAACGAGTAAGACCACAAAGCAATAAACTAATGAGATAAAAACAGAACTTGCAAACCAATGAGTAAGACCACAAACCAACAAAGTAATAACAAAAACCAATAAGATAAAACTTACAAACTAATGTCTTAAAACCATAAACCAATGACATAAAATATCAAACCAATTATTTTAAACGACAAACAAGTAACTTTTTAACCACAAACTAATACCAACATACCAATGAGAAAGTCCACAAAAAAAGCAAATGACATAAACCAAAACCAGCAATCCAATGAGTAAGACCACAAACCAAAAAACTAAAAACGCAAACCAATGTGACAAAACTTACAAACCAATATTATAAAACCACAAACCAATAAGTTGTCTGAAATATACAAACCAATTATGTTACACGGCAAACAAATGCCAACAAACTAATGAGTAAAGCCACAAACATTCAATAACACATGCAGATCAAATTTTTATTACATCGTAACATACCTTTTCTTCTTCTTTAGGCCGGCCCTCGACTTGCTTTGACTTGATAGTCGAGCATTTCACCTTCGATGAATTAGCTTCCTTCTACCCTTCCTTCTTCATCGTGTCTGACAAAACCGAAATATTAAGTTATACAATTAGATTAAATCTAGTCAAATCGAGGTCGGGGGAAAAGAGTTACCAGATTGAAGTTGCTGGGTTGAAGAAATTAGCGACGGAGTTGGTGTGGTATGACCAGGTAGACTGTGGACAAAGATGGAGGCAGGTGTTTCTCTTATTTGAACGAGGTTGACGGTGAGTGGTTTCGGGATTAGGTTTTCATCGCGTAGAGTAAGAGGGTGTTAAACAACGATGAATACAAAGGAGAGGAAAATGAACATCGATAGGGATGGGTAGGTTAGGATTAGGGTTGGGACGGCGGTGAACGGGGATGGGGGACGGGATTAGGTTTTCGTCTTTATTTCTTGTTTTCTCTTACAAACGGCAACGGGGACGGGCGGGTTAGGATTAGGGTTGGGAGTGGAAAAATAGAACAGTTTAGGCAAAAAAATTGAGTTGTTGGTTCGGGAGGAAGACGGAAGGACAGTAGTAATTTTTTAAATTCCAGTAGTAATTTGTTTATTCACCAATCTTATATTTTCTGTAACAAATTAAATGTTTAAATTTTAAATTCCTTAAAAGTAGCAAAATTTATGATAATGAGATTGATAATGTGGCTACATTTAAGGCACACACTAACTATGTGATTTTTCAATTTTGATAAAAGACTATATTAACCTTGAACGTTTTACACCGTTGGATCCCAAAATTTGAAAATCAAATTAGATCCAACGATCAAGATGGTATTCTTCATATCGGGACAACCCCCTTTAGTCCCCAACCAAGTATAATATGTTGATTTAATTCCTCATTGTAATTAAACAATTTAGTTTAGTGCCTGATGTAGAAAGTTAAATTTGCAAGTTGGTATTACTTGCAAAATCATACTTGTTCGAACGACACGACATTTTTCATGATAACGGAAGTAGAAAGTTCAATTCATCACAATGTGTAATATAGTGTAAACTTAGGTGGACGCTATTCAAGGTGTAAAAATTTACTTCTGAAATATTGTAGGGGGCATCTAGATCATGTGATTACGGTTTGAATTTGCACAAATTCAAATTGTATAAGTTTTGATTTGTATTCGATTCAAGAAATTTCATGAAGAAGCCATGCCTCATGAGATTACCTCAGAAATTGTTCTTTCTACAAATATACAATTTTTTGGGATAAGTTCATTTTAGTACCTAATAATTGTCAATCTTTATATATGATATTGTAGTTTAGGCACATCCATGCAATTTGATAGAATATTTAGAATTTAAATTCGGATAAATTCAAACCAAATTAATATCAGATTTAGTTCATGATCATTCCTAATGTTAGGTAATATTGAAAGACAAGCATTCATCTATTAATTCGGCATGTCTAACATAGAAATTTGATTCAAACAAATTAATATTTGGATATCTAATATCCTATAGAAATATTTAATAAATGGGAAAATTTTGGTTTATTATATGACTTTCAGTATTTGACTAGTAAACTTTGTATTAACCTTGCATATTTACAACTAAATCTGGTGTACGCAATAACTTCACCAGATTCTACCACAGAAGATAGTCTAAGCTATACAGCGGCCCCAAAAGGTCAATAGCTCAAAATCTCATAAAGACAGCAGAAAACTATCATTTTCACTACATTGCGCACTAATGCTTTTTAAACTTCACATATGTGGTTAGATAGAGTGTTAACGGTTTTAAATTTGGATGTTAAATTCCGAAAATTATGATTGAATTTATAAGAAATCGTATTTGAATGAATCGGTTCAAATTCAAATCAAATTTTTGACAAATAATATTAAATTAAATTTAAAATCAGATTCAGATCATACCATAGGCAATATGGAAACACATCATTCATATATTAAGAGATATATATATATATATATATATATATATATATATATGTTGTCAAACATAGAAATTTCATTCATGCCATTTAATATTTGAATATCTAATATCTTATAGAATGGAACTGGATAAAATATTTAAATAACTGTAAAAAAATTAGTTTATTAAATGACTTTCAGTATTTATCTAGCTGAGGCTTTTTTCTAACTAAACTTTGTATCAACCTTGCATATTTACAGCTAAAGCTAGTGTACGCAATAAGTTAACCAGATTCATCAACAGAAGATAGTTAAGCTATACAGCTCAATACCTGAAAAACTCATATAGAACTCGAAAACTCTCATTTTCTTTACATTGTGCACTATTGTTTTTTTATAAATAGATTGTTTTCATTCTCCCCTTCCCTAAAAAAACTACATAATGCCCTCCTAGGGTCCAGGATGAGGATCAAGTCCAGGTAATGGAATTCCTTTTCTATAAGTATATTTTATTCCAATAAAAATGTGTACAAATGTTTTTTTAAGTAAATGTTTATACATGTTTACAACTTTAAATTGAAACTCCAGGTGTTAGATCCCTCTTATACATGGAATTCCTTAGCTGCATTTGACCAAAGTATCGATTTTTGGGTATGGATGTGTATCGAATCTTAGAGAAACTCATATGTACTAAAAGTACTTTTAAATATCACTTGGTTGCGATATAACCAAATAATCCACATTATCGTCGCATAAAAGAAGCAGCAGACATTTTCAAGCATTCTATCCCTTATCAAACCCGCTCATTGTACCAAAGAGTTCATCAACGACGATCCACATCACCAACTCAATCCGATTTTGTTAGTGGAGTAGTTCAAATTCTCCAAGAATGCAACTAATTTCGAAAAAAGTGAGTTCAAATTAGATTATTTCTAATTGGAAGGAACCAATTGCGACCAAAAGTTAGCCCTTATAACTTGAGTGCTGTATTCCCTACCAGCTGAGGCTTATGTGTTTTCTCAATCTAACGACCCTCTACGATTTATAAAATAGAGAAATCCAAATCTGAATCAAATAATTTATTGGCATTTGTACTACTAATCATCCGTGTTACGACACATCAGAGAGAGACAAATGAGGACACAAACATGTCGATGTACGTCCAATGTAGTCCCTACTACCATAGAATTCTAGTTTTTGTATAAGAATTAAGAAAGACCCTCCGTTTTGCACGTGATTTATTAGTAAAAGTCCCTATTTTTTTTTTAACAATGGCACATAACAATTTCAAGAAAATGTTAAAAAATAAGGATAGCTATATGCTGATCTTCCGAAACGTTGTTGATTTGATTTACATTATGCATTAATTTTTCAAGAAAATGATCAATAAGCACGAAACCCTACAGGAAAGTCCCGCAGCTTGTGGGGAAAATCCCCATGATTGTTAAAACATTGTTACAGCCTCACCGGACAACAAGAAAAACAAACGTCTGCAAATACCCTAACAATTACTTAATCGTTCAAGCTGATTGTAGCTACCAAGAACGACAAATTCAGGACCCAACATATCGAACCATAAAATAAAAAGTCGTCCAGCAGTATTTGAAAAGAGTATGAATCCTGATCTTATATAACGACTCAGACCAACTTCACGTGGTACTGCTCTATGAATTAGTAACTAATAACTAGGAATATTTTAGACTTTTTGCAGATTTTTTACGGTGCCACACTGGTTTGCCGGTTGGTAACGAACTGAGATGAATCATAATTCCCACATACGTACAGATCTGGGACTCGAACATGGTAAATAATGTGCTGCTATGTCTGTTTGCTATTGGGACTGTGCGTCGGACGAATCACAAATCCCAGGCAGAATATTTGCAGATAATATAGTTAATTGTGTATTAATTAATAAAATATAGATTATCGTGTGCCTAAGTCATGATTAGCGTGCCACAGACTTAATTATTCCACGAAGCAGAAAACAAATTGAGTTAATCATGCTCCTAAGTTTTGTGCTATTACGGATTCCTATAATCGAAACCCGAAAGCACGCACACAAGCGAACCCTTAGTAACACACCCACACATTCTTGATAGAGCAAAACAACAAAGAACAAAGGAACGAGACAAGTGACAATAGCATCTGGTAACCCAGTTCGACCTAATGTCTACGTCCAGTAGCGTACCAACCCAAGAAAGAATCGTTCCACTAGATATGATCTTAAACAGAATAGAGATACAACTCAATGGAGGCTACAACTGCCAACTAAGGAAGGGTTACAATGCTTATATAGAGGTTCCAACAAGTCATAGTCTAATTAGGACTAATTAGGCAAAGTAGAAAACTATTTCTGGTGCCCCCACCGGATGTTGATATTCTAGCGATCGCTGGGGTCGAAACTATTAATCTTTGTGTACCCCCTAGCAACTAATGGAGAATCCAGCGTTATACCCCAACAATTGTTAGGAGGCAAACAGTCGCTGGTCTCCTCAGTCCATCTTTTTCGTCTCATCTTTTCTTCCTTATACTAGTTTTGCCTTTTTGTCGGTTGATTCTCGGGCATCCCCGAACAATATATCAACCTTCCGAAGGTACCATTAGGCTCCATACTACAATAGTCTCTCACTTATAGACTAATCTCTTCACTTGATCCATTACCACATAGAACACCTTTCACTTGGTGCTCCCACTCATCTTCACTTGGTTGTTTGGTACGTCGATCTTTGATCATCATTCAACAAGGCCAGCTTAGGCCATGTTGAGTCTCAATTTCTCTAAGGTCACCATTTTGACAAACATAGTTATAGGGTTCACTATTCTATCAATCTTCTCAAGATTTGGGATCTTCTCTTTAATAAGTTATTGGATGTAATGGTATTTTAGGCCTATGTGATTCATTCTTACATGGAAGGCTAAGTTGTTTGCCAAATAAATTATACTTTGGCTATCACAATATAACATGTTAGGAATACACCAATGTGGAAACAAAGTTGCACAAAGAATACATACATAAGATATAACATGGTTTGGTCTAATAATGCATGCATCCATAGTGAGAAAGGAGAACTTTTATTGATGGGAACCAAGTTACAAAGCCTGACACAACCTAAGTAACATATCTTTATGTAGTAGACAATACTTGGGGTACAAGAAAATTCTATCTAGGTCGATTAGGAGTCCAAAAACAAGTCTCGGGCTGATTAGGAAAAGCTGTCACAGCCACCCCTAGTGGTCGATGGGGTCGAAAATATTCCCGAGCCTAGCGATCACTAGATGAGTAGCAGTCACTACTCCCAACCCTTATTGCTTGCCATAATCTTAACACTTCACCTTGGCAAGTAATCATCCTATGCAAGAAACTATGAAGCTTCACCCAAGTTTTAACAAACTCCACCTTGATGAAGACTTTGTTTTATGAAGAACCATGAGAACTTGCGAAACAAACTTGAGTTTACCAACTCTTCCATGAACTATAGATAACCGCTATCATCAATAAGACCATCTCAACTTTCTTATGCCCCTTCATTCAATCACTTGGAGCCAGCCTCAAAGCTTGAGCTTTCGAGCTTGCTTGGCCTATACCCTCCAATTTCTATTGAACCCAAAATAGCAAGTCCCCTTGCAGAAGCAACCTTGCAATTAATAGACATACCCTCTATTATCCAGTCAGCCCCATGCTCCGTAACCTCAAATTGCTTTTTTGTTGAACTACCTTGCCATAAATAAATGCTATCTACCATAGCATACAATGGGCAACCTTTTGTTCCACCTAGTAAAACCATCAATATACTTTAAATACCAAAGTTTGGCCTTGAGTGAGATACTCAAACTATGCATGATGTCACCAATGGCTTCGCATGCCCAATGCCAAATCTACCGAATACCTTTGACATACACATCCCTTTAGACAACCATAGCGGGGCCCAGTTAACAAAGCTTCTCTGAGACAACCTTGACTCTTCACCAACCATGCCTCCACGAAGCAACCATAGCTTGTTATCTATGTCTCCGCAAATCCTAACTCTACTCAAACCATTCATGTCGAGCCTTTGATCCCTTACATGAACCAACTTCATATGACTTGAGTTTTAGGGTTTAGGGTTTAGGGTTTAGGGTTTAGGGTTTAGGGTTTAGCTCCACACTCCTAACAATTTCTCCTAAATCATCTTGACCCTAACTTGAATCTGTTCCATTTTTCGCTCCTCGATCACTATGGCTACCCCTCATAACTAGCACTAATATTCATTCATCTCCATTTTCCTCCTTTAATGAAACCCTAAAAGAGAACTTGTGATATCCTCAAATTCCATGGACTCCTTTCCCAATGTTAATCATAACCAAATTCTTGTAAGAACCCAGTAAGAAATTTAAGAGCAACAATGCCTTGTCTTCCTCCTCAAACTTTACATCAACTTTTCTCAAGTCATTGACTAGCTGGCTGAAACCATTAATATGTTGGCTCGAATCCAAGTCCTCCTTCATCTTGAGCCCGTACAACTGTTACTTAAGATAAAGCTTGTTTGATAAAGACTTAGACATATATCTTGCCTTCAATTTCTTCCATACCTCAACTTGTGACTCCTCATCCATCATGTGATACATTACATCATCCACCAAGTACAAGCAAATTGTTGCCACTACATTGGCCTCCATCTTCTTCCACTCTTGATCTCCTATCTTCTCGAGCTTCATTTTTGAGAGCACAATCACCATCCTTTATTGCATAAGGAGATCCTTGACATGCCTTTATCATAACCTGAAATTTAATGAATCATTAAACTTCACAAGAGTAAACTTTGCATTGTCCATCTTCCTCTCACCAAAAGCTCTAATACCGCTTGTTAGGAACACACCAATGTAGGAACAAAGTCGTACAAAGAACATAAACATAAGATATAATATGATTCAGCCTAATGCCTACGTCCACAGTGAGAAAGAAGAATTTTTATTAATGGGAACTGAGTTACAAATCCTTACACAACCTTAATAACATCTTTATATAGTAGACAACACTTGAGTATAATAAAACTCTATCTAGGTCAAATTAGGAGTCCAAAAACAAGTCTCGGGCTGATTAGGAAAAGTTGTCATAGCTACTTCTAACAGTTATTGGCTTCCTAGTGGTCGATGGGGTCTAAAAAATACTCTCGGTCCTAGCAATTGCTGGTTGAGTAGCAATCGCTGCTCCCAGCCCCTATTGCTTGCCAAAATCTCAACACAACACATTCCCAATTTTCTCCTTTCCTAACTCAGCCAAGAAGTTTTATAACCATACCATCTTCTTGCTAGCTTCTGTTAGTGCCACATACTCATCTTCTTCAACCAGATAACCAAGATATTGTGGTACCTCCAAGCATAAACATATACTCAATTATGCTCTTAAACCCATCATAATCATTGGATCAAAAATCTGCATTAACATAATCTGCCAGTCTCACATCTTTGCCATCAAAGTAAAGAGCTTTATTCTTGATACCTCGCAAGTATCTTAGGATCTACTTGACTGTGACCCAATATTGCTCTCTTGGATTACTCATGAACTAACTCAAAACACCCACTGCATATGCTATATCAGATCTTGTACATATCATTGCATATATTAGACTCCTAGCTACTGATGCATATAGAGTCCTCTTTATATGGACCTTCTCCGCCTCACTCCTAGATACATCTTTCTTTGACAACTTAAATTGCTAACTCAAAGAAGTTGTTATAGGTTTAGCATCATGCATACTGAATCGCTTTAGCACCTTCTCTATGTACTCAGTTTAAGAAAGAAGAAACTTTCCTGCTTTCCAATCTCTCTCGATCCTCATATCAAGAATATTTTTTGCCTTACCGAAATCCTTCATAGCAAATTGCTCTGATAATTACTTCTTTAATTTGCTCACCTCTTGAGTACTTGCTCCTGAAGATCAATATATTGTCAACATAGAGAAAAAGAATGATATAACCAACATCGAGCATCTTTACATAGCAATAATGATCTACCTTATAATGCATGAAGTCCATCTCATATATGAATTCATCAAAGTTCTTGTACCATTATCTCGGGACTTACTTCAACCCATAGAGACTCTTTCTTAAATAATACACGAGCTTCTGACTATCCTTTGGCACATAGTCTTCTGGTTGCTCCATATAAATTTTCTCATTGAGATTATTATAGAGGAAGGAATACCGTCTTGACATTCATTTAGTCTAACAAAAGATTCTCGACTGCCATCATGCTCAATGCCATCCAAATGGTGGTAATCTTTACCATTAGTATGAAAATGTCTATGTAATCAATGATGTATCTTTGTTAAATCTCTTTTACCACTAGCCTTGTCTTATAGTGCTCTTTGTCATTTGCCTCCTGCTTGATTATAAATACTCACTTATTTTGTAGTGCCCTCTTGTCTTTAAAAGGTTGGACTAGTTCTCAAGTTCTATTACTCCTCTATGAGTCAATCTCATAATTCATAGCACACTTCCTTTTGTGCACCTGCTCACTCTCTTGAGCTTCTACAAAATCTTTGGGTTCTCTTCCATCTGTCAATAGAAGATAAAAATTAGTTAGGGATCTATCCGGAGATCTATGCTACCTTGTAAACTTCCTTTGTGATACTACTAGTGATGAAAAACTTGGTACCTCTTCTTCCTCATGAGCTTCCTCTAGCTCATCCTGAGTCTTCTCACTCCCACCCGAGTTTGCGATATCCAAATCTATCACTGTAATGCCTGGAACTCCTACCTCATGAGATATGCTTCCATGATCTTTGTATAACACTTGCTTATTAAATACAAGATCCTAGCTTCTAATCACCTTGTGACTATTCTCATCCCAAAAATAAAATCCAAACTTTTCACCTATATATACTAGAACATATGTAATCATCTAAAGACTCAGAGGTAAGAGAGTTCAATTTTTTTTATCGCTTTATATTTCTTCGAGGGGATACTATTATCCAATAGAGTAGATAGTCTATGGTTGACCAAGAATATTGTCGTGTTGACTACATCTGCCCAAAACATCTTGGGTAATTCATACTTTAACCTTATAGACCTTACTCTCTTATTTAGTTTTTGATTCATTTTTTCTGCAATGCCATTCTATTGAGATGTCCCTGCAACTGTCTTCTCCATTTTGATTCCTTACGACATAAAAGTCTTTGAACTCTTTGAGTTCATACTTGCCACTATTATCGAATCTCAAGCACTTAATCATGAGTCATGTCTCATTCTCTACTAGTGCTTTCTACTTATTGAAGGTATCGAAGGCTCGGACTTTTATTTCAAGAAGTACACTCATATTTTTCTTGTGGAGTCATCAATAAAGGTCATATTGTACATTGACCCTCCTAAGGATGTAACTAGTGCTGGCCCCCATAAGTCATTTTGGACTAACTCGAACCTTTGCTCCCTCTGCCTCTAGAGAAACTTACTCAATGTTACTTCCAAAGCACACAATGCTCACATAGCTCGATTTCTATGGTCTTCAACTAGTGACCTCCCATTGTTCATCATTGTAGCTCCTACCAGACTTTTAACCTTAGCTCTGGTACCAGTTGTTATGGATTCCTCCGATCAAAACCCAAAAGTACACACGAGCAAACTCTTAGCAACAAATCCATACATTATGATAGAGCAAAATAATAAATAACAAATGAACGAGACAAGTGATAACAAAATTTGGAAGCCCGATTTGACCTAATATCTACGTCCGTGGGCGTAATAAGTTAACAAAGTATTGTTTTACTAGATATAATCTCAAACTCTCTTTAGAATAGAGATAACACTCAATGGAGGCTAGAACTGCTAATCAATAAATTGTTGCAATACTTATATAGAGGCTCCAATAAGTTCTAGCTGAATTAGGACTAATTAGACAAAGTATAAGACTATTTTGGATGCCCCCAGCGGTCGCTGGGATCAAAACTCTGAATATCTCTGTAACCCCCCCTCCCCAGCGACCTGCTAGGGGAGTCCAGTATTACACCTCAGTGGTTGCTAGGAGATAAGCGGTTGCTCGCCCCCTCAGCCCAACTTTTTTGTCTCTTCTTTTCTTCCTTAGACTTGTTTCGTCTTCGAACCGATTGATTTTCAGTTGTCCTCGAGCAACATATCAACCTCCCAACCTTATCGTTAGACTCCTTACTACAATATGTTCAAGATTCTCTACATCGAGATGAGTTATGGTGCCCATAAGTCAAAAATACTCTTGGTGGTTGATTTCTTACAAATTTTAGTAGATGATGACTAAATGTTCTTTTATGACCATTGATCTACATTTAGTCACTGTTGTATGATTAATTAAAAAAAATGAAATTATAAATTTTCAAAATAATTATCAATCAATATAGATGAATGATTATAAAGAACAAAAAGTTTAATCATTATTAGCTAAATTTGTAATATGTAAAATTATAAAATTTTGAAAATAATTATCACCCAATATAGATGAGGGACTATAAAGAAAAAAACGTTTAATGATTATTAGCTAAATTTGTATTTGTAAAAAGTTAGTGATCATAGATATCTTTTACGCTTAACTCTTCTTGACTATTCTATAGGATATTATGTCATGTTCATAAGAGTAATTAATAAACTTTCAAACAATTTAACTATCTGAAGCCCATTGTAAGCAGCCTATCAGTCTCTGTGCAATCAGTTCCCAATTCTCATAGATAGGCAAAGATTGTCCCGCTCCGCCCCCAGGACAGTGTCAAACACTTTGCAATAGTCTAGTTTATAAGAACTCCTTATGTCCTTGTCCTCCTCAGATGTTGGACCACCTCGTTAGAGATTAGTATTCCGTCAATAAAATTTTGACATGGCACGGCAGGTTGGTAAAAGTAATTATTTGGCATGATGATTCAATTAACTGGAATTAGTGAATATCAATTGGTTGTTTACTGGATGAAACTTTATCACCTAAACAAAGAAAATGAAACTGCGAATTATTGATGTATCAAGGTTGAAACTACAGGGTATGTAAATATACATTTATTGAAATATGATACTTTTACCTTCTGAAAAACACCCGAACATAAATATAATAAGGCGTCCATATTACAGCTCTTTTTGACTAAAATGATCTGGTTCCTTTGCATCCATATGCACCAACAAATGGAGGACAAATTTCGGACACTTGTGAAAAGGAAAAAAATATTACCTAATTAATTAAGGCGTTGATTGGCTTGATTATACACTCACAATGTGTAACTAATCATGCACACGATCACCTTTGGTTCAGAAATAGTAACTCCAAGACCAAGCCTCTAGCTAGTCACTATAATCTACTTTGAATAAGGTCGTTGCGTTGTCCGTCTTCTTAATTCCACCCAATTGATATTTTTGAATAACCAATAAAAGTTACCTTGAAAAAATAAACAAAATAATCAAGAAATTCATTTTTCCTTTCTATTTGTCACTAGATTGTTAATATGCACAAACAAAGCAAAATAATGTCTGAACTCCTAAGTTGTTGGTAGTATCAGTGAACGTCTTATTTAAAATAAGCTCCTAAAAAATAACTCTTATTTAGTATCGATTAATAAAAGATAATTTCATAATTAATGGGCTAATATTTTTAATGGTTATTAATGACTAATATAGCTGGTAATGTACTACACTATGGTACTTCACCACCGAAATATATTTTATAAAGTGGAATCTCGTGATACAGAGACCAGACAAGGAATCCCATCTCTCTCTAGTGTATACTCGTGAATATGTTGTTCAAATAAAATACTTTAAGGACATAGCAAGTCAGAACCACGTAATTGCATTGGTATCTATATTAAAGAATGGGACTTCTGCTGGTAGTTATTTAATTAATACGAGCTGCTTATTTTTCTTTAAGTGTCCAATTACAGGTGTTGACTTGCACTAAAAGGGATAATTAAACGTGTGAGTTCATCATCACTAGTTGATCCCCCGATCGTGATGGCCATTAATGATTTGAACAAATAAAATTAACCATTGCATAGGGTAGGTGACATTGTAAAAATCAGACATTTTAACAACTTGCATGGATCCGTCTCGGACCGTTGAACAATTTTCGGTTATAAAAAAGTTATGTCACAGAATTCGGCTCCAATGAGATATATGGAGATTACAAATTATTCGTAACAAAAGTTAAAAACTTATATAGCAAATTAAATCGACATATGCATGCTTAACTTTCTTTTACTATTGCCTATTCAAGCTGGATGAATTATTTGAAAAGTGAAATTTTTTTTCAATTCTTATAAACTTAAGCTTAAAATTTGATTAAATTAAAAAAACTAACGTAGTATTTGATGTACATAGTTTTGTTATCGTAGTTTTTTTTTTCAAATTAACAAACTACTTATTGTAGAATATTTAACATGTCAAATAATATTTGTATGAACGATACAAAATGTAAATAAATTGACAAGTGTTCGAGGTATCCTTTCAAACATGAACAACAATTAATGTGATTTTTCAGAAGAAAAACGGGGCTTTTTTTTCCAAAACTAAATCAAAAATTGATACAAAAGGAAATATTAGTTAAATTTAAAATAGACATGGAGTATTTTTAAATAGAACAATAGACCAAACTATAATTTAGCATTTTTTTACTATAAATTATTTAGAAAGTCGTTAAGAATAATACCGACTGAAAGAAAGTTATTACGAATTATAATTATAATACGAGTAGAAGTGACAAGGGAAGCCTTTTATGGTTCCCTGTCGAGGATGGCTCCTTCCCAACTTGCTTGAAACTTTCCCGCCGTTAGTACGGCCGTCCTAACAGGACTTTGCGCGTGCCCAACTCCGCCGGAGACCTCGCTTTCGCCCACCGGCATGTCCACGTCACTGACTATTTATTACGTCGCCGGCCGTTGGATTATTAAACAACGACTAATGAGCCCATCAACCTGCCTGAGCATGCCCACGTCATATTACACCTGGTTGCTCATCAACGATTTATGGTACTAAGTATATGATTCATTTGCTCGTCGTTTATGGTTTGAGATTAATACTAAACGACTGAATCAACTAGGCAGATGGTTATTCTAATATAAATTAGAAATTTCAAACTGAACTATAAGGATATAAAAGTAATAAGATTTTTTGGGTCATCATGTTATACCTTATCGGTCTATGGTATGTTGAGTTAATCTTTAATGTTATAGTATGAATCTTGATGATTAGCAAATATAATCAGATTTAGACTCATATTGATTAAATATAAATATTTTCACAAAATCATTACATCAAACTTAATATAAAAACATGTAAGAATATTTGCTTCTTAGTTTCAAATTAAGCACGAGTTATTTTGCTTCACTACATATCAACATGATAAATTTGTATGTTTCTTTAATGGTTTACATTTTCATAGTAAAAATATTTTGAAACCATTGAGTTATGGGAAAAACATGTTGGCGTCTTTTCATTTAAGTGGCAGATAGTGCCATGTGATTTGTGTCATTTGATTTTTTAACCAAATGATACATATCATACTTAAATAAAAAGACACAATTGGTTAACAATTAATTAAAAAGAAATTAGAAAGAAATAAAAAAAAGAGACATGACTTTTGGAGTTTGTATGTAATGGTGGCCTTTGGACATTTTCAACATGTCTATTGGCACACTATAAATAGGAGACTCCACTTGTCATTTTTCTTCATCCCAACAATTCATTGCATAAGCATTCATTAGCAATAATTGTTCTTCTCTATCCCTCTCTTGAGTCCAAAAGTTTCGGGTATATAAAGGTCGCCCGAAAGGTTCGAGAGTCGTGTGCAACGATCTTAGAATCGCCCAAAATAATTGCTGTATCTTGGAGACGATTGTCGTAGCCCATAGTGCACTGAAATATATGGGGCAATCTCATCTTACGGAGAAAGTGTCCAACACTTTCCTCGACTATAGCCCGATCCTAATCAAGTACTCGTATCCGTATAAACAACAATCGTAAGACGAGATCGTACTTGAAGATGGCATCAAGTAGTACCATCGCGTTAACTATAGTATCGAGAACTGTCCATGTCGAGAGACCAGCGAAGTTCAATGGTACCGAGTTTAAGAGGTGGCAGCAGAAGATGATATTTTATCTAACCACGCTCAACCTGGTTTGATTCCTGAAAGAGGACGTACCAAAGCTCGCGGAGAACGAGAAAGATCAATAAGTGATCAATGCCCTCGACGCGTGGAATCACAGTGATTTCCTCTGCCGTAACTACGTCTTGAATAGACTAGACGACACATTCTACAACGTCTACGTAGTACACACAACCGCTAAGGAGCTGTGAAGTTCACTTGAGAAGAAGTACAAAACAGAGAATGCCGAGACGAAGAAAATCATCGTCGGACGATTTCTCAACTTCAAGATGGTGGACTCCAAGAAGGTCATCGACCAAATACAGGAGTTGCAGCTGATCCTTCACAAGATCCAAGCTGAAGGAATACAACTCGGTGAGTCCTTCCAAGTGGTTGCGATGATCGAGAAGCTCCCCCTGCTCTGGAAGGACTTTAAGAGCTACCTCAAGCATAAGAGGAAGGACATGAGCCTAGAAGACATGATTGTGAGGCTTTGGATTGAGAAAGATAACCAAAAGTTCGAAGTCAAGCAAGACAAGACTACCTCTAAAATCACCGTGAACCTCGCTAAAGGTAAAGGTGGCAAGAAGAGGAAGAAGTCCGGGATAAGCAAGAGAAGCAAGAGCCCAAGAAGATCAAGAATAAGAAGATCAAGGGTGCTTGCTACAACTGCGGAAAACCCGGTCACATGGCTAAGGACTATCGTCAGCCAAAAAAGGACGATAAAGGCAAGGCTAACCTAGCTGAAGACATGTCTAAGATGGATCTGTTAGCTGTGATATTTAAGGCCAACTTAGTGGATGATCCAAGAGAGTGGACACAGGAGCTACCTGGCACATCTGCTCGGACACTCATCGAACTAGGCAAGGTGATCCTAAAAGCTGACTGTTAAGTAAAAACTTAGTTTATGACTCACTATTAAGCAAAGCCAAATTTTAAAGCTTATATTTGATAAGTTTGTACTGACCAAAATGGGTCAAATTTGTATGCAAGGGTTACCTAGAAAAGGGGCTTTTTAAGATGAAGATAATAACTATACACCATACCTTTGATGGGTAGAATAAAGTTAAAACTTCTTCTTATTTTGGCCGAGTGTTCTAATTTATGGTGAATAAATTAGGACACATAAATTTAAACTCGCTAAGAAAACTAGTAAGTCTAAATTTATAACCGAATCTAGAGTTCAACCCTTCTGATAAATATAAGGTATGTGTGAAGACTAAAATGGCCAAAGCACCTTTCCATTTGGTGGAAAGAAGTACCATGCCTTTGAGTTAATTCATACGGATATGAAGTACATGCAAACTAAAGGCGGAAAGATATGCTTTATCATGTTTATTGAGGATTGCACGAGATATGGTTATGTATATCTCTTAAAGGTAAAGATGAAGCTCATGAGACCTTTATGAGGTATAAGAATGGGGTTGAAAATCAACTCAGCATGAAAAACCAAAATGATCTGAAGTGATCGAGGAGGAGATATGTAGCTCTGTTTAAAGAACTTGGTCGAGAGCATGACATTATTTATCAGATGATTACTCTATCTGTAATTTCATTTAAAGAACTCTGTCGAGCACACGGTATCGTTTGTTAGACAAATGCTCCATACTCGCCTCATTCGAATGGTGTGGCTGAATACCAAAATCAAACTCTTAAGGAGATGATTAATGCAATTGTTGATTAGCTCGGGCTTATCCCAGAAAATGTGGGGGGAAACTGAGCTTTCAGCTCATTCTAAGCAAGTTGCCACACAAGAAAAAAGGACAAAACACCATATGAGCTATGGAAAGGAAAGAAGTATTCCTACGGTTACCTTAAAGTGTGGGAGTGGCTAGTAAAGGTCAAAGTACCTAAGCCTAAGTAGAATTAAGGAATGTAACCTGAAGGGTTTGTGGCTCCTGGACAAGAGCATAAAGTATGTCGACTACTCAAGTCACTATACAGGCTTAAACTAGCACCGAAATAGTGGCATGAGAAATTTGATAGGACGATGCTGTCAAATGGCTTCAAGATCAATAAGTGCAATAAATGTGTTTACATTAAGGGCACACCTGAAGCTTACGTAATTGTATGTCTCTACGTGGATGACTTACTAATTATGGGAAGCAATAATGAGGTTATTGTGAAAACTAAAAATATGTTAAAGAATCACTTTGACATGAAAGATATGGGTCTGGCAGATGTCATATTAGGGATAAAGATCTCTAGGAAAGCGAACAAAATTGTCTTGACACAATCCCAATATGTGAAAAACGTGCTCAAGAAATTCGAAGCTTTTGACAAACCTCCAGCTAAGATACCGGTAGACTTAAATCTATACTTAGCTAAGAATTAAGGGGACCCAGTATCTCAACTAAGGTATGCATAAATTATCGGGAGCTTGATGTATTTAACAAATTGCACTCGTTCTGATATTGCGTACTCAGTTAGTAAGCTTAGCAGATTCACAAGTAATCCAGGAAAAGATCACTAGCTAGCTCTAAAAAAGGGTTTTACGGTATTTAAAGCATACCATAAACCATGTCATACACTATGCTAAATATCCAGCTGTATTAGAAAGATACTATGATGCAAACTGGATATCGGACACAAAAGACTCCAAATCTACAAGTGGATATGTATTCACCATAGGAGGAGGAGCTGTGTCTTGGAAGTCCTCTAAACAAACGTGTATAGCTCGATCCACAATGGAGTCAGAGTTTATAGCACTAGACAAAGCTGGGGAAGAAGCTGAATGGCTCAGAAACTTCCTAGAAGATATTCTGTGCTGGGAAAAATTGGTGCCTCCTGTATTGATACATTGTGATAGTATGTCTGAAATTGGGAGAGCACAAAGTACAATGTATAATGGTAAGTCTCGACATATCTGTCAAAGATATGATACCGTTAGGTAGTTGATCTCAAGCGGGGTGATCACCATTAACTATGTAAAGTCTAAGGACAACATAGTTGATCCTTTTACGAAAGGAATCAATCGAGATCAAATGTACAATACAGTAAGGGGAATGAAATTAAAGTCCACACACTAAAGGACGTCCATAGCGGTAACTCAACCATGATGAGTGGAGATCCCATAAACTTGGTTCAACGAGACAACTAAGTTATGGAGGGTTCAGTTAATCACCTGGAACCTAACCCATTCTCAAAAGCTGCCCAGGTGTCAACCTGCAGAGGTGTGGCTAGGTTAAGCATTTTTTTTGCTTTTAATGATTCATATACCTTGTTGAAGGTGAAGTATGGCAGGATACTTCCGATAGGAGATCACCTATGTACGTGTGAAGTAAGGCCGCTTTAAATAGGAAAATACTTATGAATCCAAGATATGGTCCATGGCAAAAAATGACACAACGTGAGAACCTAAATATACTAGGGTTGTTATTGTGTAAATGTTATTGTCTTGGTTTACATAAAAAGCTGACGGTTCAAGACATCGCGTTCACCGAGCAGCGAGTAAATCCGATAACATATTACTAGAGAAAGTTCAAAGCCGCAAGCTACCTCTCTCGATGCAATAATAACACATCGAAACTTTTAAGTAGAGTCTGCATGCATTGGTCGTCATTCATGTGATTGGTAGACTAAATTGTTAACCATGTGGAGGATTGTTGGCATCTTTTCATTTAAGTGGCAGATAGTGCCATATGATTTCTGTCATTTGGTTTTTTAACCAAATGATACATATCACACTTAAATGAAAAGACACAATTGGTTAACAATTAATTAAAAAGAAATTAGAAAGAAATAAAAAAAAGAGACATGACTTTTGGAGTTTGTATTTAATGGTGGCCTTTGGACATTTTCAACATGTCTATTGGCACACTATAAATAGGAGACTCCACTTGTCAAATTTCTTCATCCGAACAATTCATTGCATAAGCATTCATTAGCAATAATTGGTCTTCTCTCTCCCTCTCTTGAGTCCGAAAGTTCCGAGTATATAAGGGTTCGCCCGAAAGGTTCGAGAGTCGTGTGCAACGATCTTGGAATCGCCCAAAATAGTCGTTGTATCTTGGGGACGATTGCCGTAGCCCGTAGTACACTGAAATATATGGGGCAATCTCGTCTTACGGAGAAAGTGTCCAACACTTGCCTCGACTATAGCCCGATGGCCGATCCTAATCAAGTACTCGTATCCGTATAAACAACAAAACATAGATATTGTATTAGATCAGAGTCTTTTAGTGTGGATCCTTACACACACAAAAACTCCATATGTGACTAGATGCGTCCTAACGATTATAGCCACTGATCCAGACACTTCATCCTAACGATTTGCCAGGTTTTGGCCGGTGGAGCCGGCAGGAGAAGAAAAGTGGATTCTACGGTCATATTGTTGGTCGCTATCTGAATGAAAGCTGCTTCTGAAGTTTGTGGTACATTAAATTTGCTAAAATGGGCCTCCATTATCCCATATTGAATATGCTTACACAGTTCTTTTGGGTATTACAATATATGACAATTCAGTTTTACTCACATGATTCCTTTCACAAAAAGTTTTCTACGCACATAATTAATAGCTGTTGCACTGAGACGTGGAGTTTAAAATTTACAAATAATAAAATTAGAATACAATTTTACTGTACGCGACATATTAGTATTCAAAATTAATAATATAAGACAGATTCTCATGTTTGCATTGCACAAACTTTTTAATTTGTTGTAATGAATAGTTTTGTTAAAATTAAAAAGAACGAAACTACATATCCTTAAAATTGGTTAGGGACTTCTTAAAAGAAAGACAAAGCTAACTCTGTGTTTGTATTAGAAGTTGTACGAAAAATTATCATAGCAGAGGTAGCTTTGTACCCAACTGGGTTGCAAGTGGTAATTAACCACTGCTAATTCGTATAAGTAAATAATTTTTCAAATAAGATAGGTGATTAAGAATTTAAGACCGTGGCTAGTGCGTGTATATAAGAGAAGCCAAATCAACAAAGAGGGATGAATTAGGGAGACTATCTTAATTACTCCTAATTAAGATTCTAGACATTGCCAAAACTGTCTAGCTCCAACTCTTTTGCTCTGATCTGTCCCCTCCAATCTCCTCCTTTCTTACCTTACTACTAGAAAACTATCAAAACACAACATTATCCAACATAAAACAAAAACAGCCTAAATAAGAGTTGTTACGAACTATGACATAAATAACCCCCTATATAAGAGCTACCTATACTCTGTTCAGCTTAGCATCAAAACATAACATAACAATGGCTATGGCTATGGCTATGGCTATCGACTCCATTGCCTACCACCACGAGCTAAACTTCTCGGACGACACGACCACGACCAGCACCACGACTGGGTCCCCTAACTCTAGCGACCAGTACGAGTATGCATTATGCGACAACTGGAACGACTGGTCGCCCGTGGTGGACTGGGAGGCCCTATCCGGCCCCCCGGACGACTTCCAGGGTCTCATCGAGTCCATCATGGACGAAGATGACACCCCAATAAGCTCAACACAGATGGAACACAAAGTTAACAACCACATATTGGAGGACATGGAAGAGGAGGAGGAGGGGGACACCAAGGGGCTGAGGGTGATCCACCTCCTAATGGCGGCTGCGGAGGCCCTCTCCGGGAGCCGGGAACTGGCTCGGGTGATATTGGTTCGGCTCAAGGAGTTGGTCTCCCCCAACGACCCCACCACAATGGAGCGCCTCGCTTCTTACTTCACCGACGCCTTACATTCTCTTCTCCTCGACCCGACCAAGCTTCCCCCGCCTCTAAACGACACCAACCGGAACAAAAACGACGTCCTCGCGGCCTTCCAGCTCCTTCAGGACATGTCCCCCTACGTCAAGTTCGGACATTTCACCGCCAACCAGGCCATTCTCGAGGCCGTCTCCCACGACCACCGCATCCACGTCATCGACTACAACATCATGGAAGGGGTCCAGTGGGCCCCACTCATCCAGGCCCTGGCCATCCGACAGGATGGTCCCGCATTATCCCACCTCCGCATCACGGCCCTCTCCGGAGGCCAACGCCGCTCCATCTCCACCGTTCAGGCCACCGGCCGACGCCTGGCCGCATTTGCAGCGTCTCTCGGGCTGCCCTTCTCATTCCACCAGAGCCGCCTCGACCCGGACGAAAGGTTCCGCCCCTCGTCACTAAAGCTGGTCCGAGGTGAAGCCCTAGTTATGAACTGCATGCTAAACCTCCCCCACGCCACGAACGACCGTTCGTCCTTATCCGTGGCCTCGTTCCTGTCGTCCGCGACGATACTAAGGCCGAAGCTCATGGCCGTCGTGGAGGAGGAGGAAGAGGAAAAAGCGGTGGGGTTCGAGGGCAAGTTCATGGAGTCGTTGCACCACTACTCGGCGGTCTGCGACTCGCTGGAGGCAGGGTTCCCGATGCAAAAGACGGCTCGTGCCCTCGTCGAACGGGTCTTCCTCGGCCCCGCGATTTCCGGGTCGTTAGCGAGGTTGTACAGGGAGACGTCGACGGCGTTAGGGGGAAGGTGGTGGGAGTGGTTGGGTTCGGCCGGGTTCGGGACCGGTTCGATCAGTTTTGCAAATCACTGTCAGGCTAAGCTCCTTTTGGGTCTGTTTAACGACGGTTACCGGGTTGAAGAACTGGGTGGAAACCGGTTGGTTTTGGGTTGGAAGTCTAGGAGGTTGCTCTCTGCCTCCTTTTGGACCTCCCCGGCGTCGTCTCCTTCGGTTTCTGATGACTCCCTGAATTAACTATGATTATTATTATTATATGACAACGACCATAATTGTAATAGTATCTCATCTGCTTCTAGTTTTTCTAGTTTCAGTTTATTTTGGGTTCTCGATTGAATAGTCCGAGTTTATGTGGATGTCGAGAATAAAGTTAATTAGGTGGCTTATTCCATGGTTGCTTGTCAATAATGTTGTTTCTATTACCCTAAAAACATTAGTGTTGTTTCGATCCATTTTTATTAGGAAGATATTAACTCAAGATTTTAAGTTGTTTACCACTTTATTAGATGCTAGTGCATCATTAGAGGAAATATGTAGAGGAAACCAGGATGAGCTCTCCCCACTTCATTATCAGTTCGCCGTGAGCATTTCTCTAAAGAATTGAATTCAAAATTCAGATTCTCTCCAACCCATCTCCGGGCACTTGCACGATATTAAAGGTTCAACGGAGAATAAATTTTGCAATTGAATTGAAGATATTGGCCCCGACTTGTGTAGTTCTTTCCCTTTTTCCGGTTGGGAAATAGAACGTTCGAAATCCAAAACAAACCATATTTGACCAAAATAATTTAAATAAGCCGCGACGGGTTGTTAGTTGTAACTTGTTACGGTAGATTATTGGAATTCGAATGGAGGTCTATAAATTATGTTTTGGGATATGTTTCTACATTTCGTCTTCTCTTCCCATTTATGTAAGCTATTATAACCCATAAAAGTAACTCAAATTTTACACAGGCACAGTGCACTAAACACAAAAATATAATGTCGTGAGTAATAAAGATGACTATCTATATATCCTGTTTCTCTTGTCGTCTGTCAAATCCATCCCAAAATCTTGCTTTCTTAAAGTCAGATTACATATTAATATTTCCAAAAAAAACCCTTAAATTTTAAGATAATAACAAGATCAATTTTTCTCATTTGCAATTTAGGCCAAATATTTCGTAAGTTTTGTTTAGAATGATTATGAGACTAGTTACAATTCATCTGTGTAAGGTGTATCAATTATTTGATATTTGATAGATAAAATTAGTGATGCAACATTACACGCGAAATATTACAAATAACTGAGTGTCAATAATTGTTAAATATATGTTTGTCTACCGATAAAATAAAATTAAACTACAAAATTGTAGGTGTCAAAATAATAAACCAGTGGCAACATATAGTAATCAATGGCTCTTTTCAATAGTGCTCCATCGGAAGAGATCAAAATGGATAGGGCCCTGTTTGTGATGACGGTTCATATAGAGTTGGATTGAATTCTGATTTTTTCCGAATGATGCATACTCAAAGATGGGGTTCTTTTATATAAAATGTGAAATATCATGGGATAAAATAAAAAAAACACATGATTTAGTATCTCAAAAAAATGTTATTTAAAAAAAATACATAATATATATACCATTATTGCATAAAAAAATATTAATATTGTAAAAACAATATTAATACGATTCATTCTATTTTTAATAACTACACCAATCCAAATCAGGTTGAGACATCTCCTCCCCCATATGTCAGCCTAACTGGATACTTATAGAGCTACCGTAACAGTAGAAGATTCCCCAGAATATCCCAATCAGGGCAACCACTGGTTTGGTTCCCTTCGGTAGCCAATAAGAAAAATTGGTTGTTTAATTAGTTGCAATTCTCTCTCAGTGTACCTAATGCTAATTTATTTGTTTAAAATGGGAAAAATACTCTGTCCTGGAGGGACATGACGTGTTTTGATGGCTGGCTCACCGACCTTAACCTCTATTAACAACTGTTCCGTCTTTGTGGACGATTAACATTTGCACGCATCAGCTAATTATTGTTCGTCTTAAAAGTCATTTTGTCCATCTTCATTTGATTTGTTATGACAGACAAAAAATGTTCGATTGATTATTGATATGGTTCATATAACGTTGCATTTATGGAGATGTCAACGATCATTGTATAAAATAATTAAAATTCACATCAACAAATACTTTGATTAATTATGTTAAGCCCATTAGCATATTGGGCCTAAAAACCCACAGACCTCTCATCCAAGAAACATTAGAAGCCACCAACAAGGTCACGTCATCAGAGTATATTTTGATAGTCAATATACGAGTCCCACTGTGATTATGACGCAAGATGAGAGAAGAGGAATTCTCTTGCAATTTGTTCCCTTTTCATCGTTAGGTGGCATCTTTTTTATTCTTTTAGTTTTGGCATTTAGTACTATTTTCTCATTCCTGTACGGCTTATAAACACATAGGTAAGAAGATCCATAATTTCCATCAAGGTGCGTTATCCATTACTAACTACTTTATTAAGTTTCAAACACTCTGGGACCAACTGGAAGAGCTACAACCTATTCCTTGTTGCAAGTGCTAAAAGACGGGTGATGTTGCAGATGACGAGTTGGACGACTCTTGTGAAGCCATCCATGTTGTCCGGGGTTACTATGAAACAAACCAGGTTATTAGGTTTTTAAAGAGGCTCAATGATAACTACTCTGGTGTTCGATCTCAGATCTTGCTTAGTGATCCACTCCCACTCTCACTCTCACTCGAGCTCTCTATTTAGCTCATCAACATGAACAACAGTCTGTTTTGTCTTCTTTCTCTGCTTCGATGACCCATAGAATGATGCAAGACTCCGTTCAAGACGTGAGTGGTTTTGTTGTTCATGGGGTTGGTCACTTAAAGAAGAACTGGAATCCCATAGGGAAGAAACTGCAACGCACCTTCTGCAATCTACTTGGTCATACCATTGACAAGCGATATCGCAAACATGGGTTTCCATCATATTTTAAGTTTCGGACACCAACACAAGATGGATATCATGGCTTCGTTACCTCCTCACTGATCTACAGGACCTATACCTTGGTCCCTCTCTTTTATTTTGTGATAATAAGAGTGCTATCTACATTGCCGAGAACCCCGTCTTTCACGAGCAGACGAAGCACATTGAATTGACTATCATGTTGTTCGCGAAAAGATTCAGCAAGGCCTCCTGAAAGTTTTCCATGTTCCAACCGGCCTTCAACTCGCCGACATTTTCATAAAAGGGGCTCTGTTCCTCTCGGCATCACGACCTCATTTCCAAACTAGGCATGCTTGATCCACATGCTCTAGTTTTTGGGGTGTTAAGCCCATTAACAGCATTGGGCCTAAAAACACATAGACCTCTCACGAGGAAACAAGTCACCTCCAAGGCCACGTCATTAGAGTATATTTTGATAGGCAATATATGGGTCCCACTGTGATTATGAGACCAGATGAAACAAGGGGAATTCTGTTACGATTTGTTCCTTTTTCATCATTAGGTGGCATCTGTTTTATTCTTTTAGTTTTGGCATTTTTAGTACCGTTTTCTCTTTTCTTGTACAGCTTATAATTACATAGGTAAGAACATTTGTAGATCTCAACCCTTTAATGAGAAAACCCTTTGCAGCAACTTACTTCCTTTTTCTCGTATAATGTGTCTTTGAATGACCAGTCACAAACATTCCACAAATTTGACAAAGTAGTAAAATAATTATTCTATACTAATGACAAAATCGGAATTCGAAAACAATGAAACATTACAACTAAGACCAGGCACAATGGGAAGGGCGCATGCTTTGGGCATGCCATGTGGCGACTCGCTATGGGCCACGTCGGCGGAGACATACAGTCACTTTTTAAAATTTTTTTTGTAAAGTTTTAGAAATGTTGAAGGTGGGATTTGATACCTGGTTTAAGGGGAGTGAGAGAGAGAAATTAATCATTGTGTTAGGGAAGTTTCATTGATATCTATTCTCATTATATATCTTGAATACCTAAATTATGTAATTTTGGAAAAATAAAAAAATTGATAAAAACCTGAAAAAAATTTAAAATTTATTTTTACCATTTCCAACTTTTCTGTTTGAACAAAATTTTAAATTGTTTTTGATAATTTTATACAAAATTTTGAATCTAAATAACTAGACTTTCTCGTTAAAAAATTGTAAAAAATATTATTTGTACCATTTTGCAACATAATGTTTGAATTACATGTTTTTTAATGTTTTTACAAATTTTATAAAATTATTTTAGTACAATAATCTCATTTGTATTGTTAAAATTATAGAATTTGAGATAAATTATGTAATTTGATTATGTTATCTAATGTAAATTATGTATTTTGCTATAAACTAATGTAAATTATAGAATTTAATAGAATATGGTGTAAATTATATATCTTAAACCCTTACCCTAAACCAAAACATTAACCATACACTTATATTTTAATTGAAAAAACTTATGTAAGTGTATAATTAGACTTTTTGGGTTGTAAAAAATGTGTGGTTAATAAAATTTCGAATTTAATAAAAAAAATTTCACAAAATTTTGAATTTCGAAATTAAATTTAGCATTTTCGAAATTAATATTCGAGTTTGATACAGTTAGCTGAATTTTAGAAAAATAAGCTGAAAAAAAGCTGATGTGGCGCTCAAGACACGACACTATAGCGAGGGCACCACTGTGGGCTGAAAACTGAGAGCAGGAGTACGGCTGACGTGACGCCCAGGACATGCACTGTAGCGAGAATACCAATGTGAATGGTCCAAGGGATTAAACTAACATCGATTCGATGGTGGGAGTTGCGGGAGCCATTAGCTGATCTTCCTCTTCAGAATTCCGTCCAACTTTTAATGGGCTTAATCATTTTCAGCCGAGGAGAAACATTGCTCTCCTTGTTGGATTAACGCCCAACGTGACTAGGCCCAGGCACATTTTCTGCTATGGCAAGTGTATATAGTATTAATATCGTCCGCTTACTTATTAGTTTTGTTTTCGGTTTCGACCATTTTGAAAATTATTAATATATCGATTAACTTAAATTTAAATTGCATGAGATAGTTAAAAATTATAAACTTTCAGTGAATTTGCAAGAGTTAAAAAAAAATTGGTTAAGTTATAATAATGTTCTGATGGATGTCAATATTATTGTCTATAATTTTTATAAGTACAAAATTTGTTACATTAATAGCATACACCATACGTGCACTTAAATAATATACTCCTATCCATACAGATTAAAGAGCACACGATACGAAGATAAGCACATATTTAATTTGGAAAATGCAAAAGTGCTTGTTAGTTATTTGTACTAATTTCATTACCATATAGAAAAACAGAAAACAACTTCCTTTTAAAAAAAATTTAAATTTTTTTTCTTTTAAGACTGTTAAAAAGCTCCATTTGGATGAAAATATAAAAATATTTGTATTTATAATACAATATGAATAAAATTGTGAAAAAATAGAAGACCAGTAACAATAATCTTTCTTTCCCAATTTTCTTTCACGAGTCATTTTTTCCGGCTCTCATTTGCATCCTTCCAAACATGATGTTATTGGATGGTAAAAATTTACTTTAACGCTCGTGCCTTATCAATTATTTGGTTTGGACAAAACATATTCATATGTATCATTTGATTAAAAAATATATTAATAAAAAACATATGATAATATAAGGTTTGAGGAAGACGAGTGTTTTCATATTTTCTGATTTATTTATTAAAAAGGAAATATTTTTTCCTAATTATATATGGGGATAATTTTCCAAAAACAATCATCGTCAACTAAAAAACATACTACTCAAAACATATTTATTTGACGAAACTAGCAATGACAACTTTACAAAAGACCGGAAAAAGTATCGTACTATGTTATATTTAACCATATATTTTTATATATATATAACGATTTGTACATTCCGTTACAAAAACAACAAGAAGATAATAATGTGTGAATCTACCAAATCAAAATATAATTTTATCAATTAGTCTTTCGGTGGCTTAATATACTTTATTCCTGACATAGGGAAATGAGTAGTTACTCGACTGCCTTCAAATAACGGTAAAAAGAAAAA
This sequence comes from Hypericum perforatum, assembly GCA_012979155.1. NCBI lineage: Eukaryota > Viridiplantae > Streptophyta > Magnoliopsida > Malpighiales > Hypericaceae > Hypericum > Hypericum perforatum. The sequence goes on along the minus strand of SOPF01027638.1, from coordinate 3,902 downwards.
TCAATTTATCGAAAAAAACATACGAGGTAGGTAAGACTCACAAAGAGCCAGCCCAGCGTTGACCACTCTTTTCCTTATTCTCTTGGGTTTGGTTGGGTTGGAGATGCTAAATAGCGAGTGTACCTGGACACCCCCTGAAATGCTTACGTCACTTGGACTTGGCTCTCTCCAACCCTTGAAGTTCCGTGCCTTTCCCATTTCAAGGCATCTCCCCTTTGGTAAACCCAATAGACCGGTCATCTCCCTTTGCCACAAAACCCCCATGGCCACTTTAACTACCGCCGCCGACATGGACGCCGACACCCGGACGACCAGTCATCCGCCGCCGGTGCAAGTGAGTCCCTCCCTGTTCTTCCCTCTCTTTTTATTGATCTGGGTTGTTGTAGCTTGTGCCACTTGGATGCATTAACCCCGTAAAGTCAATTAAGGTGAACCAACAACAAGCGCTTAAATTCAACTTTTTACACAGTTGTTCTAGCTTAGGAAGTGTTAATTCTGCCCTCTATCTTGTCATTGTACGAAATACGAGTTGGGACTGAGGGAAATCGAAAGGGTACGGACCTACTTTAGCTAGGGTAATGAAATGGAACATATTGGTGGACTTCCTTCTCCAGAAAGTTCCGAGCTTTGGAACCCACCTCCGCGTAGGTTTGGCCCGTGGGGGCGGATGCGAGGCCGAGAGTTTGATTCCTGGTGTCGGAACTAAGCACACCAGGGTACAATGAGCTTGTCTATTGAATGGATTGTGAAATCCCTGTGCTTGTCATTGTTGCTTTGAGTTTGTTGGCTGCCGTGATTTGTGCATTACTTCCGTAGGATTTTGGTTTGCCAAGCAAGTGAATGAAGTCAATTGCAAGGCTTTTCGTTTGCCCTTTTATTACGGTCCCGAGTGAGGAATTAAAACTTGGGTAAGTTGAGCTCTTCCCTTGCCCTTAATTTTGGAATTTTAGCCCAGCCGATGTTAGTACGTCAACGTTAGTTTAACCTCGTCTAACTTCTACAACTGGGATAGGAGATACCCCTGCCATGATGTAGGTTGTTGAGTGCATCTGCTAGTGTTGCTGGTTTGCAAGCTAAATTCTTTGTCCATCCTTGTTCAAAATTAATAACTTTCCCTGCAGTTTCCTTTTACTGCTAAATACTGTGTTTTTTTCTAACTTCTACCATTGCTGCGGCCCCTTCCACTTTGGTCTTCGTGCATTTGAAGTCCAAGATGATTAGGGTCTTTGTGACTAAGTAGCATAGGTCACATTTGACGGTCCGATTTAAAAAAGGACAATGGGATGTTGCTATATAAAGTTCCAGTCAGGTGTATCACATTATCCTCAACCTTCTGTTTCTTACCTGCTGTGTATCGACAGCGATAAAAATTAGTCCACGATTCTCTATGCTCACGTCTGAAGTTATAAATTTGGTGTCAAGAACACAGTTTGTTGCCTCATACGTGATGGGATTATTTTGTGTCCAAGGTGGTTTGGAGAACTCGTACCATTTGCTTGGTTTTCTGATGTTTAATCTTGTCAGGTTGCTAAGCGCTTGGAGAAGTTTAAAACAACGATCTTCACACAGATGAGTATGCTTGCTGTCAAACACGGAGCCATTAATCTCGGCCAAGGCTTCCCCAACTTTGATGGCCCTGATTTTGTAAAAGATGCAGCAATACAAGCCATCAAAGACGGAAAGAACCAATATGCCCGTGGATATGGTATTCCAGAATTCAATTCTACTATTGCTGCCCGATTCAAGAAAGACACAGGGCTTGTAGTTGACCCTGAAAAAGAAGTCACCGTTACCTCCGGATGCACCGAGGCAATTGCTGCAACAATGTTGGGATTGATAAATCCTGGTGATGAAGTGATTCTGTTTGCTCCGTTCTATGATTCCTATGAAGCAACTCTATCCATGGCTGGCGCGAAGATCAAGGGTATAACACTGCGCCCACCAGATTTTTCCGTACCAATTGATGAGCTCAAGTCTGCCATATCCAAGAACACTCGCGCAATTCTTATCAATACTCCTCATAATCCAACTGGGAAGATGTTCACCAGGGAGGAACTTGGCGAGATTGCATCTCTCTGCATTGAGAATGATGTGCTGGTTTTCAGTGACGAAGTTTACGATAAGTTGGCATTCGAAATGGATCATATTTCCATTGCTTCCCTCCCTGGCATGTATGAGCGAACGGTGACCATGAACTCATTAGGGAAGACATTCTCCTTGACAGGTTGGAAGATCGGCTGGGCTGTAGCTCCTCCTCATCTTACGTGGGGCGTGCGCCAAGCGCACTCTTACCTGACATTTGCCACCTCAACCCCGATGCAATGGGCTGCTGTCGCCGCTCTCAATGCCCCAGACTCGTACTACACAGAGCTGAAGAGAGACTACATGGCGAAAAAAGAGATTTTGGTTGAGGGATTAAAGGCTGTTGGATTCAAAGTGTTCCCTTCGAGTGGAACTTACTTTGTCGTTGTTGATCACACGCCATTCGGGTTAGAGAACGACATTGCGTTCTGCGAGTATCTGATCAAGGAAGTCGGGGTGGTTGCTATTCCGACGAGCGTGTTCTACTTGAATCCAGAGGAAGGGAAGAACTTGGTAAGGTTCACCTTCTGTAAAGATGAACATACACTGAGATCAGCAGTGGAGAGGATGAAGGAGAAGCTGAAGAGAACATGAGATCGACGCTACTTGCCGGAATGTCACAAGCAGGAAATGGTTGGCCATAAACCCAGAATTGGGGAGAAGTTGCAACTAAATTTGTATGACTTTAATTTGTGACTCAACTCTTTGTTCTTATTAACCATGCGGAGAGAATAAAAACACTTTTACCCCCGTAAACTTAAGGGTTGATTCGAAAGGTTCGTCCATAGAAGATGAGTTAGGGCCTAAGATTTGGTCTTTAGGTGTATTCGATGGACAACGTGTGAATGATTCCGTACTACCTCTTGTTTGGTGCGAGGGACGGAAGATACTAATTTGTTCACCTATATTTTTAATCAATTATTCTGATACTATATGAAAATATTCGTTTCTAATCTAATATCATAACATAATTGGTATAGGGAATCTAATTTATTTTTACATATAATCAATTGGTCTCCCGTTAATGATGTTAATATTAAATTGAAGTCAAACGACAACTCTAAAAATCCTTTTCATCATTTGGAGCAACTAACAATGCAACGTTTTTAAATCTTAGGTTTCAAATAAATAAAAAATAATTCAATCCCATTCCGTATATTATCAAATCCAATTAGTCACATTACTTCATCACAAGAATCTTATCACTTGGAAAAGTTCACATATTAAATCCAATTCCATTTCTTCTATTTATTTATTTTTTCGGATGGGGGACCGTCGAAATACATCGAACTACATGTAACATGCATTTGAGTCCTTGCATCTATTAGCAACTGCCTAAATACAGGACGGTGAGGCATAGCTAGTGATATTCTTTTACATTTGTTCAATCGATTAATTAATAAATTTGAGTAGCATAAAACTTATAGTAAATTATGCATATATTTTTATGACTTGAATTTAAGATTAATAATTAAACCAGAAGAATTTTCTATCACTTCATCCAACTGCTTCTTCTGTATAACCCAGGCAAGGGATGAATGAAAAAAGCCTGCCTTCACAGATGTATTGATAGGAAAAATCCAAAACAAGAGAGAGACATATCGGGTAGCTTAAGTATTTTTCCATCGTACTTCTTTTGGACTTTAAATTGAGAACTATAAGCGGTGTCTTTATCGCGATTTGAACAATGTAAATTTTTTTTGTTAGAATAATATTTTCAATAATAAAGTGGCCGTTGAGACAATCGGTAGTTACCCAAATAGGCATGAATACTGTTGGGCCAAATTATTACAATAGACAATATTAGGTAAAAAGTAATT